>CM076571.1:174497130-174980432 GCA_034641835.2 Pinus albicaulis
TAACCTTCTTCTACGATTAATTGTCACATGCGGAAATAATATAGAAGCAATCGCACATCAAATCAATCACACTTTAACTCAGTATGTATGGGGAAAGCCTATAGCTGAAAACCCCGCAGCTATTGTGTATATTATAATGGAGAAATCATGTAACAATCATAGTACAAAAACTCTTCACAAGCTCTCATGCACTACCTCCCATGCTACACACTATCAAGCTAGATCTAGCAAATCACTTGCTCCAATCCTTAGCCACTTGATAGCCAAACTTGATTGCGTATTTTAATGAGTATTATTAGCTATCCTTATATAGATAAACCACAGGCCTAAACTTTGCAATACTCGCAAGCTTTCCTCCACCTATCTATGTGTTGCAAATAGCAACAGTATAGTCACAACTGATAGCTAACTCTACCCTTTCATCTATCTCTTTCACTGGTCTCCACTGAACTGATCATGCACTGTAGTGAACTGAAGTGTTCTTGAGTTGACTAATGAGTTAATATTTAGTAAATTAAATATTATTTAATTTACTCCCCTCATATCTAGTTGATTAGTTAGTTAACTAATCCCAACTAGTTCAACTAAAACAAACAGAACACAACTCCACTACTTGTCCCGTTAACTCCTCCAAAACTCCTGCCACTGAAGTCTAACTGAAGTCAACCATGCAAGATGCCATCAAACCCTAGGAACCACGTGATTCCTTGTGTCAGTTGCATGAGCCACCTCCATGACTCAAACTGAAGTGCGCCAAGAGAGTAAACTGCTGTTTATAGTCAAAATATTATTAAGAGTAAATAATATTTGACTTCCATATTTTTAGGAGATCAGTCTAAAAATAGCCTGGGTCCTAAAAATTAGGGTCTCATCTATTTTTACCAACATGTAGCATCCATCAAGAATCTCCAAGTAGAATTCCCAAATTATGCTCCGTATGTCTAAAAATAGACATAGTCTAAAAATAGACTTTGCGCCAAAATTTGCCTGCGGGCCCACTTAGTGAAGGCGACTTCATTTCACTAAGCTCCATCATCTTGCTGCATTCTCAACACTCCCTCTCAGCAAGATATGGATTATCTGCAACCCCTATCCTGCCTCTGTGGAATTCGAACTTGCTCCTGGTGAGCGCCTTCGTCAGGATGTCGGCATCCTGATCCTCCGTGGGAACATATGAAAGCATCATGATTCTCCGCTGAACACAATCTCTGATGTGATGGTACCTGATGTCGATATGTTTGGACCTATCATAAAAAACTGGATTAGCCGAGAGCTTGATGCAGCTCTGGTTATCACAGTAGATCACTGTAGGCTCCAAATGCAACCTGAACAAACCTGCGAGGATCTTCCTCATCCAAATAGCCTCACATGCGGCCAAGCTTGCTGCCATGTACTCGGCCTCTGCTGAACTGAGTGCCACGGATCTCTGCTTCCTGCTGTACCAGGAAACTGCTGTCGACCCAATGCTGAATACTCCTCGAGAAGTGCTCTTCCGGTCTGTTGGGCTCCCTGCCCAATCTGCATCAGTGAAACCAGAAAGCTTCACTCCATCCTCCTGTCTGTACCATAGACCATATCCCGATGTGCCTGTGATATAGCGCAATACATGCTTGCCCGCCTTCCAAAAGAGCTTGGTAGGCTTAACCATAGCTTGCGAAAGCTGGTTAACTGCATAGCATATATCGGGTCGAGTATTGACCAAATACATCAACGACCCCACCAACTGTCGATAGACAGTGGCATCCACTACCTCCTCAGAAGTAGCATCTCCCTTCCTCCAACCTCCAGGAAGAGGGGTATCAACAGGCTTGCAGCCCTGCATGTTGAACCTCTCTAGAATCTCCCGGGCATACTTGCCATGAGAAACAAACAGTCCTCCACTGCGCTGCCAAATCTCCAATCCCAGGAAATAATGAAGGATGCCCAGGTCCTTCATCTCAAACTCTCGTGCAAGATCCTCCTTGCATGAAAGTATCAACTGCTCGTCGCCAGTGAAAATCAGATCATCTACATACAGTACGATGATCAACAGCTTCCCCTCCACCACAATCTGGTACAGGTTTGGATCCGCCTCACTCTTGGAGAATCCAAGCCCGGTGAAGTAGCTGTCTATCCGAGTGTACCAAGCACGAGGTGCTTGCTTCAGCCCATACGGTGCTCTCTTGAGTCGGCACACATGCGACTCACTGCTGAAGATCTCAAAACCTTCAGGCTGCTCTATGTACACCTCTTCCTCAATAACTCCATTGAGGAACGCGGTCTTCACATCCATCTGATGAATGTGCCACCCCATCTGCGCTGAGAGAGCAAGGATCGTCCGTATGGAAGAGTACCTTGCGACAGGTGCAAAATTCTCCTCATAGTCAATCCCCTCGATCTGTGAGAAGCCACGGGCGACAAATCTCGCCTTGTACTTCTCCACACTCCCGTCAGCCGCCTGCTTCACCTTGTAGATCCATCGCGAACCTACCACTGATTTCCCAACCGGTCTTGGGACAATCTCCCATGCACTGTTCCTGATGATCGAATCATATTCTTCGATCATGGCATCAACCCATGCGGGTTCCTCCACAGCTTCCTCAAAAGAGGATGGCTCTGTCACAACACATTTACTCATAAGAGCCATGTATCCAGTGTACCGATCCGGTGACTGTCTCTGTCTGCGATGTGCTGTAGGTGGTCCTACAACCTTCTCTGCATCCCGAGCCAGTCGCTCAGCTTCTGTAGTGCGCATGCGCCCTCTGATGGTTGGCGCTGCCTGGGTGGTTTCTTCCACCTCCTGAACCTCCTCTTGTGGCTGATCCACATCCGGAAGCTCTTCCTTAGGAACTAACAGCTCCTCATCTGCATGCAAGTGTAGCTCCCTCTCAAGCGAACACTGCATGGCTTTCTCCTCCTGAAATTTTATATCCCGTCGCACAACAGTCTTTCGACTGTCTGACAAATATACCCGGTAGTTGTGAGGTGTATCGGTGTACCCCACAAATATTCCAACCTCTGCGGTTGGATCCAGCTTCCTTCTCACATCCTTCGTCACATGCATGTAGACAGGAGAACCAAAAATCCGCAAATGGGAAATATCAGGCCTCTTGCCAGAATAAGCCTCCTCTGGTGTACTCATGCCGAGAACCTTGTGAGGACAACGGTTCTGCACATACACTGCTGTATTGCATGCCTCAGCCCACAAGTGAAGGGGTAGGCCCTGATCATGCAACATCGCCCGTGCAGCACCCACGATCGTTCTGTTCTTCCGCTCAGCCACCCCGTTCTGCTGTGGGTTATGGGGTGCGATGAGCTTTCTCCGAATCCCTTCTGCGCTGCAGAACTCCTTGAATTCAGCCGAGATGAATTCACCACCGTTATCACTCCTTAGAGCAATCACCTTCTTCCCCGACTCCTTCTCGACCAGTGCTTTAAACTCATAGAACTTCACGAATGTATCGCTCTTCTTCTGCATGAAGAAGATCCAGCACTTTCGAGAGAAATCATCAACAAAGATCACATAATACTTGTGCTTTGCTGTCGAAACAACTGAGAAAGGACCACACACGTCTGTGTGAACTCTCTCAAGGATCGTCGTGGCGCGACTATCCTTCTCGTGAAAGGTGGCTTTCACATACTTCCCTAAAGTACACCCCTTGCACTGATCTGACTGCGCAAGGGTGCCCTTAGGAAGTCCGGTAGAAATCTGCTGCAGAATCTTCAAAGCTCCATGGTGAAGGTGGCCCAATCTCCTGTGCCACAGTTCGCCCTCATCATCCCGGCTCACCACTTCTCCCGCCTTGCATGCCATAGCTGCGCAGCCATCTACCTACAACTGATAAAGGTTCTTGGTCCGAACCCCTATCTTCCGGGTCTCTCCGGTAGTCTTGCTGCGCAGGAAGGCTTTTCCTTCGCTGAAGACCACATCATACCCCTTATCCTCCAACATCGCCACAGAGATCAAGTTCTTCTTCAATCCAGGTACATGCATGAGTCTTCCCAGACGGGTTTACCGGACTCCTGCGAAGGATGCGGTACGTCTGATCCATGCTTGTATCTACCGTCATCGCCCATCTCGATGTGCACCCAAATCCTTGTCCTCCGGATCCGAACACCTCCCAGATCTCTAGTCATAAGAAATGGCCATGCCGTCAAGAACCACAGGTCAGCCATACTTGAGAGCTAACATGCAATCGGTGAAGCTTTGACAACTGTACCCACCTTTGACTCATCTGCGCGGTGAACTTCGTGAGGTATTTGGCGATCACTGTCGCCCTTCTCCATCTTGATGTTCCTGAGCTGTCTTTGCAGGCTCCACCGGCCTAGCTTTGGTTCTTCTTCTTGGAACTCCCCGGAGTGGCTTTCCACATTAAATATGGAGTAGCCTTTCCATGCATGCTGGATACAATATGATCCTTGACGCCCTCCAACAGGATCCTTCGACATTTCGCGATCTTCTTTTGCCATGCATCGACCAGAGCTGCATCGGTGGGCTTTGGGACATCCGCATCCACGAACTCCTTCAGACCATTATCTTCTAACACTGCTTCCATTCGATCTTTCCATGCAACATAGTTCGAACTGCCTTCAAGAGCATATTCGAGTCGCAAACCATTGAAAGAAGACATCTTTCGACACCGGCACCAAGAAGAACAACCTTCTGCAAAATTCGAATTCCAAACTCCAAGCTCTATCGCTTCCGATCTATACTTGAAAACAAATTATTTCCAAATCAGAGATTGACTGCAAAGGGCATTCACGAGATCTTTCACCTTACAAAGAAGGATGAATATTCCGGAGGCTACCTGGCCCGCATGCAGACTCTGTCCGAGGAAATAAGTTTGCAATCACCGTAATAGATCTCGACAATTAATCTTGCTCAATACCATGTAGAAATTAGCTGAATAAATCACTTATTCAATGAAGATTAACCCGATCATACATCAATTTCGAAGTGCATGCATAACACATAACCTTCTTCCACAATTAATTGTCACATGCGGAAATAATATAGAAGCAATCGCACATCAAATCAATCACACATTAACTCGGTATGTATGGGGAAAGCCTATAGCTGAAAACCCCGCAGCTATTGTGTATATTATAATGGAGAAATCATGTAACAATCATAGTACAAAAACTCTTCACAAGCTCTCATGCACTACCTCCCATGCTACACACTATCAAGCTAGATCTAGCAAATCACTTGCTCCAATCCTTAGCCACTTGATAGCCAACCTTGATTACGTATTTTAATGCTAGGTGATGGCCTCCTTATATAGATAAACCACCAGCCTAAACTTTGCAATACTCATAGCTTACTCCACCTATCTATGTGTTGCAAATAGCAACAGTATAGTTACAACTGATAGCTAACTCTACCCTTTCATCTATCTCTTTCTCTGGTCTTCACTGAACTGATCATGCACTGTAGTGAACTGAAGTGTTCTTGAGTTGACTAATGAGTTAATATTTAGTAAATTAAATATTATTTAATTTACTCAACTCATATCTAGTTGATTAGTTAGTTAACTAATCCCAACTAGTTCAACTAAAACAAACAGAACACAACTCCACTACTTGTCCCGTTAACTCCTCCAAAACTCCTGCCACTGAAGTCTAACTGAAGCCAACCATGCAAGATGCCATCAAACCCTAGGAACCCCGTGATTCCTTGTGTCAGTTGCATGAGTCACCTCCATGACTCAAACTGAAGTGCGCCAAGAGAGTAAACTGCTGTTTATAGTCAAAATATTATTAAGGGTAAATAATATTTGACTTCCATATTTTAGGAGATCAGTCTCTGATACCATGTAGAAATTAGCTGAATAAATCTCTTATTCAATGAAGATTAACCCGATCATACATCAATTTCGAATTGCATGCATAACACATAACCTTCTTCCACAATTAATTGTCACATGCGGAAATAATATAGAAGCAATCGCACATCAAATCAATCACACATTAACTCAGTATGTATGGGGAAAGCCTATAGCTGAAAACCCCCCAGCTATTGTGTATATCATAATGGAGAAATCATGTAACAATCATAGTACAAAAACTCTTCACAAGCTCTCATGCACTACCTCCCATGCTACACACTATCAAGCTAGATCTAGCAAATCACTTGCTCCAATCCTTAGCCACTTGATAGCCAACCTTGATTGCGTATTTTAATGCTAGGTGATGGCCTCCTTATATAGATAAACCACCAGCCTAAACTTTGCAATACTGATAGCTTACTCCACCTATCTATGTGTTGCAAATAGCAACAGTATAGTTACAACTGATAGCTAACTCTACCCTTTCATCTATCTCTTTCACTGGTCTTCACTGAACTGATCATGCACTGTAGTGAACCGAAGTGTTCTTGAGTTGACTAATGAGTTAATAATTAATGAATTAAATAATATTTAATTCACTCCACTATATCTAGTTGATTAGTTAGTTAACTAATCCCAACTAGTTAACTAACTAAAATAGAACACAACTCCACTATTTGTCTGATTAACTCCTCAACTAATTGTGGAAGGTATCGCTGAAGTCTACCCACGTAGATGTAATCTAAGACACGTGTTCTTGTCTGTAGGTTATGAGCCTCCCTCAAACTCAGCTGAAGTGCGCCAAGAGAGTAAACTGCTGTTTATAGTCAAAATATTATTAAGGGTAAATAATATTTGACTTCCATATTTTCAGGAGATCAGTCTAAAAATAGCCTGGGTCCTAAAAAATAGGGTCTCATCTATTTTTACCGACATGTCGCATCCATCAAGAATCTCCAAGTAGAATTCCCCAATTATGCTCCGTATGTCTAAAAATAGACATAGTCTAAAAATAGACTTTGCGCCAGAATTTGCCTGCGGGCCCACTTAGTGAAGGCGACTTCATTTCACTAAGCTCCATCATCTTGCTGCATTCTCAACAATTTTATTCATTGTAAAGAAGCCAAGGAATTGAATCGTTTCATATACCGAGCACCAGAATGTCAAGTGATGGTTGCAAAGGGAGGAACTATAAATTTCTCTATAAAATGCCATAATATCAAGCTATCTATGGGTGAATATATATTGAATAGTCTAATGCTTTCCATCCCAATGGGAGGTGCTGATGTTGTACTAGGAGTACAATGGTTACAATCTTTGGGGACGGTAGCTTTTAATTTTCAAGAGATTTTCTTGAAAAAAAAATCAGAAGGAAAGGAAATCAAATTACGGGGTATCATAGGGAAGCCAAGAAAGATAATAAGCTCTAATTTCATGAGAAATCTTCTAAAGAAAGAACAATGGGGCGTAATTGCACAATTATGCTCACTAGAAGTTCCAACATCAAAATCATTTATTTCTCCATATCTCCAAAAATTCTTGGACAATCATTCCAAGGTTTTTGATACTCCCAAAGGAATCCCACCTATTCATGATCATGATCATGCTATTCATTTGATTCCAGGAAGTGTTCCTCCAAACATCAGGCCTTACAGAGATCCTTATGTCCAAAAGAGCGAAATTGAACGTATGATTGTGGAAATGTTAGAGGATGGTATAATTCAATCTAGTCAAAGTTCTTTCTCTGCTCCAATAGTATTAGTGCATAAAAAAGATGGATCATGGCACATGTGTTTGGATTATAGGGAGCTCAATAAGCTCATTATTAAAGATTAAATTCCCATTCCTATGATTGATGAATTATTGGATGAATTACATGGCGCAATTTATTTTACCAAGTTGGATCTTCATTCAGGATATCATCAAATTAGAATGAAGACTAAAGATATTATGAAAACAACATTTTGAACTCATGAGGGTCATTATGAATTTTTGGTCATGCCTTTTGGCCTTACCAATGCACCTTCTACATTTCAAGGGTTGATGAATTCCATTTTTAAACCCTTCGTTAGAAAATTTGTGCTAGTATTTTTTAATGATATACTAATCTACAGCAGGTCCTGGAAGGATCATGTTCAACATGTTGACAAGGTGCTCAAACTATTTCAGGAGAAATAATTATATGCAAAAACATACACATTTTTCTTTGGATTACAAGAGGTGGAATATCTAGGTCATATTGTATCTCACAAGGGTGTTAAGGTAGACCCTAACAAAATTAAAGCCATTAAGGAATGGAAAGTCCCCACAACCATAAAGTAGTTGTGCAGATTTATCAGGTTAACAGGGTATTATCGCAAGTTGGTGAAGAATTATGGGAGAATAGCAGCACCTCTAACAACATTATTGAAGAAAGATTCATTTTCATGGACTCTTGAAGCAACTAAGGCCTTTGAACATCTTAAAGAGGTAATGTGCCTAGCACCAGTCTTAGCTATGTCGGACTTCACAAAAAACTTTATTGTGGAATGTAATGCCTCAAGAAATGGAATTGGTGTTGTTTTAATGCAAGAAGGAAGACCCATTGCTTTTGAAAGTCATTCAATCAAAGGAAAGTATTTACAAGGCTATTTATGAGCAAGAAGTTTTGGAAATACTTTATTCACTAAAGAAATGGAGACCTTACCTAATGGGAAGACACTTCAAGGTAAAAACTGATCATGATAGTCTTAAACACTTTTTTGAACAAAGACTATCTTCAGAAGAGCAGCAAAAATGGATCACAAAGATGTCGGGTTATGACTTTGAAATCGTCTACAAAAAAGGGAAGCTAAATGTTGTTGTAGATGCACTCTCAAGAAAGGATGAAGAGGTGGAAGCATTGCTTTGTGCCATTTCAATTATCCAACCAGATTGTATAACCGAAGCAAGGGATGAATGGAAGAAGGATGAAGAAGTGTGGACTCTCATTCAAAAGTTGCAGCAAGATCCTAGTACATCTGATACATTTAGTTGGAAAAATGATTCCTTATGGTACAAAGATTGCTTATATATTTGCAAGAATTCTCAACTAAAACAAAATATTCTTTTGGTATTGCACACTTCTCCTTTAGGAGGACACTCAGGATTTTTAAGAACTTACACACGGTGAAGAAAGAATTTTTTTGGGATGGCCTTAAATCTGATATTCAAAATTTCGTGGCAGAATGTTTGGTTTTCCAAAAAAATAAATTTGAGACAATTAAGACCCCAAGTCTTCTACAACCTTTATCCATTCCAAGTCAACATTGGGAGGAGATTTCAATGGATTTATAACAGGTTTACCTAAGTCTGAAGCAAAGAGTGTCATAATGGTGGTAGTTGATAGACTTACCAAGTATGCACACTTTTGTGCATCATCTCATCCATTTAAACTGAGTACAGTTGCTACTGCATTTATGGAAACAATTCAAAAGCTACATGGAAACTCGAAGATTATTGTAAGTGACAGAGATCCCATTTTTACAGGAAATTTTTGGACGGAATTATTTTCTTGTTTGGGTACTCAACTAAATGATAGATCATCTTATCATGCTCAATCCGATCGTGAAACAGAGATAGTGAATAAATGTTTGGAAGGATATCTTCATTTTTTTGTATCTGATAAGAAAGAAAAATGGGTCAAGTGGTTACCTCTCGCTGAATGGTGGTATAACACTTCATTCTATACTGTAGCAAAAACAACTCCATTTATGGCACTTTATGGATATCATCCACCATCCATCACATCTTATTTAAGGGAAAATTCTAGGGTTCAAGCACTGGAGTATCACATCGAGCATCAACAAGAAGTTCTCCAACTCTTAAAGGATAACCTAAATTTGGCACAAAATCGAATAAAACAATAGGAAGATCAACATCACAGTGAGAGAAGT
Organism: Pinus albicaulis; assembly: GCA_034641835.2. Taxonomy (NCBI): domain Eukaryota; kingdom Viridiplantae; phylum Streptophyta; class Pinopsida; order Pinales; family Pinaceae; genus Pinus; species Pinus albicaulis. The sequence goes on from CM076571.1 coordinate 174,506,852, forward strand.
TTTGATGTGGGAGACTTTTATGGCTATAACCATACAAACAAATATCCCTCAAGAAAGCTAAGAAGGATTATAAATTATCGCCAAAGTACTATGGTCCTTACAAGGTTTTGCAAAATATTGGTACTATGGCATACAAATTGGATCTTCCTGCTTCGTCACGAGTGCATCCAGTTTTCCATGTTTCATGATTAAAAAAGGTTATAGGGGAAAAAATTCCAGTTCAAACAATATTGCCAAAACTTGATGAGGAAGGAAAAGCCATGTTGGAACCTGAAGTAGTGACAGAAATAAGAACTTGACAACTACGAAATCGATCAATTTCAAAGTATCTTATCAAATGGAAAAACTTACCCACTGAAGATTCTACATGGGAGGATGAGAATTTTATACAAAAGCACCCAGAGCTACTCAAGCATTGAGGACAACATTTTTTGAAGGCGAGGAGCATGTTAGGTCCCTATATTACTAGAATAGTCCCTTATTGTCGTTAGTGTAACCCCCTTATTTTTATTGTTGTACCCCTGTAACCCCCATATTTCTATTATTGTGCCCTTAAATTATTATTGTTAGTTCGGCTAGGATTACATTATGGCTCCACTAGGATTACATTGTGGCCCCATGGACTCCTATATATAGAATGGAGGTTTTTTCATTTGTATCATCCAAGAATTGTTCATTCATGTAATGTATTAGAGGTTTCTCGCTCGAAGTGGCTTATTTATAAGTTGTTTATATCTCTTTTCTTCTGTTTTTGGAGCCGATTTCATAACACTCTATGTATTTATGTTTTGATGTGGGGTAGCAAAGTTTTGGATAACATAAGCACATTTTTCAGTTGAGACCAAAATTTGTGAAGTACACCGAAACTGTTGAAGTCTACAGAAAGTTGACAGGTCCAAGATTCTGACTCCATAGAATTGAGAAAACTTATGTAGACTCCACGGAGGATGAAAACTCGGTTCAATAACAAAGCAGGCGACTCGGCGAATTGTCAATGTCAACACATCCAGTGTATTAGAACAACCGATCCATATCAAATCTGCCAGCACGAAAGACCACCACAACACTGAATAATGGCTTAACAAGGGCATTATACATCTGTTAAGAGGATCATTACAATGAATGACACTTCCTTGGTGACTTTAGACATCTGTTAAAAAATTGTCACAACACGTCCATGCGGGAGGCACACAGACCCAATTTCAATTACTTTTGTAGTAAACGAATCGATTTCCCTTTTGATAACAGAAATCCGGTGCAATTATTTTAAATGTAATTTTTCATTCTGTAACAAGGGTTGGACCCTAATTTTGTAAGAAATTTTCAATGCAGGTACTTGTAATTTTTCAAGTTGGAGCATCAATAAAGAGATCTAGAAAGGAGAAAGGATTTCTCATCTCAAGATGTCTACCATTTATCATCTTTACCTCCATTGCTTCATGAGTGAATCTATCTTCAGAATGCTCCAAGAATGATAGGGCCTCGTTATTTTCACAGCTACTAAGTGACAACGTTGTAGATCTACATGGTAATACATGTGTTGTCTCAAAGAAAGGCATAATATTGATCTCATAACCAGTTATTGCTAATCCTATTTTTTGAAACTCTACACTTCAACTTAAACATTTGAATGTAGCTCAACAATGATGAACTGGGATAGTTCTTAGTCTCTTCCTTGATTAGATCAAGGGTCCTCTGCATTGTGATATGTTGCTATTTCAAATCATCATTTTGTTCTAACCCTTGGTTATGCATTGGCCCTGATGGCATGTCTTCATAAGTTTCAATAAGATATACTAAAACAATATGTGATGAAAATTCATTCATACCTTGGATCAATTGATGTGTGGAAACCTCTTGCCAGAACACAAGAGTTCCTCCAACTGGGACAATAGTGTCTCCAATTGTTGATAAGAGTGATGGTTGCTCTTCTCCAAGTGTACTAGTGTTGTAATATTCCTCCTTTTTCTCATGCATCTCCTGAATCATGCATGGGACTCTATGTGTCAATAGCTCAAGACTATCTTGCAAGGCTACAACTGTCTCAACTCCGAATGCATGTACCTTTGCATCTAGTGGTGAATGCAGTGACTTCTTGTCTAGAGTGACAAGATTGACATCCTCCTTTGTTTCCTTTGGAAATGTCTCTTTGTGACACATCTCTAGCTTTCTCACATCAAATTCCTTCTTCAACTTGTGAAAGAAATCTGAATATTTAGTCCCTTTGTATGCTCCATGTGACGAAACCACCATTCATTGGCTTCACCTAAATGATGAAGTGTTGCAATTTGAACAACCTCTCCTTTAGCTAGAGGATGTAGTCTGAAAAGTGCATCTAAATCTTTCCTCCAAGCCTTAACAGTGCTTGAGGAAGATCCATCAAATGCATGCAAATAGAATCTATTATGCCTCTTTCTTCTATTGTTCTATAGGATCCTCCTTCTTCTTTGATTTTGAAGAATTGTTGGAGAGTTACCTTCTCCTTGAATGATCTAGACTGCGCTTTTTACTCTTCAAGATATATACTGATAGTCTCATGAGTCTCAGGTTCATTCCTTTCTTCATTTCTACACCTTTCACCTTCTCCAAAGAAAGTGGGCATAGTGGATCTATGAGGAGATCTAGGATTCTCCAATTTTCTTCTTTGTTGATAGGAAGTGCTTGGGCCTTCCTCGTCAAATATTCTTCTTGGATCTTCTTTCTTCCTTTCTCTCTTCATCTTATAGCATATTGGTTGAAAACTCACAGGATGAGCCAAGATGATGCTCTGATACCATTGTAATATCCCAAAAGGGAGAATGCAATAATACTGAAACACAATATAAGAACTGGAGAAAAGTAAACAATAAATCTATACACACATCAAAATGCACAGAAATATCTGAGTCATTTTATTATGTTGGAGGTGAAAAATCAAGTACAACAGTGCTCAAAATATGAGACACTCAAGCCACAAGGATGGCCTAGAATGACCCTGCAATGATTTCCCAATAGGGACTACATAAATGCTGCTCTGCTGGAAGGTAAACTGTGTTGTACATGTTGCAATTATAGGGACTACAACTGCCTGAAAGATAAAAATTCAAATCTAGGTAGAATGGGAGCTCCGATGATGCTGAAATTGTAGATCTGGGCTCAATAATGGATTCCCAAGATAACCCAGAAGGGATTTCTCAAATCTGTAAGTCTAAGAAAACCACCCTCTTAGGGCTTCACATATATGCTGCTGGGAATGTAGATCTAAAGCTAGATATGATGATATGATGGCTACAATGGTGCACAATCAGATCTATGCAAGAAGGGTTAAACCATTCACTAGATCCTTGGGCTAAAATATCAATATCTAGCTCCTCCAATATCTTCCGCTTAAAATAGTCATTGGATGAACAACAACTTTAGAAAACTATGCTGTCAGAGAGGGAGGCTCATTAGCCTACTGCTAGATGTGTCAAATCAGCTCCTGAGTGATGGAAACAATAGATTCAATGTGAGGAGGTGGTCCCTCATAGGATTTCTAGCTGAAATACTGGCAACTTCCTTCCTCCAATAGATATACAGGACTGAACTGTGCAATCCTTGAAGGGATTGTTGCTGCATGGAGGTAAAACCCAGTGGCTTGAATGCCAAATGTAAATCTGCTGCTCTTGAAAGGCTGGATCTGAAGAAAAAAGTGGTAGGATGAATCCTCCACTGGTTTCCTAGTTGAATGCTAGAAACAACCTCCTGAAGATGGCACCAATGCTTGGTATTGAATGAAGAACAATCCTCTTTCCAGAGCTACTCAAAGAAAGAGGTGGGATTCCAGCTTGAGAACACCCTGTGCTAAACAACACTACAAACTTTGCTAAATAGCCCGAGTTTTTATTGAAATTTCCTAAGACAAATCTAGATCTAAACAGATCAAGAAATGAATAATCCAAATCATGCCTTCCTTTGTGCCTTCACCTTCATTATATGCATGAGGTTGGAAATACTGAGAGGGGGGGTGAATCAATATTCCTTTCAATTAGAGAATTATTTAATCTTCAATTATTATCAGTGTTTGTTCAATGATAGCAGTAAACAAAAGGAACAAAAATGCAAATAGTTTTTAAGGTGGAAACCCACTCCGAGACAAAATCCACCTAATGCTTTTCTAATAATACTTTAATATTCAACTCCAATTGAAAATAAAGCTCCAACTTCCTAGAATCTAGAAAATAATTCTTCTCCAGCTCCCACTAGATGGATGCTCCAATGCCCGAGATTCTTCAGTAGTCAACCGAATGGATGCCCCAACACCCAATGAGCTACAACTCACCCTAGCACCACCCTACCACCCTATAGAATAATAAAAGAAGAATGGACTCTCGTACCAGGAAAAATGGTCCACTTTACAATGATATAGAATGATGTAGAAGAAGAAGACACACTATACCATAACCCCAAATGTGACACAACCACCTAATGATGAACTTAGACCTCCCGACACTGCCTCTTCAACTCTTGGCAGATAGACACTAGTAAAAATTTTACAATAATGTATTCACAATGACTTAGTACAATGATACCTTTACAGTGACTGTATGCAGTGCTGCCCACTTGAAGACTTCATGTGATTAACTTATTTTTTTATTCTATACATTAGTTTCTTCTCTTGTCATGCTACCCTCTGTTGCACCTTTCTTTGCTTTGATGCCCTAGAAAGTTTGGTCCTTTGCAGCCCTTGACAACACATGATCTAGCTTTTTCTTGCCTTCTAGGAGCTAGATATTGAATCTGATGTATCTCTATTATTTTAGATCCCCAATATGTGATTTTCATTCCTGTAGTAGTCCTCTGAGTCTTCTTTCCAAGCCACAGTTCTGACCCAATTTGGGTTCTTCAAGAGATGGTTATTTCCAATCTCTCACAATGCCCTAATTGTGGACTCTTTCAGTAGGGTGAAATTTTACGGAGTGCCACATGTCATTGTTTCTTCATTCAACTCTAAAATTGATAGAGATAACACTACATTTTGTGCACTATCTTCCACTTTTTACAAAACTCCAATCCGATACACAGAGAGAGAGTTATGATGATTTTACCAAGGTTACTTCTTTGAGATGAATTTTAGGCGCCTGCAAAAACACTGACTTCCACAGATCATACATCTGAAAATATTGCACACCTTGATCTGAAATTTTCATAGGAGTATCCTCCAGATTTCTGCTTCGCCTCATACAAATTTCAACTTTTGAACCTTCGTATAAAAAACGTTAGAGTGAAAATTCCACGATAAACTGTTTCAGATAGAGAACTCCCTTGCATAAGGAGGATATGAGGATCACAATTTATATAAATGCTTAGGTTGAGATGGGCTTCAACAAGTGAAAGTGGGAGGGATTTTAGGAGCTTAAAAAATATTAATTATGACTTTTCATTAACCCATGCCACAACCCCATGGGGTTTTAGCCCACTAATTGGGGGTAAAAACTTCAAACATGAATATCTCTCAAACTATGAATAATTATGTGGTGTGCCATATATCAACGGAAACATCTAGACAAGAGGAAACCATAAAAGGCATTATTGACCCAAAATATATTGATTTGGTAGGTAAAAATTCCCATGAAATATTGGGGTGGCCCTTGTTGTTGCTTGGGTTGACATCAATGACAACCGTTGATCAACAATCTCCCCCTTTGGCATTAATGGCAACACAAGTACTCCCCCTGCAATCATGACACCTCTTCCTACAAAATTATCTCCCCCTTTGACATCAATGGAAAAGGGTAACTCCCCCTAACACACAACCATCCTGCAGACCTGTACACACTTCCACACCCCCTTTATATTATGAATAAGGAAAATCTAATGAGAACTTGGTAGAATCCAAGCTTATGGAAAAGATATTCAAATTCTTCATGAGGTAAAGGTTTAGTGAAGATATCAATGATTTGTTCTTTTGCACCAACATACTCAAGTTTGATATTCTTTTCAGTGACTTGTTCTCTAACAAAATGATATTTGATTGGAATGTGTTTTGTTTTTGAATGCATGACAGGATTCTTGGAGATGTTGATGGAACTGGTGTTGTCACAAAATATGGGAATAGGCTCACTGAATTGTACTTGAAGATCTTGAAAATTTTGTTTCATCCAAAGGACTTGAGTACAACATGATGTTGTTGCAATGTATTCTGCTTCCTCTGTAGATAGCAAGATTGAGGTTTGCCTTTTGCTCAACCATGATACGAGACAACCACCTAGATAGAATGTTGCTCCACTAGTACTCTTACGTTCATCAACGCTTCCCGCCCAATCTGAATCTGTAAACGCTTGAATAATGATATTATTACCCTTGGGATACCACAAGCCATATTCTTCTTTTCCCTTTAGATATCGAATAGTTATTTTTACGGAAATAATATGTGATTCTTTTGGTGCTACTTGGAATCTTGCTACTTGTCCAAATGCTTGCATAAAATTTGGCCAGGAGGCTGTTACATATATAAGACTATCAATCATAGATCTGTACAACCTCTGATCCACATCCTTAGATGAGTCTTCTATGCTCAATTTGCAACCTGTTACCATCGGAGTAAGGACAGGTTTGCAATCCTCCATTTTGAATTTCTTGATCATTTTGCTTGATGTACTTGGCTTGACATGTAAATATTCCTTTCTCTTGCTAAGATATTTGAAGCCCTAAGAAGTATTTTAGCTCACCAAGTAAAGACATCTCGAACTCACTTTGCATATTTGTAGAAAATTTCTTACTTAGTCGATCATCATTGCTACCAAATATTATATCATCCACATATACCTCAACGATTGTTAAATTATATTTATCTATTTGTACATAAAGATTGCTATCAAAAGTACCTTTCTTGAACCCTTGTTGACATATATATCCATCAAGACAAGCATACCATGCTCTGGGAGCCTACTTGAGACCAGATAGAGCCTTCTTTAACCTGCAAACGTAGTCTTCTTTTTCTGATAATAGAAAACCTTCAAGTTGTTCGATGTAAACTTTTTCTTCTAATTCTCCATTCAGAAATGCTAACTTAACATCCATTTGGTAGACTTTTATTTTTCTTGAACATGCATACACAAGAAACATTTGGATGGCTTCCATTCTAGCAATTGGTGCGAATATTTCATCGAAATCAATTCCTTCCACTTGTGCATAGCCTTTGCAAACCAATCTTGCTTTGTTTCTGGTAATATGTCCATATCCATTCAATTTGTTCTTGAACACCCATTTAGTCCCAATGACATTTTTATCTTTTGGTCATGGAACTGATTCCTAGGTGTTATTCTTCTTGATTTGATCCAATTTTTCATTCATAGCTACTACCCAATGTTCATTCTGGTTGGCTTCCTCAAAACTACTAGGCTCAAAGGTTGCTAGAAAAGTAATCTGAGCTTGTTGTGATGAACGAAGCTATCGACCTTCATTTATGTCACCAATGATTTGATTTGATGGATGGTTCTTTTGAATCCATTCTTTTGTTCTCCTTGGAGGAGCTTCTTGTTGTTGTTTTGGTATATCTTGATGATCATTATTTATTTCTTCCTTGTTGATAGTTGCTTCTTGTTCTAGAATTTTATCTGTCTTTTTCAGCCTCTGTCTCAAGTTTCAAAGATTCTAGGTCCTCATCATTATTTGCTATAACACCATGTTCGTCAAATGTAACATTTATGCTCTCCACTATCTGTTTTCATCTTAGATTATAACATTTATAGGCCTTTATTTTGCGTGAGTAACCAACAAAGATACCTTCATCAACACGTGATTCAAACTTACACAAATTTTCATCTTCTTTTTTGATATAACATTTTCTTCCGAAGATTCTAAAATATTCTACATTAGCTAGTTTTCCTTTCCATAATTCATATGGGGTCTTCTTGCAATTATTTTTTAGAAGACTTGGGTTGATAGTGAACACTGTCGTATCAATTGCTTGAACCCATAATTTTTCATTCAATTTTGAGTCCTTCAACATTGTTCTGCCCATTTCCTGTATGGTTCTATTCATTCTTTCAACAACTCCATTTTGTTGAGGTGTTCATGTTATTGAAAATTGTCTTTTTATTCCATTTTCATCATAGTATTGCTGAAATAATTTGGAAGTGAATTCTCCACCATTCTCTAATCTTAGACACTTTATTTTCAAATCAGTTTCATTTTAGACCAAGTCCTTCTAGATCTTAAAGCACTCAAATGCTTCAGATTGTTTCTTTAGGAAACTAATGATTGTCATCTTGGTATATTCATCTATCATTAACATGAAATATAATTCTCCATCTAAGCCTTTTGTTCTCATAGGACCACATAGATCAGTATTTATCAATTCCAATGGATGTGATGCAAAGTGTTCTTTTGTTTTAAATTTGACTTTTGTCTGCTTTCCGTGCCGACAAGCCTCACATAGTGTGTTAGAAGGTTTTGAGATTTTCGACATTTCTCGTACTGCTTCCTTTTTGCTTATCCTGACAAGATTGTCAAAGTTTATGTGACCCATTGATTTATGCCATAACCAGCTTTCATCTTCTATAGCTAGTAGACATGCTTTAGTTGCTTCATCCAGAACATATATGTGCTTTGGAGCTCGAATTGTTGTAGCCACAATTTTACCATACCTTCCTTTCCTGATTTCACATTTTGTGGAGTTGAATAGCATTGTGTGTCCTTGATCACACATTTGTCCAACACTGAGAAGATTGTGATTCATGTTTTCAACCAATAGAACATTCTAGGCTATAACATCTTTGCTTCCGAGAGTGACAGTACCTAATCCTATGACATTTGAAGATCCATCATTTCCAAAGGATACGGTTCCATCCTTCTTCTCTTTCAGAGATACAAATTTCCTTCTATCTCCAGTCATATGTGTTGAGCAACTGCTGTCAACATACCACACATATTTGTTGTTTTGAGCCTTGAGAGCGGGAGCACAATTATCAGTCCTCTTTGTCTTCCATTTTCATTCATTCTGTGGCTTCGAAGATTCTTCTAGAGGATTTTCAAGTCTGCATTCTCTGGATATGTGTCCAAAGTTCTGATATTTGTAACATTCCATATTATTTCTTAAATTTTCAAATCTATTGATGTTTCTTTGAGCCCTGGGAGGTTCATATTTGAAGGATCTCCTGGAATTGTATTGGTTCCTACGGTACGTGCGACATTCTACAGCTTTATGACCAAATTTTCCACATGAATAATAGTAGCCATGAAAAATATGTTGGTACCTAGATGGAAATCTTCATCGAGGAATCATATTCCAAGGATGTGCTTGTGAATCTTGTCCAATGAAGTCTACATGCATGTTAGATCTCATAGGTTCATTGTGTTTTGTTGTAGAAGGTCCTACTTCTTCTTCTTTGTAACCAAGGCCAATTATGTCGTTGTAAGATTGTTGATTGTTGATGATTTCTTCCAATGCCCTTGAGCTATTAGCATAGTTTTGGACAATTTTTTCCTTCTTCACTTCCTTACCCAATGAGACTACTTCGGCTTCTAATCCTTCCCTTTCGTGGTTGCTTTCTTCCAACTTCTTTTGAAGTGACTCTTCAATACATTTGTGTTCTTCAACTTCAATTTTGAGACCTTGAACTTGTTCTTCAAGAGTATTGGAATGGATCTTCTCTGCCTTGAGCTCTTTTATAAGCTTGACTACTTCCTTAGAAAATTATTCTATGGTAAATACTTCTTCTTCATTGTTTGATACCTCTTGTTTATTGTGCTTGGCCATAAACAATACTCTCTTAATGGCTTCTCCTTCACTGTCATTGTCTTCATCGGATGATGAACTATCTTCTTTAGAGAGAAAGTTCCTTTTGGATCCTTGCTTGTTGAATTTCTTAAAGCCTTTCTTTCCTTTTGAGTTACCATCACTTATGTTTGTGCATTTTGTTGTGAAATTCCCAACCTCACCACAGCCGAAACATATCAATGGAAGTTTACCTTTGAATTTCCCCTTACCAATTTTTAGTTTTCTCATAAAGTAAGCATATTATTCATCTAAAACACCTTCTCCATCATCACCCTTTTCTTCACACTTGCAGGTGCATGTCATTTCAATTGAAGGTTTTTTGTACTTATAGATTTTCTTAGATGCAACGAACGTAGTTTCTAGATGCAAAGTACCCTCTTCTTCATCAAGTCTCATTTCATATGCTATGAGAACTCCATGTAATTCCTCTTTGCTGAGTTTGTCCATATTTTCACTGTATTCTAAGATCGATACCTTTGGGTTGAATCACCCTTGTAACATTCTAAGAATATTTCGTATAATAGTCTTCTCATCAACTGGCTCTCCCAATCCTTCAAGAGTATTGGTTATTTCATCAACATATTGGACGTATGCAACAATGTTGCAATCTTCTTTCATTCTGAGTTGCTCAAATTTTTCTCTATAGATTTGAAGCTTTGCTTCTTTGACATTTGAGTCACCTGCATATATATTCTCAAGCTTATCCCATAGATTTTTGGTGGTTTTACAACCCAACACCTTATGATAAGCAGATTCAATAACTCCATTGATAATAATATTCTTTGCTTTTGCATCATTTATCAAATTCTTCTTACCTTGTTCATCCGCGATTGATGTAATTCCATTTTGAACAATGTCCCATACTTCGTAACCTTGCGCCAAGAGATAGACCTCCATTCTTCCTTTCCAGAGTGCATAATTATTTTCATTGAACAAAGGTACACCATTCTTGGTATGCTCCATGACCTCCTTCTAGCTGTTAAACTACTATTGAAGGAACCAAGCTCTGAGTCCAATTGTTGGAAATACTAAAAGGAGGGGTGAATCAGTATTCCTTTCAATTAGAGCATTAGTTAATCTTCAATTATTATCAGTGTTTGTTCAATGATATAAGTAAACAAAAGGAACACAAATGCACACAGTTTTTAAGGTGGAAACCCACTCCAGGACAAAAACCACCTAATTCTTTTCTAGTAATTCTTTAATATTCAACTCCAATTGAAAATAAAGCTCCAACTTCATATAATCTAGAAAAGCATTCTTCTCCAGCTCCCACTAGATGGATGCTCCAATTCTTGAGATTATTCAGTAGTCAACTGAATGGATTCCCCAACACCCAATGAGCTACAACTCACCCTAGCATCACCCTACCACCCTATAGAAGAATAAAAGAAGAATGAACCCTCACACCAGGGAAAATTGTCCACTTTACAATGATATAGAATGATGTAGAAGAAGAAGACACACTAGAACATAACCCCAACTATGACACAACCACCTAATGATGATCCTAAACCTCCCGACATTGCCTCTTCAACTCTTGGCAGATAGACACTAGTACAATTTTTACAATAATGTATTTACAAAGACTTAGTACAATGATACCTTTACAGTGATTGTATGCAGTGCTGCCCACTTGAAGACTTCATGTGATGAACTTCTTGCTGATATTATGCACCTTGGTTGCTACTCTTGTCATCCTACCCTTTTCTTCACCTTGCTTTGCTTTGCTGCCCTAGAAAATCTAGTCCTTTGCAGCCCTTGCAACACATGATCTAGATTTTCCTTGCCTTCTAGGAGCTCGATATTGAATCTAGCGTATCTCTATTATTTCAGATCCCCAATATGTGATTTTCTGTCCTTTAGTAGTCCTATGAGTCTTCTTTCCAATGCCATAAGTCTAACCCAATTTGGATTCTTCAAGGGAGAGTTATTCCCAAGCTCTCACAATGCCCTAATTGTGGACTGTTTCAGTGGAGTAAACTTTTACGGCGTGCCACATGTCATTGTTTCTTCATTCTGCTCAGAAATTGATAGAGCGAAAACTACAGTCCATGAAATATCTTCCATGTTTTACAAAATTCCAATCCAATACTCAGAGAGAGAGAGTTATGACGGTTTTCCCAAGGTCACTTCTTTGTGACGAATTTCAGGAGCATGCAAAAACACTAACTTCCACAAATCATATCTTCACAAATATTATGCACCTTGATCTGAAATGTTCACAGTAGCTTCCTCGGTATTTCGGTTTCGTCTCATACAAATTTCATCTTTTGAACCTTCGTAGCCAAAAATTTAGAGGGAAAATGCCACGATGACTTATTTCAGATAGAGAAATCCCTTGCATAAGGAGAATATGAGGATCACAATTTATATAAATGCTTAGGTTGAGAGGGGATTCAACAAGTGAATGTGGGAGGGATTTTAGGAGCTTAAAAAATATTAATTATGAATTTTCAATGACCCATGCCACAACCCCATGCGGTTTTAGCCCACTAATTGGGGGTACAAACTTCAAACATGAATATTTGTCAAACCGTGAAGAATTACGTGGCATGCCATATATCAATGGAAACATCTCGACAATATGAAACCATAAAAATCATTATTGACCCAAAATATATTAATTTGGTAGGTGAAAATTCCCATGCAATATTGGGGTAGCCCCTGGTGCTGCTTGGGTTGACATCAATGACAACAATTGATCAACACATGAGCCTCCCATAGCCTGGGCCCAATCCACATCTGTTTTTTGCATGTGGACATAGTCTCCATGTTTGACTGTGTTGTAGCCTCATGTCCTCCATCATGTTCACATGGGATGATTACCCTCTCCATCATGTGTGCATTAAATGCACCACTTCCTCCACTATATTATCATAAGTGCTTCATGATCTTCTTTGAATGCACTATGATCTTAGTTGACCTTATCAAATATCCTCATGATTTTATATTTGACATCCATGATATTATTTGACTGTTTCATCCTCCATAGTCTATCTCATAAATGAGACATGATCTCCATAAATGGAGTTGCTCCACTACTCCATGATTCTAGGTCTAGATCTAAAATATCCACATGCACGCATTAAAAGTGGATTTTATTCATCTTTGAGGTTTTTGGGTCCCTCTACCCTTTTATATACTTAATTTATTAAGAAAATCAAGGACTCTAATATTCCAAATATAATGTGAAAATTTGGGAATATTACAGCAAAGAATGAGGATCCAATGGATAGGGTTGAAACTCAGTCCACCTTTGCTATGGGACTACATGTAGGAAGAGACCAATAAGAAGAGCATAATGATTGGATTGAAGCAGAGAAAAATGTAATATTCTATCCACCAGAAGGCACTCCATCTGAGGTGCCTTGGGCTATCAAGGAAGCCACCAGGACCATGAGAGAGATGAACATGGATGAATGAGTTTCTAAGAGGATGAGAAAATATTTTAATAGGGGGTGATGATGAGGCCCATAAATATGTACATTATAAAGGGTCATAATTCCATCCTCCAGCTTTATAACTATCTCCTTTTCACATTTATTTACATTTTTTTTATATTATGCTTAGTGAGAGGGGTGAAAGCTGTGTGTCATATCATGTGGCATAATATGGTTTAATTGAAATAATGGAGTATTTTTTAGATAATTTCTATGTATGGGCTTAGAGTAAACAATTACGAGAGATTCTAGGGGGGTTTTCCACCTCCTTAACTCCATCAATCAGCCCAATATCACATCAATATCTATCTCATCAACTTGAGGTAATTGGAAACCAAGCAATTGAAATCCATGAGGAGAAAAGATCCACTCTTCTCGAGTTTTAAGAGGCAATATTCTTATTTTCTAGGGAGTTGTTGGCATTACCCTCTTGTATATATAAACATGTAGAAGAGCTCTTTAGGATTCAAGTTTTGTTTTTAGCTAGGTAGTTGTTGAGCTCGGGCATTGTTATTTTTTTATTGTTATGTGATTTATTATACCATGATTCAATGATAGTGAGAATATGCTATTTGATTCATCACTGGGTTCGTTTTAGAGAGATGATGCTCTTGGGTTTGGGCCCAACCCAGAGGCTCCTGTGATTGCAGCCTATAGCTCATCTCTCTCATGGGAACATGAATAGAACGACTTCCAACCACAACCCAAAAACAATTTTTTTATGATTTATTGGAAGAAGAATAGTGTGGTTATCTTATTTTCCATGTGCTTGTTGTAGCTTAGAATTTGGTTTGTTAATTAAATCGAAATTATGGCATAGATTAAATATCATTCCCATTCAACTCATATTTTCCACTACTATTTATTTTTCTTGTCAATGATAAATGAATGTATGCATGTGATAATTGCAGGGTTGTTTGGATCTGCAAGCAAGGGCACCTTCACCACCTCCATCTTGGACTCCATCACTCCCTCTTTTGAATTCCAAATTCTTCCATCAAAATAATTTTTTAAGAGGTAAGTTTCCCATGACCTTATGAGCACCATGATTAGGTATCTTTTAAGGGGTTAATTTTCACCTTGTTAGCCTTATTATTCTCTCTTTATCACATTTAATTACATTATGGTCATATGTTGCTTAGTGCATATGGTGATTATGGGTTGTGATACTTCGAATGCCTAATATGGTTTAGATGCAGGTTAATCATGAAGATATGACATTTTTGCTGAAGATTGTGCAATAAAATCTTGGAGTAGATAGCAAGGAGTGATTATAGGGGGGTTGACCACCTCCTTAAATCCTAAAGGTAGCCAAAGGATCCTCCAGATTCCTTCCAACAACTTGAAATAAAAGGTAGTCAAGCAAGTGGAAGATTAAGTGAATCAAAGCTCCATTTGTCTCGAAGTTTAAGGGGACAAATCGCCTAATTTTTAGGGAGTTTTTAGTAGCTACCCTTTAGGTTAAATAGGGAAGAGAAAGAGCTCATTGGGATTTTATTTTTGGAGATAGATACATTACTCCTAGCTCTTGTAATAGACATTTGTGACTTCCATGTGCTATGTAATGAGATTGGTTATGCAATAAAATGAGTATTTAGTTCATCCTTCATTGATTTAATTTCAGAGAGTTGAGCTTGTGGGTTAGATCCCAATCCATTTTCTTCAGTCTCTCTTGTGTATTTTTGTTTACTTTCCATGCCATTATAATTAGCTTATTTCATGTGTTGTAGTTAGTTTTCTTACATTTCATCTTGATTTTTTAGTTTTCTTCCATTTCATGTTATTGTAGTTAGGCTCTTGTAGTTCATAGTACAATAGCATATACAAATCCAAAGTTGTGTGTTAAAACCTCCCTCTCTCACCTCTTTCATTAGATCTTGAGGAGGGAAGATCTTCACCACAGGCCCAAAATTACTTTCATTTTATGATTTCTTGTTAAGGATAGATAGGTTTCTTCGTTTATCATGAACATGTTGTGAATGTTGAGTTAGTTTTCTGTTTCAAATGCATAGGTAGGTTCGATTAAATTCAACCCATATTTTCCACCATTATTATCATAGATATGTCAATGATAAATGTATGAATAAGTATTTTCCTTACAGGTTAGAGTAGAGCACTAGAGGAGGACTCCACCAACATGCTTAGCTCCATTTTCAACCCTTCACCAACCTACTTTCAAGAAAATCACCTTCAGCTCTATTTTTTGAGATCTTCACCACAACACCAAGAGCCACCTTGGAGGTGGAATACGGGCTTTAAAATAATTTTTGAGCTTGGCCAAATGGATGGCTACCTTCCATCCACCTAGTTACACCTTCAGTCAACCTTTCCAGCTCCTTTCGTCACAATTTCTGGCCTCATACTACCCTCTGCCTGTTTCCTGTAGCATTTCAGGACATCCTATAGTAGCACCAGTCAACCACTTCTTCAGCCCAAAAACCATTTTTCACTTCACCTAGACCTGGCATAACCTCCAAGACACCTTCAGCTCTAAAACCATGAGACCAAGGACTTCATAATCCACCTCAGCGCCTCCTTTTTCCACAAAACAGAGCATTTTCAAGCATATTTAGCCCATGAATAGATGCATTGTTAAGTATAGTGGTCAAGCATGAAGTAGATAGAGTTTCATTAGACATTTGGCCCCGCATTTGTGCTTAGATTAGTTTCTCATTCTGCAATTTCAATTCATCAATTTACGTTATGAATTCCACTTAGTTTAACTCTATTCTTGCATTACCCTAATTATGGATTTCCTTTCCTTCAAATAGCTAAATGAGCCTTTATGCTCTGGAATATTTTCTTTCTTTCTAATAGAGTAATGATCTTGAGTTATTTTTGGTCTTAGGTTTCATTCAGAAGTGTGAAAAAATTCATTCCCTAGAAGCAACCCTAGCCGTAGCACCCCTTCGTAGAACTAAGAAGAGGATCGCATTAGTAGAATGCATATGTTGTGTATATAGAACTTTCACCTCCAAGTTTTTACAAACCCCAAGTTGATAAAGTAAATTAGAGTAGACTTTGGGAGTTGCAACACTCTTGATGCAATACTAGGGCACACCACTTTTTGGCGTCGTTACCCGAGAGGTGTCTAAGTAGATGATTTGATTCTATTTTATCATTATTAATTTTTGCTTTTATTTTACATTCAATTCCAAAATATTGAAAAATACAAAAACAGTTTGAATTTCATGCCTTTTAGGAGTAGGGATAACCAAGACAATTTTTTACAAGAACCCCCATATCTCGACACAGTCACCCTTCACTCTTCTTCATGAGGCTAAAAACACCATAGGTGAGTCGTTTGGAAACTTTGAAGAACCTATTAGAGAAGAAGAAGAACTTGCTTCACCTGAGTAACTTGCTTCCCCAATTCAAGCCATGGCTGAGACAAGGACCCAAGGAGTCTTTCCCATTAGAGAAATAGATGGGGAAACTAGAATGAAGAACATCAATCCCTCAACCCTTTCACATTTCCATGGAGTTACCTCTGAGGATCCTAACACCTTCATGTTCAAATTTTTTGTTGTATGCAGGATCTATGACTATGCCTCAGATGACCAAAAGTTGAAACTATTCCCATCCACCCTCAAGGATGCAACCTTGCGCTGGTTCATGGGTTTTCCAAGGAAAAGAATCACTACCTTGGCACATATACAAGATTCCTTTAACAAAAAATACAGGGAATATTATAAATCCAAATAAACCAAAGAGGAAATATTTAGGATGACTATAGGACCTAATGAATCCCTAGAAGATTATGAAGAAATATTCTAGCTAAACTATAAAAGAGCCAACTGTACCCTTGATCCCGGATCACTTAAACAGGGACTTCCCCGAGGGGTCAGGCAAGAGGTGAGATAAACCCTTAATATGTTATCAGGAGGAGATATCTACCAGCTACCTTATGAGGACGTCAAATTTGTCTTTAAGAACCACTGTAGGGCATCTAGGAAGAAAGGTAGAGCTATCCAAATCATGACTAACACCCCTTCCTCTTACACCTCCATCAAGCATGAGACTGGAAATATGTTGGAGGACTTTAAAATTGAGATGTTGCACACCTTTTCTTTGCAAATGGACACAATGTAGATCAAGAGGAATCAGAAAGGTCCTTGGCTATCTTCTACCCTAGATGTACTAGAAAACACCCTAGGAATGAATGTCCACTAAATGTCATAGAGGTTTTCTTAGTCTGTGAATAGAATCATGCCACAGATAAGTGTCCCTCCTTACCTGGGCTCAAATTTGTATATCAAGGTGGGGAAGTAGGACCTGAGCAACTATGTTTCATAAATCAGAGGAGGCCTCAAAGGCCTTGGACATATCAGCAGGGTATGCAAGTTGCACTTTACTCCTACTATCATACCAATCGGAATGCACCTATCCAGTTTTGGTGCACCTCCAGTCCTCCATCATGTACTACACCTCCTACTTGGCCTTATATCCGTCCATGTTGTTAGCTCCCCATAATTTGCTAGATTGATTGAGATACAAATGGACAGGGTAACATCAAACCAATATTTGGAATCCAAGGACCTAGCCTTCCTGCTGTTAGTCATCAGTATTTTCACCTGTTGTTGATGAATAAATTCCAAGCCAAGTTTTCTAGCAGCTGATCTCAAAATTTGTCAAATTTACCAGCTGGAAAACACTCATAAACATTTTTTCCCTCCTACCTTTTCAATCAGCCCATGACGAGATAAAACCTCATTGGCAAGCCCTATCTAACCTCATCCATACTAACTTGTCCATCAGCTCCAACGAGAACAATCCAAATCTGTCCAAGAAGTCTTCCCTAAGTTAGGTAGTGGCGCTTTAGGCATTTCTCCCTTGGAAAACTATCCTAAAGCCAAAGAACCTCTATCTATTATCAACCAATCCTAACAGATCTTCCTATTCTGCAAATAAAGTTTGGTTACACCCTTAAGTCACGCCACTAACAAGCCTTGAAGTCTCAGCAATACATATGCCACAGGTCAAGCTAATATTAGGTAAATATACAGTGTTTCAAATATCTTTGTCAAAAAGCAGAAGTATACTAGTGTTCCAGAAGACAGTATTAAACTCAACATGAGAAGACAACTGCTTCTCATGTGGTTTTGAGCCTAGGATGCAAATGCTGGACAGAGATTTATCTCATTAAGCTCCTGCAATCACAGTCAAAGGTTAGTAAATTATAAATGATAAGAAATGCTTTGCAGATACTAGCCAAGCTACCTCTGATTGTATAAAGATGAAAAAAGGTATTTGAACAACAGAATTACATGTCTCAGAGAGATGCCCTTCATGGCATATTGTCATTCTGTCATTTTCATTTGCTTAAGTATGAATAGGCATTGAAAGGAATGATAACACTATTTTAAAACTGATGAAATGGCATCACTGAGAAAACCTCCTCCATAGATGAGCAGAGGGTTGAAAGACGGAGAAAACCTCCTCCATAGATGAGCAGAGGGTTGAAAGACTGAGAAAACCTCCTCCATACATGAGCAGAGGGTTGAAAGATTGAGAAAACCTCCTTCATTTTACAAGTAGAGGGTTTGGCACAGTGATAAAGGCCTCCTTCATCTAATAAGTAGAGGGCCAGGGACAGAGATTGATTTTAGGGTTTTCACTGACTTAAAGGAAAATTTTAAGACTAGTGGGAGAAAATTGAAGGCTTATGGACAGAGAAATGGTGTTAAAAACAAAGAGAAAGCAGGGGTATTGTAATGATCAAAGAGGCTGACTTATCTCCTTTCAGAGATCTCCTTCAAAGAAGTCTGGAGCCAAAATGAACAAACCCTGCTGAGGTATGTAATTTCATTAAGGGTTTCCATAGATCCCTCTCCTTGATGAACAGGTATGAAATCTATTCATTGTTTTCCTTCAAAACATGGAGTTGAAATTAGTAAAAATCTATTCAAATTTTATAGGTTGAGAGATGGGTTAGACATAGGCCAAAGAATGATGTTAATATTCAAAAAGTTCTGCTCTTCCTGTTCATGAAGAACCTTTTTCAACAACTCATCATAGTGGACAAGAAGGAAAATGTAGCTAAGGTTCCCACAGTCAAAAATAAATGTCATTTGAAGGGTGCATCTACAGTCAGTATGTGGTTTGAGCAAGGTTTTCTTCTTAAAAACAAATATGAACAAAGGAAATAAGTTTCCTACCTTAATAGGAAAACAGTGAAGAGTTTTTCCTTGAGTTGTTTTTAGGGGAAAGTCATATCTATGAAAACTTTCAAGCAGCCTCCACATCACTTTATTATCAGCATAAGTTGGATATGGGCCTCTTTGGCGTTTTGAAAGTTAGTTAAGTTTCGTTATAACAAAGGCCTTTCAAAAGGTTTTCAAAACCCTCAGGAAACAAATTTCAAAGAATAATTGGCTTTTTCGACTTTAAGAGGATAGGAGACTGTTGCAAACCCATTTGCAAGTTTCGAAAGCATTCACAAATGCTCTCTTAGCTGCCCATTGGAGAAAACAAGAAATTCGAGCAAAATTTGCAGATTTTGAAGCTTTTAAGCCCGCACAGCGTGCTTGGAAAGGTGTGCGGTGCGTTCAGAAGTGAAATTACATAGGGCTATAACGTTGGCATGGCATGCCTGTAGTGGCACGTGGCGCACCTGTACCCGCGGTCACAACTGCCCGAAGGCCGACTCGACACCCTTTGTAACTGCGCGATTCTCTCCCTTTTGAACGTGCCGCGCCTATTGAAAGACTAAAATACCTTCAAAGGGTATTGAGACCTACTCAAACTGATTGAACAAAGGGCCATAAGTCATCTCAAGGTATTCTCCATGCCCAATGCTAATTTTTTGAAATCCTAAGGGGGTGACAGAGTGATTTTCTCCAAGGGTGAAATAGTGATAAGGAGGGTAGGGTGTTTTGATAAAAATCCAAGGTTTTTGTTGCTATGTTTTCCCAAGATTAATATAGTGAAATA
This sequence comes from Pinus albicaulis, assembly GCA_034641835.2. Taxonomy (NCBI): domain Eukaryota; kingdom Viridiplantae; phylum Streptophyta; class Pinopsida; order Pinales; family Pinaceae; genus Pinus; species Pinus albicaulis. The sequence goes on from CM076571.1 coordinate 174,526,970, forward strand.
GGGTGTGTTTACATTGATTTCAAAAGACTTAAAACTGCCCTCAAAACAATGATAAACCATAACACTATTTGCAAGTAAAAAAAAAAAACAGTGGTAGAAGGCTTTCAAGTTGCTAAAAGTGTCCTAACTGTGATAGGAAAAAACTAACCTCTGTCAGCAAGGTATAAGGTGAAAATAGTTTTATAAGGTGGAAGTAGTGTTTGTAAGAAAACACAGTGTTCGTAAGGTGAAAATAGTGAGCCTATTTTGAAGACAGTGGTCTTAGTCTGGATGCCTTGTCACTTCAAAAGTGTCTCCTTTTGAAAAAGTGAAACTAGTGTTGCCTCCTTTGTCCCATAAAACAAAGTGTGGTGAGAGATTCTACAAAGCCATTTGAGGGTGTTTTTGTCTACCTGGGCATAAGAAACAAGTGATCCTAAGGTGAAACAGTTTTGTAAAGAGACAACAGTGATCATGTGTGAATGGTTTGTCACTTCAAAAGTGACCTCCCTGTATGGTAAAAAGAAAACCTAGTGCATGCCTTCCATTGTTCCATAAAGCAGGATATGTTATAGAAGCTTTCAAATTAGCTGAAGGTGTCTAGCTTACCTTTGTATAGAAACCAATGAACAGCAGAAGAAGCACTGTTTGAGCAAGGCCGTTTTGCTTCTGTCAAAACACAAGGAGATCTCTATTCTACAAAAGGCCACCATTACCTCTTTTTCAAATTACCTTGCCCAAGCACAGTAATCATTTGACTGTGTGCTTTTTATTTGATAACTACTTGTTGGTTGGCACAAAAGAGGACAAAACAGTGATTTAGAAAAAGCAGAAAGTTGGTGTTGGAGGACTGTTTCACATAGCATTTGGAGCAGTTTTCCTTGATCAAACAGTGACTAACAAAGAGGACAGAGGTGTGGTTGAGAAAAACATTCCAAACGCCTTTTGAGACAGCTTGGTGTTGCAAAGAACATTCAAAACAAGATGCCTCCCAGGAAAGACAGTAGGAGCAGCCTTCACAAGAGGTTTGAATCTGTTTCCAATGAAGAAGTGAATGCTCATCCATCGGTCCTTTTTAACTTCCAAGAGGTTGGGTGTCTAGATTTTTGTCAAAGAGTACAAGAGGTGAAGAGCTATTCCCCTTTGACACACCTTTTTGCTTTGAGGTTTCAAGAGAAGCATTTTTAGCTAGCAGTCCTAGATTTCAAATTCTCTCCAAGGTCCATCTCCAAGGCCACCAAAATCCCTTATGTCGGGGAGAAGTGGTTTAAACAAATTCACCTGGACTCAAAAGAATACAAGCCTTTTCTAAAGCTTGAGCATAGAGATTCATGTCCATCCATTTTCCCCTTCTCATATCTTTTGACTAGCTACGCCCCCCTCATGAAGATCATCATGAAATACTTCACTTGTGAGGGAAGGTTCTCCCGAGTCTATGCCTATCATATCCAATTTCTCATGCATTTCACAAGGGAAAAATTGTTAAATATCCCTTTATTTCTACATAGAAGCATTGAGAAAATGGCCTCCACTGTTCAGAAAAAGCCTCCTTTTCAGTAGACAACCTGCCTCTTCCATCACTCCCTCATCAAAATTATCATTCTTCATCAGCTTGAGATGAGGGAGGTCTCTTGGGATACTTTCATCACACATCTGGATTTCGCCACTATCCCTTCATTTCATACATCTCCTTCACCTTCTACTCACCATCCTTCGCCTTCTTCTAGCAAACCCATTCCCAAGAAGCTCAAGTTTACCATAGAAAAAAAAAAAGAGCATGATGAGGAAGAAGAGTATGAGCAAGAGGAGGAAAGTGATGATGAGCAGCATCATGATGAAACAGGGCAGCAAGGGGGAAAAGAACACAGTGAGGCAAAAAAGCAAGGGGAAGAAGGGCATGATGATGAGCAGCATCATAGTGAGGCAAAACAGTAGACTCCTGAAGATGATGAAGGGTAGCATGATAAAAATGTGCAACAAAGTGAGGGTGAGTAGCCACAGCATGATGAACAGAGGCAGGCATAGCATGATGAACAGAGGCAACCTCATGAAAAAGAACAACAGCCTCATGAAGAAGAAGGGAAACATGATGAACAGTAACAACACAGTGAGGAGGACAGCCCTATAAAAGAAATAAACAAGGACAGTCAAGGAATCCATGAAGAAATCCAAGACAATGGAAAGAATGATGAGCAAAGTGACAAGGGTAAAGCGCCAATGGAGCATGTGCTAGCTGCCTCTCCTAGGCAAGGGGCCATGCTCTCTTCTCCAAAAGTGGCCAAGCCCTGGACATCAAAGAAAAGGGTGCCTAGATTTGTAACTCCAAATGTGACTAGGGCCCTCCAAAGCAAGGGAAAATTTCCCAAGAAGCCCATTGTCGAATTTCCCAAGAGGAGGAAGATTAAAAGAGCCACCCAAAGCAAAGGAAAGGACAAGGAAGAAAGCATTCATGAAAAGAAAAGGGAATTTGACATCATTCAAATCCAAAGTGATGATAGTGACAATGAAGCCCAGATCCTAGAAAATCTCTTGATCCATAGAGAAAACCAAATTGATGCTTTGAGGACTGATCTTGATAGGGCTAGAAACTTCAATCACTTTTTGGAAGTTCAAAACAAGCATATGAGTGTCCATATGGTTGTATATGAGACATGGGCCATCAAATACAAAAAGGAGGCCTCCAAAGCACAAGTGAGATTGGAAGAACTCATAGGTGAGTTCGATGAGAGCGAAGGCAAAGATCAGCCCAGGCAAAAGAGGCCAAGAACCATGGGGCTCAAAAAGGCCCTTGAGAAACAAAAGGAAGAAGAAGATGCCCTTCTCCAATCTACCCCTCTCACTACATTGTTCGAACAAGAGATAGAGAAAAATCGGGAAGCATGGCTTGAGAGAGTTAATGATCACTTGGAGAAGAAATTGGAGAAGGAAAAAAGAGACTTGGATCTTCGACGAAGGATGATCGGCCATTATAAAAAGCTCAATCAGTTTTCCCGGTGGAAGTTGAAGTCTGCTCAGGAAAAACACAAGGAGGCTAAAGGGAAGCGCCCGGCACAAAAATTAAGGAAAGACACCTCAAGGCTCCAAATTTTGGCCTCAGCTTCACAACATGTTTCTGAAAACCCTTGAGGGTCATGCTCGCCAAGTTTGGGCGAAATTCGACATGTTTTGGTTTTTTGTCATTTTTGGGTTTTTGGCTAAAACTCATGGGCATCGCCATTTCAGTTTGGGGCATCATCAAAGGATTAAAATGGTATCATTGGATGCCATAATTTCAGGGGCACATACTCAAAAATTTTCAAAACAATTTAAGATCATTTTCTCCCCCAAAATGGCGAAAAACACTCGCTTTTTCTACACTCTGCCCTGTTTATCAGCAAGGCCTATTTTTTGGTTTTTTACACACAGGCCTATTTTTGAAGGACTTCTAGTGATTATTTGAGAGAAAACTAAAACTTTTCAGAAATTAGACACTCATATCTTTCCAACGAGCCATCATGGGCCTCATTTCGACATTGGGAAGGCCTCCAAAAGTTGTCGGCAAGTCAGGGGACCTTTTGCTGATGTATTTTTTGAGTGTTTTTGTAAAAATTGAACCTTTCAAAAGTGACTTTTCTTCATGTGCATTTAGCTATTTTTGTACATGATAAGTTATGAAAAGTCAATATATTTCCCTTTTTTAGCATTTTTGAGATATTTTATTAGATATTTTGCGCCTTGGGCTTTGCAAAGCCTCAAGGACAAAATCAGATATTTTGAATAGGCCAATGAGATTGCAAGTTGAACTAAGAGGTTTTCCTCACTTTGGCCTATATATTCCAAAGACTTTCATTGTAAACAAGGCTGAACTTGATGATAGAAGCAATATATGGTCATATAAGATTTGGAAGAAATACTTGTCTCATGCTTTTGGATAGTTTCTTGGATGTTCTTAGATGATGAAAGAGGATTGTTGTTGGATTCCATGACTTGGTAGAATGGTATAGTGTCTCTCTCTCTGTTTTGTTTCCTAGTTTTCATTCATAAATCCATGTTCTTGCTTGCTATAAGATAGTAGAGGACAAATTTGAGACATGCCCTTGGAGGCACCTCAAATTTCTTGTTTCTTTATAGTTTCCATGTTTTCTTCATTCTTAGTCATATTAAAGAATCCTTGATTGCTCTTTAATAACTGAATAATATTGTTTGATTGTTTTATTTGTAGTTTTATGCATGCCAAGTATGATTTACGGTATGCCCTGCTTACTCATGGCTAGCCATAGCTCCACCTATGAAACTTCTCTTTGATTGATTAGATTGTCATTTGTTGAACCAAGGAGGTCTTGTTCTGATCTTGCCCTTTGCCTAAAACTATGCAATCTTGTTTTCAAAGTGCCCAATAGTTTGAAGTAGTATGTTTAGGCGTTCCTACATAGTGATTTGAGTTTTTTGTCTATCTTAAATGTATTTCCCCAAAGTCTGATAGCCATTTCCTAAAGTTAGAGAGTCATATATCTCTATGCATGGCTTGAATGTTTATTTCTGTGCATTGATCAGCTTATAGTTACATTTATCATGATTAATTGTTTGCCCTACCATGTTTATGTCAGCTATAAAACTATTTGTGATTGAAATCCTTTTTTATTCACAAATTTGAGTCCATCTCACTCCATTTTTCCCAAAGATCCATTTTACCTCGAATCAAATCAGCCCTTCAACAACCTTGTATCACCATCTGAAAGATTTCTTGACCTTTTCGACCCCATAGCCCAGTTGATCTGACATCTTTTTACCTATATTATGTCTTTGATCAGTTCATCCCTCACAACCTAAAAACCAAAACCAAAAACCCACTTCATAACTAGCCTAAAATTAGAACACAATAAGCAAACACACAGACATCCCTTACACAAATAGAGAGAGCCATCTCTGAGTCCAAGAAAGCTAGGTGCTTGGGCTCCAAAGATTGGTTTGATGTTACAATTTCATTTGGCTTGCCAATTAGCCAAATCATGGGACCCTAAAACCTGCATTTGGAGAGGGATCTCTCTAGTAGGTGCAAAGATGTGAACTTGTTTGTTATTTAGGGTTGATTTTAGGCTAGATGTTGAGTGCAGGGTATTTTGATTGTTTTTGGTTAGGTATGATGCTCATATGGATTTAGATAGAAAACATGGAAGATTGTTAATTCATTGGGGAATGGATTCTAACAAGGTCATGATAAGTTCATCAATGGTTTCAAAATCATTTGCAAGGCAATTTTAACTTGGTTGGTAGGTCTTTGAGGTTGTGGTGGATGATGAGATGAACATTAAACTTGAGAATAAAAGCTAGTGAAGGGCAGAACTAAATCCTAAATAAATTTTTAAAATAAGGGAGTTAGAAAATCATAAGCATGGAAAGAGAATCAAAGGCATAAGTGTAACCTAATCCTTTTGATTTCAAACATAACACAGATGGTTATCCAAGACAAACATTCAAATGAAATTATGGAAAGGAAAGAAACGTATTTAACTTTCATAGATTTCATTATCAAGAGAAGAAAAAACATTTAAGATGCACTAGTAGTTATAACCATAGAAGAAGAGAAAACTTTGACAATCTAAAGTTACAACTGTGAAGGTTCTTTGAAACAAATTCAGCTAAGTAAAGGTAAAGAGCATGATTCAAACATAATTCTTTGACAAACCTAGGCAAAGCTGCTTTAAAGAATTGATTCCAAAACAGAGTATTTCAGTAGCAACAATATGCAGGACTAGCCATAAATCATACTTGACACTAAGTGATCTAAACCATTCAATAAATGGACAAGCTAAGAACTTATTAGAGAGAAAGAGATGGATTCCCTAATATATCTCAACAGAAGAAAACATTAAGGCAATGAAGGACAAACAGAAGTAAGGTGCCATCAAGAGATAGTTCTTAATCTAAAATTTTTGTCCTACTGCAACATAGTAAGATGGAAAACTAGAAAACATGAACATAAGGAACACTTCACCATCAACCAAGCTTATGGATCCCACAAACAGTCTCTCTCCATCAACAAGCAAACTAGGGCATGCATGAGCTCCAAGACATCAAATTTCCATAAAAAACTCCAAGAGACTATGTATTTGCTTCAGCATAAGTCATCAAAATCCAACTAATACATAAGACCCTCATGCTCTATTTATGGAGAAAATGAGGAGGTGGAAACCCTAAGAGGCTTCCAGAAACCCTAATTTAGCCATAAATGTCATAAATGTGCTTAATGACTATGCAATGCCCAAGACACATAAGAGATAAGATAATAAATGAAAAACACAAAAACATAACTCCCAAATCAAATCAAGAGTGATTTGCCCAAGAAAATATTAAAAAACAAATTTTCCATTAATTAGTGTCTTTTATTGACTTTTTGGCAAAAAGACGTCTCTGTGCGTAGCTCCATATCAACAGAAAATGGGGTATGTTGCAGCTAAGTTTTGGACCCCTTCCTGGCATCAGATTTGTCCTCGTGATGACTCGTTGGAAAGATTGAAGAGTCGAATTTCCAGAAATACTTGATTTGTACTGAATGGATGCCATTTACCTACTCAAAAATCCAATCTCCCATGACTACTTAGCACGCAGCACCAGGCCTAAAAAGGAGGCAAAAAGTCATTTTTGAGGTGTTTTTTTGACCTTTTGAGGGGGGGAAATGCTCTAATTGACTTGAAATTTTGTGGGTATACTACTGGAGGAAGAAAACAGTGAAGAAGAGCACAGTGAATAGAACATTTTCTTCTTTCTCATCATTGTTATCCTCTTCCTCATCATTGTTATCCTCTTCCTCATCATCATGTTCACTGCTTTCATCCTTGTGGCTGCTTTCATTAAGGTTATCTTTGTGGCTGCCATTACTGGTTTCATCTGTGTTTTATCCTTCATTATCCTGTTGCTCTTGGTCATTGCTGCTTTCTTCTTGGCCACCTTCCTCTCCTTCATTTTCTTCTTCATCCACATCATCTTCCTTTTCAATGCTTTCCTCATGATCATCACTGCTTTCTTCATGATCATGGCTTCTTTCTTCATGGCCACCACTACTTTATTCATGGTTAATTCCCTCCTCTTCATCATTTTCTTCATTTTCATCATCTTCTTCTTTTTCATCATCTTCTTCTTCACTGCTCTCTCCTTGTCCATCATCATCTGTCTCATCTTCCTCCTGATTGTTGCCTCCTATTTGTTCTTCACTAGGGCTACTATCATCTCCTTCACTTGGTAATTTAGGGGAGGATGTAATAGGTGAAATTCTTTGTGGAGAATGAAAATGGGGAGATGATGGATGTGTGGAGGTAGATGGTTGTGAAGTGGAAGGAAAGTTCTGTTGGATGAAGGCCTAGGGGTCTGCAAACACATCATGTGAGATGAAGTTCTCCCAAGATATACCTTGTCTCTCTAGCTAGTATAGGACAATTACCTTGATTAGGGAGTGATGAAAGAGGCTAGGCATTTTGTGGTCATAGCTTTTCCTCTTGACAACGGAGGCTATTTTATCAATACTCCAAAAAAGGTAATAAGGTAGGTTCATCATCTTGACTTTGGTAAAATGCATCAGCAACCTGATATGATATGAGTAGAGCCGGGAGTATCTTCCCTCACATGTGAAAAAACTAATAGTCTGCCTCATTAATGCTGCATACCTCTCTAGCAAATGAGAAAAAGGGAAAATAAACTTACAATTTTACTGATAGGTGGGTTTCAAATAAGGCCCATAATAACCCAAATCCAACTTCCTTTGTTTGAACCAAAACTCACCAATGTCTAGTATACCTATTGCCTTGGAAATGATTTCAGATGAAAGCTCAAATTGGACCCCTGCTAGATTAACTTGGTGATGAGACTCTGCATACTGATACTCTTTATCCCTTTCCTTCAGTGCAGATGACCTAATGCTATCCTTGGAAGTAACCTTGGGGAGGTGACTTTTGCCTCTGTGGTGTTTGTGGTGATTTTCTTATTTGTCCCCATTGTTTTGTGACTAACAAAAACACCCCCTTTCTCCTTGAACACAGGCCCTTTGATGATCAGTATCTTTACTGATTTACCATAAACTAATGGTGTTTCTATTTGACTTAAGTTTACTATGTCTTTTATCAAAAATGTCTTTATGAACTCTTTCAAAGGTACTTCCTCTTTTTTTTTTATCTCTGCTTCAGATTACTCTCTAAGGTATTTTTGCAGAAAGGTTTGGAGGTATAAGTTTGTCCTTTGTATGTTTAGGTGATGAAACAAGAGGTTGCTTTTGGAGGTCCCTTTTACATCCCTTCTATTGTTTATGAAGGAGAATTTTTATTCCATTACCTTGCCTTTTTTCTAACTTGATGTCCTTTTCACCATTCGTGCAGAGATGTAAGCACAGAGCAACTATCACCTTGTAAGATTCATGTCTTTAGGCATAAAAAGTTCCTTGACTGATCTCTTTGGTGTATCTAGGACAAGTGACTTGTCCCCTTCTTTTGAATGTATTCCCTTTATATAGAAGAAGAAGCAGAATCTGTAGGACACCAAATCCATCCTATGACTTTGTGAAACCCTATATGATCTAGTGGAGGCCTTCTTGGACTTGGTTTTTGGGCTGGGATCTAGACTTAGGGTTTACAAGTGTAAGACAGGATCCATGCCAAGCTTTTTGTATTTGTGGGCCTAATATGCAACACACATAATTGACTATCTAAAGGCTCTGCAGATACACTCAGTTTTTGAGAGTTGCTAAAGGAGGCACAACAAATCTGCTCTATTTGGCAGGCTTAAGTGGTGGTGGGGAATTGTGTAGGTAAGAAAAAATAGAGGTTTTAAGCCAAGGAGACAAGTTAGGTTTAAAAATGAATGGCTTGAGCCCCTGATAGGTCTTCCGGGAGTAGTGGGCCAGTTATGACTAGATAAGATAACAAAATTGTGAAAATTATACCTTGAGGATAATGAAGGCAGTGAGATTTCTAGAACTCACAATGTTCTACAAACTTTGTTTCTAGAAATCTTGGAGTAATCATTTAGTCATCACCAAAGCAAAAATTTATTGATGACTAACAGTGGCTCCAATTGGGGAGGGCAGCTCATTTTCAGGAGGTGTCCAGAACTTCAGATTTCTGGCTTATGAAGACTAGGGCCTCATCCATTGGGCAGATTTTACCTCCTTCACTTGCTGATGCTTGCTTGAATCTGTGATCTTAGAATCTGAAAAACATGATTAACATCAACATCATCTCTACCTACCCAACCTACTTGCTTGACATATTTCCTTCCTTGGGGGCACTTGAACTGGCAAACCCTTGACATTTTCTTCTTTTGAAAGCAAAACAATTTATCTAATTCTACTCTTATCACTTCCAAGGGTTCATATTAGGCTAGTAAACTCTTATTATTCCCTACCTAGACTACTCATTTGTCAAGATTGAGCTGTTTAACAAACCTTATTCACTAATCCTGAAAATAAAAATTGAAAAACATAGACAAATCAGGATTAAGCAGTCTGATTTGCTACGATCTATGGCATTATGTAAAAGCTGCACATAGAATTTATTAGTAGAAAAGTAAAAAAAAATACTGAAGGCTTAAGATCTGAAAGCATAATAAACATTCTTCTTTCTTTCTTTGGCTCAGGTTTTAATATTTTTAGAGCCATTTTCCTTCTATCCTAATCTATTCTATTTGATAAACCAATATTATGGTCTTTTGACAAGTTCTTTCTTTCACTAGCCTATCAGAAAAATAAATTAAAACATGTTTCAGCCATGATTTAGATTGGATAACTAAACATGACTTCTCTTTTTAGAAACAAGTAGTGGCATTTAGACTTGCACACTTTTGGCAACATTATTTTTTTAGGTATGGGGCTGTATCTTTCTTTCAAGTTTTTCCCTCTTTTTCCCTTTTCTATTTTTTAGGGTTTTTTTCTTTACATCCTTCTATCAAATAGTGGTATGTACAATGAATGAGAAAAATAAACTAAGTTTCTTGACAAAGGTAATGTTTAAGCATCCTCCCATTTACAGGACCTCCAAAAATTCCAGTTCCATCAAGTTCCTGCAAAAAGAAAGCATTGTTGCCTCTAGCTGACTGAATGATGTAAGGGCCTTTCCATAGATTTTCAAACTTACCATGTTTTCCCTTGTCTTCCCTTCTTGAATTCCATTTTAGAACCATGTCTCCAATTTGGAAATAATTTTCTTTGGTTCTCCTATCAAATATTTTCTTGATATTGTATTGAATAGCTTGTATCCTTTTGTAAACTTCTTCCCTTGACTGCTGCATATGAATGTTTTGGTTCAACCTCCTCTGCATGTCATTTTCTTCTGATTGTACTTCTTGAAGAAGCTTCATGACTGGAACTCCCAAAGAGGTGGGGAAAGCTACATCCATTCCATACACTAGTTGATAGGGAGACATACCAATGGATTTCTTGGTGGTTAGTCTATCAGCCCATAGTGCATGCACTAGTATGCTATGCCATGCTTTTTGACTTTGTTCTAGGAGATTCTTAATGATGTTTACCAAGCTCTTGTTGGAGGACTCAGCTATTCCATTACCTTGTGGGTAATAAGAAGTGGAGTGACCTAGGGTGATCTGATATTTATAGCAAAAGTCCACCATTTTCTTAGATGTAAAGGAAGCAGCGTTATCGGTGATGATCTTCTTAGGACAATCAAACCTTGATAGGATGTTGGTTTCAAGGAATTTGATGATGACTGATTCAGTTGCATTTCTAGAAGGGATGGCTTCTATCCACTTGGTGAAATAATTAGTGGTAGTGAGGATCCACGTATGTTGGGCAGATGAAGTAGGATGGATCTCTCCTATGAAGTCCAAACCCCACTGCTGAAAAGGGGCTTCAACACTGATGGGGTGCAAGGGTAAAGGTAGGAGCTTTCTTTTTCCATCAAATATTTGGTACTTATGGCAAGTCATGACTAGTTTGTGAGTATTGGAAAATAGGGTAGGCCAATAGTAGCCAGCTCTAAGGATCTTGTTGGCTGTGGTCTTCCAATAGAGATGACCCCCACATTCTCCCTGATGTGATTCATGCATGATTTTCTCTGCATCATCTTCAAGAAAACATTTAAGCAACAAACCAGCAAAACTCTTCCAGTACAATACTCCATCTAGAACGCAAAAATTTAATGCTTTTTGTTTTAAGAATCTTGCTTTGGTTTTTGACAAAGAAGGGGGAGCACTGAGATATAGAAGCACATAAGTAATATCAGCATACCAAGATGAATTTAAAAACATTTCTTCAATGTATGGTGTTGTGCTTTCTTCAGTTTCTTCTAACATACCAACCATATTCGTGTCTAAAGCTTGGAAATTTGAGTCAGCCATAAGTTTTGCAAGTCCTTGTCCTTTAATCAATTTAGTGGGTCTGATTTCTAAATCATATTCTAAAATGGTAGCAATCCACTTTCCCCTTTTACCATCAAGGTCTTGATTAAGTATATCTTTGACAACTGTGTTTGGGACAAAGGCTATGATATGGGAATGTAAAATATAAACTCTAAAATCCTTCAAAGTGTTGATTAAGGCAAAGGCTTGTTTCTCCATAATGTTATAATTTAGAGGGGCATCCCTTAAGGCTTTGCTGAAGAAAGCTATGGGCTGCTCTTGCCCCATGATGTTATTTTGCAACAATACTGTTGGCACAATATGTTTAGAGGAAAAGGAGAAAATGTAAAAGTCTTTGGTGAATTAAGGGTTGATTAAGACTGTTGTTTGTGTGAGTGCTTGTTTTACCATCTCAAAAGATTATTTTGCTTCCATATTCCACTTCACTCTTACTCCATTTTTTAACATATTTGTGATATTTCTTAGGAGCTCAGCAAGGTTAGGGATGAATCTTCTTAGGAAGTTAATTTTTCCAATGAAATATTGCAACTCTTTAATGTATCTAAGATGGTAGATTTGTAAGATGCCTTCTATTCTTTTGGGATCTATCTTGATTCCCTCCTCAGAGATGATGTGACCTAAGAGTTTTCCTTCCTGAAGGCCAAACAAATTTTTCTTAGGATTTAGGGATAGGCCATACTTTCTAAAATTTTCAAACACTTTTCTCATGTGGACTATGTGTTCTTCATCAGTCTTAGAGTAGACAGTAATGTCATCAAGATATATGACTATGAAGTAACCTATGTCTTCTGAAAAAGCTATGTCCATTGCCCTTTGGAAAATAGCCCCTGCATTCATTAAACCGAATGGAATTTTAACGTACATGAAAGTACCCCAAGGTGTAGTGAAAGTAGTTTTGATTTGGTCACTTGGAAAGACTAGAACTTAGTTATAACCTGAGAAGCCATATAGTAATGAGATTCTCTGTGAGCCAACTACTTTTTGGAGTATGTGATCCATTTTAGGCAAGGGGTAATTGTCTTTCAATGAGGCTTTGTTCAAATTTTTGAAGTCAATACAAAGCCTAATTTCCCCAGTCTTCTTCCTAACTGACACAAGGTTGGACACCCATTCTGAGTATCGAATAGGGACTATGATCCTGACATCATACTTATTTTTTATTTTTTTCTCAACTGAGGGGAACAAGAGGGGGTTTATTCTTCTCAACTTTTGTTTAAATGGTTTCTGATTTTCCTTGAGAGGAATTTTATGTTGGATGATTTTGGTGTCATAGGATTTCGAGTCTTCATACCCCCAAGCAAACACATCTTTAAATTCTCTAAAAAGCTCAATGTATTTTTGTTTTGTGTGAGATGGGGGAGTTTTAGACAGATTTATTATTTTGGGTTCTCTCATCCCTCCAATGTTACACTCTTCTACATTTGTTTAAGTGGATTCCATCTTGGGTTTTTTAGCTACATCATTAAAATCAAACAGCTCTTCTAGTGGTGTAAGGTCTCTTGGAAAGGTGTCATCTTTGTACCACAAAATTTCAAGTTCTGTTTGATCTTATTCATCAAATACTTCTGCAACACAAGATTTTTGAAGGTGGTTTATATCATCCGCAAAGGGTAGCTCTGTTTTGGGAGTTTTATTTTCAACAAAATTATTTCTTTCAAATCTCAAACTTTGTTTTGTACTTGCAAAGTCATTTCTGGATTGCAGAAAATCATCTATTTGGTCATCATTGTCATACACTTTCCAATGGTTCAATTTTTCTGGTACAATAGGCCTGTTCTTTATTTTGATGAGGCATTGATCATTTTCATAAGGTAAAGAGAAATTGCTGGAAGCAAAGGAAAGCTCATTTACAAGGCAGTTTTGGGCCCTAGGGATGAAAGTGAGCTCATATTTCTCAAAGGTTTTGAGAAGGTCTAGGGAATAATTTCTATATTCCCTTAGCCTAGGGTTCTTGATTGAATATTCTCACTTAATTTGATTTATGATCAGTTCTGAATCTCCTTGAACCAAGATTTTCTTAGCTTTGAGCTCTTTGAGTAGGTGTAAACCAATAAGGAGAGCCCCATATTCTGCAACGTTGTTGGTGCATTGGAAATCTAGCCTATAGGAATGGCCTTTATTTGTGTTGTGGAACCAAACCCCTGCTCTTGAACCAGCCTTACCACAAGAGCCATCAAATCTTATATGTCAAAGGGTGTCAATTTTAGTTTTGTCAATATTCTGCACTTCGAGGCTACTAGAATTTGGGGTGTCATTTTCTTGGTCAGAAGATTGGCTTGGTTGTTCTGAGGGGCTTAGTTCTTTCTCCTTGTCATTTATTTGTTCGTCTATGTCATTTTCATTATATAGGATGAATGATTCAAGGTTTGAGTGAATGCAATAAACCGGTGTGTTATTTGGCCTATCTATGTTACTCACCATGTATTTCATGTGGGATTCCTGGTATAATATCCTTGTTTGATTGAAAACTGGGATGGTGGCATAAGTCATGTCCATTTGAAGGCTTCCCTAGAGTTTGGCCCCCCATGATCTAGATAAAATCATGCCATACTTTGGGGGAATGTCGGCCACAACTATATCCATGACTAGACTTTTAGCAAGGATTTGTGCCAGATTGACACACAGATCCTTGATTAGGCCTAGACACTTGACCCTATAGGAATCAAAAGAGTACAAGTCTTTGTATGGATTTGTGATCTCTAAGCCCAATCTCTCCATCACAACCTTTGGCATGAGGTTGTGTGAGGCACTGGAGTCTAACATAGCATTATGCAGAATTTTATCATGTATGTTCAGACTTACATAGAAAGGAGGGACAACTCTTTCTTGATATTTTCCCTCTACTTCAGGACCAAACAACAATTCTGGTTTATCATCAGTTAAGTTTAAAGTATCAGTATCATTCCCTATATTTAACACTTTGAAAATCTAGGATCTATATACCTCTTGGGTTACCAACTCAGTGAGGGGTATGGTTATCTTCATTTTGGCAATCTCCCCCTCAAAAATGAAAGGTGCAGGTGTCTTTATTGCATTTACACCAGTTTTATCAGCCATGAACTTTTCTACATCTTTAATTTGCTAATTCTGATTTGATGGTTTGGACAAAAAGATTTTTTCAGGGCCACTAGTTGAAGCACTAGGGCAGTTTGAATCTTTACTAGGTTGACTAGTCTTTGGCTTGTTTAGTTTAGTTTTCTTAGCCATAGTATTTTTGTTTTCTGCTGTCTTTTTAGTGATAGGTTCAGAAGTTTTTCTAACAGTAGTGTTTGGCTGATTTTTTTTAGGAATATCTTGACTCTTTTTGCTCCTAAGGTCATACTACCTATGGACTTCCATTATGGAATTCTCAAATTCCAATCTATATTCTTTGAAATCTTCATATGATTTCTCATCTGGTTTTGAAGAAAATATCCTGTTTTCTTCTTAGGTAAGGAATGTGGTATCCTCATCATCCGAACCTATGACATTTACATGGTCTTCTTCCAACTACTTAGGCTCTCTTTCTCCTTCATCTACATAGTTGTCTTGGAAAGGGGGTTTGATTTGTTGGTCACTCTCTCTTTGTCTAACTTGAGGGGGGTCTCTTCTAAAATTTTGATTTATATTCCTGTTTTGAATATTTGCTTAAATTTCCCTAGGAGTTGTTCTCTCATTCAAACTGAATTTTTCCATCATTCTCTCCATTGTCCTAACTATCGAGTCAAGTTTGGTGTCGGAAGAGGGGGGTGCAGGTGTTGTGTCATCTTTATAAGTCACCCTTTTTTCTGATCTCATCCTATTCCTTTTCTCAATCAAATTGGCCTCTACACTCACAGCTCCCTTTCGCATGTCTTCTAGAGTTAGGTAATCTCTCTCCCTTAGTTGATAGGTCATATCAACATCAAATCCTTTGGGATATTTCAGCAAGGAAAAGCCTTGTGGAGGTTTTATGTGAGGTGGGAGAGCATTGTAAACACTATTAAACCTAGTGGAGTAGTCATGAACATTTTCTCCCAGATTTATTTTAAGATTGTTATAGTTAGACAGAATTTGAAGGGGGTTCTTCTTGATTTCCCATTTGTTCAAAAAGGTTTGGTAGAGAGTAGGGAGATCATGAATGCTGTTGGGAGGTAAGTCTTTAAACCATTTCTTGTGTTCTCCCCCTAGGATTTGAGCAAAAATCCTCATTTTTATGGTTTCTTCTTCTATCTCCATGTAGTCAAAAGCATCATTAATTATATCTACATGTTTTTGAGCAGTGATGGATTTAGTCCCTAAGAAGTGAGGGATTTTGGACTGATAGTCATTTGGAAAAGGTAATAGTGGTTGTTATAAAGCCAGTGGAGCATACCAGGTTTCCATGATGGGAGGGAAAGGAAACGAAGGTTGATTTACAAGGGGAGGATTTGTGAGAGGTGGAGGAGGATGGAGTGAGGTGGTTTGCACACTGGTGGTATGGATGGCTGTGGCTGAGGTACTCAGACCGGAGGACTGATTCTGAGTAGATTTGAGAGGAAAAGGGCTAAAGTGATGGAGAAGCTGAAAATCAAGTGGAGTGGAAGGATAGGCTTCTCTACTGGAGCTTTGTTGCAAATCTATGGGCTCAAGGTCAGCCTGGTCAACCATACTTTGTGACTTGGTCCCGAATAGGTTCTTGGTATGGTGCAAGTCAAACTGAGGATTTTTTGAAATTGTAAGGTGTTCTGGTGCAAAACTTGCTCTATGAATGGTCCTAACAGTGGGTGAGTTTCCATCTTTAGAAGTTTGCCACAAAATATTTTCTGGGTCATCAACTACGGTAGGAGGATTTGGGTCCAGGTGTGATCTGGTATTGATCTTTCATGAGGCCAGATCTCTTTACTCACACAAGGTATAACTAGGCCTTAAAAAATATTTTGGACTGATTTGACACAATCCTAGAACAACCTATGGGACTAGTGAGATGAAAAAGGGCCTATTGGAGGCTAATGGAGTTGCCAGGTGGATTATTTTGAAATTTTGAAGATATGTATACAATGGTCCATCACCAAATTCTTGATAAAAATCAATCTAGAGAGTACTTTTGGTATGCAACCTTAAGGTTAATGAGTATCCCCTAGCTGATTCATCATCTTTCTAGAGTGGTGAAGCAATTAGGTTCTACTCTTGGCTATGGGTTGGTTTTTAAGTCAAACTAGGGATGTATATCAGTCTATAAGAGTTTGTCAGGCTACTATGAACTTAGTCCCACCGTGATCGCCAATATGTTAGCTCCTCGTAATTTGCTAGATTGATTGAGATACAAATGGACAAGGTAACATCCAACCAAGCTTTGGAATCCAAGGACCTAGCGTTCCTAGATTCGGAGAGGGATCTCTCTAGTAGGTGCAAAGATGTGAACTTGTTTGTTGATTAGGGTTGATTTTAGGCTAGATGTTGAGTGCAGGGTATTTTGATTGTTTTTGGTTGGGTACGATGCTCAAATGGATTTAGATAGAAAACATGGAATATTGTTAAGTCATTGGGCAATGGGGTCTAACAAGGTCATGATACGTTCATCAATGGTTTCAAAAGCATTTGTAGGCAAATTTTAACTTGGTTGGTAGGTCTTTGAGGTTGTGGTGGATGATGAGATGAACATTAAACTTGAGAATAAAAGCTAGTGAAGGGCAAAACTAAATCCTCAATAAATTTTTAGACTAAGGGAGTTAGAAAATCATAAGCATGGAAAGAGAATCAAAGGCATAAGTGAAACCTAATCCTTTTGATTTCAAACTGAACACAGATGATTATCCAAGACAAACATTCAAGTGAAATTATGGAAAGGAAAGAAACTTATTTAAATTTCATAGATCTCATTATCAAGAGCAGAAAAAACATTTAATATGCACAAGTAGTTATAACCATAGAAGAAGAGAAAACTTTGAACATCTAAAGTTACAACTATGAAGGTTCTTTGAAACAAATTCAGCTAAGTAAAGGCAAAGAGCATGATTCAAACAGACTTCTTTGACAAACCTAGGCAAAGCTTCTTTAAAGAATCGATTCCAAAACAGAGTATTTTAGTAGCAACAATATGCAGGACTAGCCATAAATCATACTTGACACTAACAGATCTAAACCATTCAAGAAAGCCGTAGTCTAAAAAAGTAATAGAATGGCCTGGAATTCGACAGAGATTTTGAAAAAATCTAGCATAGATTTTATCAGAATCTTATTTACAGTTGTTAAACTTCAGTATTTTGGGTGTCCTAAGGGTTTTTAATAGTGTTGAATCCATTTTGACTCTGAAAAATGGATTCCAAACACTGCAACTACCTCATTTTTTGAATTTTACTGAACCAGATTCCGGTAAAAACCTGTCGTCCAGGCTATTCTGTTGCCTGGGAAGACAAATCCTTGAAGAAATGGACAAGATAAGAACTTCTTAGAGAGAAACATATGGATTCCCTAATATATCTCAACAGAAGAAAACATTAAGGCAATGAAGGACAAACAGAAGTAAGGTGCCATCAAGAAACAATTCTTAATCTAAATTTTGTGTCCTACTGCAACATAGCAAGATGGAAAAAATAATGGAAAACTAGAAAGCATGAACATAATGAACACTTCACCATCAACCAAGCTTATGGATCCTACAAACAGTCTCTCTCCATCAAGAAGCAAACCAGGGCATGCATGAGCTCTAAGACATCAAATTTCCAAAAAAAACTCCAAGAGACTATGTATTTGCTTTAGCATAAGTCATCAAAATCCAACTAATACATAAGACCCTCATGCTCTATTTATGGAAAAATGAGGAGGTGGAAACCCTAAGAGGCTTCCAAAAACTCTCATTTAGCAATAAATGTTATAAATGTGCTTAATGACCATGCAAGGCCCAAAACACATAAGATATAAGATAATAAGTGAAAAACACCAAAACATAACTCCCAAATCAAATCAGGAGTGATTTTCCCCAGAAAATATTTAAAAACCAATTTTCCATTAATTAGTGTCTTTTGTTGACTTTTTGGCAAAATGTTGTCTCTGTGCGTAGCTCCATATCAATAGAAAATGGGGTCTGTTGCAGCTAATTTTTGGACCCCTTCCCTGCATTGGATTTGGCCCCGTGATGGCCCATTGGAAAGCTTGAAGAGTCTAATTTCCAAAAATACTTTATTTGTGCTGAATGGATGCCATTTACCTACTCAAAAATGCAATCTCCCATGAATACTCAGCGCGCAACACTAGGCCTAAAAAGCAGGCAGAAAGGTCATTGTTGAGGTGTTTTTTGACCTTTTGAGGGGGAAAAAATGCTCCAATTAACCTGAAATTTTGTGGGTAGACTACTGGTGACATGAAAAACCAAAAAATGTAAACTTTAGCAGCTGAGGATGCCCAAAAAATAGTGTAGAGCCTAGGGTGCTGCGATCCTAGGGACCAAAATTTGAAAAAAACAAAAAGTTTCCAGATTTTCCTCAAAATTGGTGTGTAAACCCCTCAAGGGGTTTTAGACACCTGCTGAGAAGAATCATCCAAGATCCTGAGGCTATCATGCACTTTGGGCCTTTTTAGCTCATCTAGCTCTAGGAGGGCTTGCTTCAATTTGGCATTAGCAAGCATGCTCTTCCTTGCATAGTGTTTGACCATTTTTTCTACAAGGAAAGGCCCCTCTTCACCTCTTTGAAATGTTTGTGCTCCTGTTTATAATAGTAGATGACCCTTTGTGCCCTTTCAAAGTCCTTTTCCCATTCTTGAAGCTGGGCATATTTTTCTAAGAGGAGCAATTTTGTACTCATCCCTTGGTCCTCATTATCACTGTCTAGATGAACAAAGAGAGGCCCTTGAGAAGCATTTTTGATCCTTTTGCTCCTCTTGACTGGTACCTTTTTCTCAACACTCTTCATTTTTTCTTTGCCTTTGTCCGATGCTTTGGTATTTTGTGAGGAGATGGCCCTTTGCCTTTTAGAGGCAGAAAACACATCCCTTTTCCCTCTATGATAAGTGCATGAGAGAGGGGCAATAATGGGAGTCTCAAAGGCAATGTTGCCATCATTTTGTCCTTCAATATGCTCTACATTTTCTGTACCTTCCTCACTCTGATTCTCTTTGTCTTCTACGGACTGATTTTTGTCAAGACAGTCATGACATCTGTCATGACTGTCATGACTCTTTCTTGGACTGTCTTGGGCACTTAGATAGTTGTCTTCCCCATCTGGTTGTTCTACCTCTTCACCACCCTCTTCTTCATTGTTTTCTTCTTCCTTATCATTGCTATCCTCTTACTCATAATTTTTATCCTCTTCCTCGTCATCATGTTCACTACTTTCATCCTTGTGGCTGCTTTCACTGAGGTTATCTTTGTGGCTGCCATTATTGGTTTCATCTGTGTTTTCTCCTTCATTATCCTTCTGCTCTTAGTCATTGCTGCTTTCTTCTTGGCCACCTTCCTCTCCTTCATTTTCTTCTTCATCTACATCATCTTCCTTTTCAATGCTTTCCTCGTGATCATCACTGCTTTCTTCATGATCATGGCTGCTTTCTTCATGGCCACCACTGCTTTCTTCATGGCTACTTCCCTCCTCTTCATCATTTTCTTCATTTTCATCATCTTCTTCATTTTCATCATCTTCTTCTTCACTTCTCTCTCCTTGTCCATCATCATATGTCTCATCTTCCCCCTGACTGTTGCCTCCTATTTTTTCTTCACTAGGGCTATTGTCAGCCCCTTAACTTGGTAATTTAGGGGACGAGGTGATAGGTGAAATTATTTGTGGAGAAGGCATATGGGGAGATGATGGATGTGTGGAGGTAGATGGTTGTGAAGTGAAAGGCAAGTTCTGCTGGATGAAGGCACGGGGGTCTGCAAACACATCATGTGAGATGAAGGTCTCCCAAGATATACCTTGTCTCTCTAGCTGGTATAGGACAATCATCTTGATCAGGGAGTGATGAAAGAGGCTAGGCATTTGGTGGTCATAGCTTTTCCTCTTGATAGCAAAGGACATTTTATCAATACTTAGGAAAAGGTAATAAGGTAGGTTCATCATCTTGACTTTGGTAAAATGCATCAGCAACCTAATATGATATGAGTAGAGCCGGGAGTATCTTCCCTCACATGTGAAAAAACTGATAATATACCTCATTAATGTTGCATACCTCTTTAGAAAATGAGAAAAAGGGAAAATAGCCTTAAAATTTTGCTGATAGGTGGGTTTCAAATAAGGCCCATAGTAACCCAAATCCAAATTCCTTTGTTTGAAAAAAAACTCACCAATGTCTGGTATATCTGCTGCCTTGGAAATGATTTCAGATGAAAGCTCAAATTCGACCCCTGCTAGATTAACTTGGTGATTTTGTAGGCTACAGGCAAATAATCTAGTCAAGTCTGGATGACTGTTGACTTGCTTGACCTTCTCACAAAAAGTGTAGCACCCTACATCCTGGAAACATGAAAGGATCATAGGAGAGGAAGTGATTGGAGTGGTTTCTAGGGGCTCAAATATTTTAGCTTTTCCTCCATGATGTTTTGGCTTGGTGGGAGTGTGACTCTCATCACCACTGGTGTGACTGTCTCCCTCTGACATGATGGCTGGTCCAAAATAGAAGAAGAAACCTAGGGCTTTTCTTAAGGGTTTTTGGAGTGAAATAAGTGGTGTAGGTCAACTCTCTGCAAAAAAGGAAAGCTAAGGTGAAGACAGCTTTCAAAACTTGTTCTTGGTAGTGGAGGTCAGCCTTATAGTTACTCAGTCCTTTCATTGCACTCAAAACCAAAAATTTTTACAATCCTAGCTCAAAGACATAAATATTGATTTTTGCATAGTCTAGGGTTTGGTTAAATTTTGACTATGGATGACCTCTTTGATTTTGGGAAAATAATGCTTGGGAGGAGAAAAAGGGGTTTTACCAACCTTGTATTTATCTTGCATAAGTTTAGAGGCCGAAAATTTGATTTTGAAGGTCTTTGGCAAGATCTTCAAAATGTTACTAGGAGCGCAGCGCCTATGTGCAACGTCGGGCCAGTCGGGCTCTCGGAGCGTAGCGCCAGGCAGAAAGGGAAATCTCCCGAGTGCCTGTGGTAGTTTCTAGGCATGCGTGTAGCTCCAACCCAAGCACATAGTGTCGTGCTGCGATTGCCTGGCACAGTGAAATTTTACACTGCTCGGCTTGCCTCTATGTGTAGCGCCAGAGGCTAGGGGCACAGCGTCATGCTTTGATCGTAGCGCTGGTCAATTTTCACAGTTTTCCCGAAAAAAAACACTGCAACTCTCCTCCAATGTTTTCCTTTCCTTGCAAAGTGGAAAATGGTGTGGGGGGGGAATTAGAAGGGGCCCTTTATAGCCCTTTTTTAAAATAAATTAAAAGGGAAAACCCACCTTTCTAAAGTTCATGTTTCCCTCTATCCTTGCATGTGTCTTTTTACTGATATTTCACTGTGTGGAACACTTTTTGGCACAATTTTTGTAAAATGTTTACTTACACTTTTATCATCTTTTTGCGGGATAATCCCTTGTCAAGGATGCCCTTGTTGAGGTCTTCAGCAGAGATGTAAATCATGGGAAAAAATGCTTCTTACGCCATTTCTATTAATGAATTATGTCCCATTTTGATTCTAAGGAAAAAGCTCTATTTTTTGCCTCTTTGGTGAGATGAGACTCTGCATACTGATACTCTTTATCCCCTTCCTTCAGTGTAGATGACCTAATGCTATCCTTGGAAGTAACCTTGGGGAGGTGACTTCTGCCTTTGTGGTGATTTTCTTGTTTGTCACCATTGTTTTGTAACTAACAAAACCACCCCCTTTCTCCTTGAACACATGCCCTTTGATGATCAGTATTTTTACTGATTTACCATAAACTCATGGTTTTTTTGTTTGACTTAATTTTACTGTGTTTTTTTATTAAAAATGGCTTTATGAACTCTTTCAAAGGTACTTCCTCTTTTTTTTTTTGTCTCTGCTTTAGATTACTCTCCAAGGTATTTTTGCAGAAAGGTTTGGAGGTGATATTTTGTCCTTTGTATGTTTAGGTGTTGAAACAAGAGGCTGATTTTGGAGGTCCCTTTGATATCCCTTATGATGTTTATGAAGGAGAATTTTTATTCCATTACCTTGCCTTTTTGCTGACCTGATGTCCTTTTTACTACTCTTGCAGAGATGTGAGCACAGAGCAACTGTCTCCTTGCAAGATTCATGTCTTTAGGCATAAAAAGTTCCTTGACTAATCTCTTCGATGTATCTAGGACAAGTGACTTGTCCCCTTATTTTGAATGTATTCCCTTTATATAGAAGAAGAATCAAAATCTGTAGGGCACCAAATCCATCCTATGACTTTGTGAAACCCTAGGTAATCGAGTGGAGGCCTTCTTGGACTTGGTTTTTGGGCTAGGATCTAGACTTAGGGTTTGCAAGTGTAAGACAAGATCCATGCCAAGATTTGTGTATTTGTGGGCCTAAGATGCAACACACATACTTGAATATCTAAAGGCTCTGCAGAGACACTCATTTTTTGAGAGTTGCTAAAGGAGGCACAAAAAATCTGCTCTGTTTAGCAAGCTTAGGTGTGTTGGGTATGTGTTATATTCTTTCCACGATTAGCCCCACGCGCTGTATGTTGCGTCGGGCGTAGCTGGGGGGTCACGAGGGGCGAAGCAGTCCCCATCGTTGGGGTCCCCAAAATTTGTTTTTTGTGCGGACCCACTCATAGGCGGATCCGCCCATGGTTTTGTGCATGGTTTTTCACATGGTTTTGGGGTTCGATGGTTTCGGCCCCTGTATTTTGTAGATCCGGTCGAGGAACTGCGGGTTATGTTCTAATCCGGAGTTAATGGATTGGGGTTTATGTATGCTTCGGCATGTATATGTATGTCATTGTAACACTAAAAAGGAATATAATGAAAAATCAAGCTGGTCGTCCCGATTTGGGATCCAGGGGAAAATCTCTGTGTTTATTTGTTTTATGTTTTATGCTCTCGCTATTGTTTATTTTCTGTTGTAAGATTCGTGTGTAGATAATTTCTGTTCAGGGTTAAAACCTACAAGGTGGTCGTGGGGAATTGTGTAGGTAAGCAAAAACATAGGTTTTGAGCCAAGGAGACAAGTTAGGTTTAAAAATGAATGGCTTGAGCCCCTGATGGGTCTTCTAGGAGTAGTGGGCTAGTTATGACTAGATAGGATAACAAAATGGTGAAAATTATACCTTGAGGATAATGAAGGCAATGGAATTTCTAGAACTCACAATGTTCTATAAACTTTGTTTCTAGAAATCTTGGGGTAATCATTTAGTCATCACCAAAGAAAAAAATTATTGATGACTAACACATGTCACTCTCAGCCTATGAAAAAACCATTCCAGAAATATGTTCCTCAACCACCTCAGTGTAGAAACCCATCACAAGGGTGGAGGCCCCAAAATAATCAACCACCTTCTTTGCTACCTCCACCCCAACCTCAACCTCAGCTCACTCATTCTGCTCCACCTAAACTGCATCAGATGGCTACCCAACCTAATCTAAACCTGAATAACAAGTAGGCACAATATTTTTATAGTGGAGAAACATTTTATCCAACTTATGCTATGGAAATACATGAGATCAATATCAAGTCAGGAAGGGTAATCTCAGGCAATCATCCTCCATCTCCACTTGTAGAGGTTGAGGAGGAAAAGGAAGATAGTAACACTCATATCCAAAAACCTCATTTTCTTGAGCACTTGATCCACACTAGTCAGCACACCCCAGAGGAGACTGAATTTTTGGGAGAACTAAAAAAATTTTGTGTGAAAATACCCCTTCTCTAGGCAATTAAGGATGTTACTATTTACAATAGGCTCATCAAGTAAAATTTATTTAAGAAACCTGGGAGAAAGAATAAAGATACCCCCACCATCAATGTAGTGGGACAGTTGGCCGACTTAATGTTGGGAAGGGTGATCTTCCCGAAGTTCCTAGACCCTGGTAGTCCAGTAGTAGACGTACACATCGATGGTGTTATAGTCCCAAATACTTGGATTGATCTCTGGGCTTTCATCAATGTAATGACCAAGGAAATTATGCTTAAACTCAAACTTCAAGGGACTTTGAGGAAAACCATAATGGTTCTGCAACTTGCAAACCGGTCGAGAGTAGCTCTGGAAGGAATTTTTGAGGATGTTATGGCTTCAATTGACTTTTGGGAGTACCCTACATATTTCCTAGTCCTCCATCCAAAAACCCATTTTTTGAATATCCTATCATTTTAGGAAGACCTTGGTTAGCCACTACCAATTCTTATATTAGTTGTCGAACTAGAAACATGACTATAAAGAATGGGCCTTTGTCTAAACAGCTGGTGTTATATCCTCCTGCCTAGCCTTCCATTTTTCATGACCTACCTTTGTGGTTGGAGGATGAAAGAGAAGAATATGAAGTATATAGCACCATGCCCTACCCCATTTTTACCATTGATTTTGTTTGTATAGGAGGGCAACCTGATGAGGATGAGCTCATCAACCACATCTGTTGGAACAGGGTCCCCTAAAAGCTGTGAATTTTGTATATTTTTGTATAATTTTGATATTATTTAGTCTAACGTAGGGGTTTTTGGGTGGGTCAAATCCCTGAATGCATTGTAATGGTTCAAGGGTAGACCAAGAGTTCGCAAACCACGGTTTGCAGACCATTGGAAGCATAGGATAAATCAATATAAATAGATGAACATTTTTTAGTCTTAAGATAGAAAAATATTAAGATCGACGTTAAGTGTGAATTGTTAGGTATGTTGTGTGGGTGGAGACCCTCAGTCCTGTTGTGCACAAACCCTGCTGGTTGTGTGCGCAGACGGTATTTTGGGATTGTAAGTGGATTTTGGTATTAATATATATGCTAAGTTGTAAATTTATGTAGATGTTCTATGCTTGATGCAACTTTAATTTTTACCACATCAATCACATAAAAAATAAAGTAAAATGCTGATAGAACATACCAGTGGATCTATAGAAGACAAACCAAAAATAGAAAAACGTGTTGGTGTGTTATGGAGGTCAACAGGATGCTTCAACCAACAAAGTCTCCTTGGTCATCCAACCCAGCATGTGTCACAACAGCCCTCAAAACAACCACACGGTCAACTCAAATTCAACCCCAGAAAAGCCAATGTTGCCCCAACAGCAACAACAATGACAACAAAGGAAACAACAACGACAGTAAAAATGGCAACAACGGCAACAACAACAGCAGCAACAATAGCAACAACGACAACAGCAACAGTAGCAACAATTGCAGCAACAATGACAGCAATGGCAACAACAACGACAGCAACCATGGTAGCAATAGCAGCAACAACAGCAGCAATGGCAACAACGCCAGCAACAACGTCTTCGTCCTTCTTTCCCACGTGTGAACAGAAACTGCCTCCAAGGAGCTCGTACTAAATCAAAGGAGGAGATGATGTGTGAGGATGAGATGAGTGAAAAATTCCTCCAATGTTGACTCTATTTATATCAATCACTAAGGTGTGTGACACATCTACTGGGGGTGTAAAACCTTAAGGCCGACCTGCACATACTTGAAATTATTAAAAATAAATTCAAAATAAATGTTCTGCTCATTAGATTTAAGATCAATTTTAGATCGATCTTACACCTCTCCAAAAGAGGAAGCTAATACAAATATTGGTATCTTCATCTGAGCATCACAACATGGGTTTGGACCTATTTTTCCAATTTTAACACTCCCTCTCAACTAGGGAGAACTCCGTCCACCTGTGCAATCAAACATGTGTGTCATCCCACCATAACTTTCTTTTCTGGCCTCTTTATTTCAGAATAGAAGTGGGTCAGTCATAAAGACATCATTCCCCAGCTGACAGATTCATCCCAAAGGTCCAAAACCTCTATCGAACTCACAAAGAGTCTCATACCAACTCGAAGTTGGTTTACCTGACCTAAAGTCAGTAGGAGGTTCGAAACCTCACTTGGACTCAAGAGAATCATATATACTAACCCTAAGTTAGTCTCACTGACCTAAAGTAAGTTGGAGGTTTGAAACCTCATATGGACTTAAAAAGTCACATACCAACCCAAAGTTGGTTTATCTGGCCCGAAGTAAATAGGAGGTCCAAAACCTCACTAGACATGATCCTAGATCAAGTGGTTGGACACAAAGAGTCACATACCAACCTGAAGTTGGTTTATCTGACCCGAAGTCAGTATGAGGTCTGAAACCTCACTAGACTTGATCCCAGATCAAGTGGTTGGACACGTGTCATCCTAGATAGAGAGTACGACAATATCTGATGCGTTCATCAGTCTTTACTACTAGTCTCCAGATTTTCCCACCTCATTGGCCAAATGAGAGGTACTTCCCATGAGTCTGGAACTCAAATGGATAGGATGCATATGGGGCACAGATCATGAGAGGCGAACCAACTCAATAATCACGGTGGGGCCCAAACACACCAACAAGTTTTGGCAAGCCTAGCCATGTGGTTGCTTATAGCTCCGAGAAGCTATCCTCAAAGCCCCCCAGAGCTCCCAGAGATCATCATCCAACAAGACCCTCAGAATAGGGTCATTCCATGATTCCAAGATTCTCACAGAAGGTTAGGAACATGACCTTCCCCAAGGGCATAGTCAGACTATCCATGACCTGCTCATCAGTTCCTTTGATTGAGCCTTATGGCGCCTCATTGTACCATATCCCGGATAAAGTGGTACTAGCCATCAACATGCTTGGATAAATCACGGAACACGGTATTCTATGACAAATGAATCCCCCTCTAGTTATCACAAAGGATAACAGTGGCATCTAGCACATGCTCAAACAACTCACTGAAGAGCTTTCACAACCAAGTGACTTCACAATAGACCATACATGTTACAATTTATTTGGCCTCAGCGGTGCTCAAGGCTACTGACTTTAGTTTCCTACCTAAAGCAGATATACATGTGAAGTAGCATCTAGATGTGCTCTTGCAATCCACCACACTGCCAGCCCAATCGGCATCAGTATAACCAAGGAGTGTCATGCTCTTGGCAGTGTATCTCAACCCAAGGTCTATTGTGCCCTAGAGATATCTCAAGAGTTTCTTGGCACCAACCCAGTGAATGTTATGATCAACCATGTGTTGACTCAAAGTATTCACTGCAAAACATACGTCTGGACGGGTGTTCACAAAGAACATTAGGGCCCCTACAAGTTGACGATAGTCAGTAGGATTTTTCAATACGGGCCCAACAGTGCTGCCACTCAACTTCTTGAAGTTCAGCTCCATCGGTGTCGACACAGACTTGTAGTCCACCATACTAAATCTTTCCAGAAGCTTCACAATGTGTTTTCCTTGAGAAAGGAAAATCTCACCAGGTCTCTGCCAGACCTCCAGGCCTAGGAAGTATTGCATCAGTCCTAGGTCTTTCATCTCAAACTCAACAGCGATCTCCCTCTTGCAATCATGAATGAGAGGGTTAGCACCTGTCAGGAAGAGGTCATCCACATACAACATCAGAATGAGAGGCTTCTCTCTCTGAACGTTGAAGTAAAGGTTCGGATCAGCATTACTACGAGTGAAGCCCAGCTTCATTAGGTAGCAATCTATCCTCTCATACCAAGCTCTAGGTGCTTCCTTCAACCCATAGAGGGTTTTCTTCAACCTGCAGACATGGGTGTCCTAATCTTGGACTTCAAACCCGAGAGGTTGCTTCACATACACCTCTTCCTTTATCACACCACACAAAAGTATGGTATTCACATCCATCTAATGAAGACTACATCCTTGCGTAGCAGCAAGGGCTATGATAGATTGGATGGTGGTCACAGGTGCAAATATGTCATCATAGTCTATGCCTTCTTTTTGAGAGGAGCCACGGGCAATGAATCTTGCCTTGAAATTTTCAACACTTTCATCAGATCCATGCTTGATCTTGTAGAGCCATTTTGAGGTGATAATTGCTTTGACCTCCGGTCTAGGAACCACATCCCAGACATCATTCTTCATTATGAACTCATACTCTTCATGCATAGAATCCTTCCAGACTTGATGCTTTACGACTTCCTAAAAAATATCCAGGCTCAGATTGTACAATAGTACTCATGGCTGCTAGATACCCTTGGTATCTACTCGGCTTCTTGCTTCCATGAAATGTCGCCCTTGGGGCCATATGTCCCTCAACATCCTCGAGAGTGTCCCTGAGCCATGATGGTCTCTTTCCCAGTGAAGGAGGTGGATCAATCAGGTCCATTGGTCCTTCAACATCAGGCATTGTCTCATCCTTCAGTTCCTCTTGATTTCCAGGCCTTGCTTCATAACCTTCCTCAGATCTCGAAAGATTGACTACTTTCCTTAGGGTAGTATCTTCATCAAAGGTGACATAATGGCATATCTCCACTTCCCTTTGATTAGGCACATAGAATATATAGGCCTTCGAAGTTTCGTTGTAGCCCACAAACATTATGGTCGCTCTCTTGATGCTAGCTCCTCTGTAAAAGTTCTTAAAATCGTTCATCTCATATTCAGTGCCATTATCAATCTGTCAGATAGCATCTCATGTCATTGCTCCCAGTGGAATTCCTCCAACTTAGTAGAGAGTATCAATTCTAGATCTAAACATGAGAGCTTCCTTGAAGCTCTACTTCCACATGCGCACATTTCCATCAATGAATGCCACACTGAAACCTTTGTCTTCCATGGCTGATATAGACACGAGGTTCTTCTTCAAATTAGGTACATAGAGTACATCCTGTAAGTGGAGGACTTGACCTTGAGACAAGTGGAGGGTGATAGTCCCTATCCCTTTCATGGGATATGTGGCATTATCTCCAAGGATAATTTATAGATTAGTATCCTTCTCAACCATATCATAAAGTGCTTCTTTGAACCCGGTGATGTGCCTTGAAGAACCACTATCTATCAACCAGAAATCCATCGTGTCGGGGAAGATGCAATAGAGAGGGCAGATTCAAGAATGTATTCATTTCTTTTATCAACAACATTTGATTCCTCATACCTAGAATTTCTTGACCTTTTGAAAGGTTGATCATTTCCACCAGAGGGAGCCTTCCTCTTTCCCTAGAACCTGTTGTTCCTTTGATTGTCATCCCTCCAATTGTTGTTGTTGTCATCATCATCAGGAGAATACTTCTTGATTGTCATCCCTCCAGTTGTTGCCTTGATTGTCATACATCTCTTTGGATGTGCCCAACTCAGAGATGTAGGCCACTAGAGTTTTATTAATGGATTCCCTTATCATCATCTTTGCTTTGATCTCCCCCTTCTTGTACTTTGTTTTGGCGGCAGCAATAGAAGTGGATGGAGGTTCTTGTATTTTACCCTGCACATAGTCCATGACATCTTGGTCTTCCAATCTGAGATCCAATATCATCTTCCAAGCATGGAAGTCATCCTTCCCAGTCAATTTATCATCCTCCTTCAAGCCATAGTTTATGGAACCCATTTTCCTCTTCAGTGATTACAACAAATACGGCTTGTCTTCACCTCAGCTCTGATACCATGTAAATTTATGTAGATTTTCTATGCTTGATGCAACTTTACTTTTTACCACAACAATCACATAAATAATCAAGTAAAGTGATGATAGAACATACCAATGGATCTATAGAAGACAAACCAGAAATAGAAAAATGTGGTGGTGCATTATGGTGGTCAACAAGATGCTTCAACCAACAAAGTCTCCTTGGTCAGCCAACCCAGCATGTGTCACAACAGCCCTCAAAACAACCACACAGTCAACTCAAAGTCAACCCCAGAAAATCCAACACTGCCCCAATGGCAGCAACAATGGCAGCAACAACGATGGCAACAATGGCAGCAACGGCAGCAATGACAACAACAACGGCAACAACGCCAACAACAACGACAGCAATAATGGGAGCAATGGTAGCAGCAATGGTAGAAACAATGGTAGCAACAACGACAGCAATGGCAACAACAACTGCAGCAACCATGGCAGCAACGACAACAACAATGCCAGCAATAGCACCAGCAACAACGTCTTCATCCTTCTTTCCCACGTGTGAACAGAAACTGCCTCCAAGGAGCTCATACTAAATCAAAGGAGGAGATGATGTGTGAGGATGAGATGAGTGAAAATGTCCTCCAATTTTGACTCTATTTATATCAATCACTAAGGTGTGTGACACATCTGCTGGGGGTGTAAAACCTTAAGGCCAACCTGCACATATTTGAAATTATTAAAAATAAATTCAAAATAAATGTTCTGCTCATCAAATTAAGATCAATTTTAGATCGATCTTACACCTCTCTGAAAGGGGAACCCAATACAAATATTGGTATCTACATCTGAGCATCACAACATGGATTTTGGACCTAGTTGTCCAATTTTAACATAAGTACTATTGAACATCTGATGTTATCTTGATCTCCTTTGTCATGATTGATGGGAACCTAGGCTATTTGATTAAGTTTTGAAAGTGTCTATTTAATTGTTGTGAACTATGAAAGTATATATTTCTCTGGTATATGTATCTGTGATCTGTTAACTGTTGTAGTTATAGTGTTATGTGTTGATATTTGGTCTTACGCACATGGATGCAAAGATATTAAATAGATCTGTGCATGATAATAGCTATTTTACACTATGGATGGTATTGTTAATAGACCTGTGAATAGATCTGTTTTGTGCGAACTCGATAGGTTGAGAATGCATACCTACTTGACTTACCTACTCTTTCTCAGGGTGTGGAAACCTGGTTCCATCACCCTCCCATACTTCTTTGGGTGAGACTTTGGCCTGCGTAAGTATGTCACTTCCGAAAGGGCTAGTAGTATAGGGGTTTGTTGGCAAACCTTAACCTCTGAACCTGGGTCAGGACCCCTCAAGCCAACAACTGGTTCCATTGTTGGGACCAGGAACATTTTGAGAGAGATTGGGTAATGCGAAGAAAACATTGGAGACCTAAGAAGAAAGAAATCAAAGAGTGGTTTGAAAATAAATTTTAGGAATTCATGGTGAAAGAAAATCGCAGTGCAAAGTTGACCGCAGAGAAGTGGAAGAATAAGTACATTCTCACGGAGATCTACAAAATTTTCTTCGTGACATTCGCAACCGAGCTCCAGGAGTGGCTAATAAGTTTCGTGGACTTCCATATATGTTGGAAGGATGAACGGATCACACAATGGACTCCAGAGTTGATCCAGTAGCTAGAAAGAACAGACAATACTATCACTCGAATAGTAGATCATTGGGTGGATAGTGTGCTGGGAGGATTTTTGATAGAATTTACAATCGATCAATTCGTGTCCTATTCAGAGGCAAAGCGAAGGTTCTTCAAGGGTTTTCGGGGTAAGTTTCTAAAAACCTTATCGTTGCTGATTAAGATATTATTGTGCAAAAAGAGCATTTTTTGCCGCCATATAGAATGAATGAGCCCCTATCAGAGTGAGGGTACAACACGCAGTGGTAAGTAATACACAACTAACCAGGAAGGAGATATATCTATCTATAGTCTAGTAAGGGATTCAACTGCACAAAACCCTCCAACTACACCACTATCGAGCCAGCACAATGGTAAGAACTCACCTGTACATCCACCTCCACCAGAAGACGAGATGGCCTCGCACATGAAGCTATCTACTTTCAAGGGTATAAGGGATGAAGATATATATCGATTCTGGTTTGTCGCAAGATCAATATGGACTGTGCAGAATTTGGCTAGTGATGTCGTGAAGAGGGCGCAGCTATCCCTTTCCTTTGAAGGAAGAGCCTTGGACTGGTATATGGGATACATAGCTCAGCATGCAAATGCGACCATTGAAGAGATTAAGCATGCCTTGAAACAACAGTTTAAGAAGCCTAAGTCCTACTCTTAGATAGTGAACGATAAGAAAGATTTCAAGAAAGGACCCTCTGAGTCCATATGGGAAGCTAACCAGTGGCTAAAGAAGGTAATCAGAGAAGGAGAATTTTAGTATGATGACAGGAAGCACAAGGGATGGTTCATTGCTATTTTATTGCCTGACCTACGTGTACCTATGGATCATCAAGCCATTGAATCACAGGAATCAACCCTGGAGATTGCTATGAAATTGGAAGTTGTGCCAAGAGAGGATACCTAGCTAGGTGTACAATAAATCAAAGGACATATGGATGTGATGCACATGGAGATCCAGAACTTGTGCAAAATAGAGAGGGAAAGAAGCTAGCATAGATGTATGGTGTATACGATGTAGGGTATCAGGGCATACTAAGGATCAGTGCCCACTACTGGTACACTACCTACAAGTGGGGGCACCCAGTCTGTGACGACCAAGACCAAGTGGACCAGCGTTATTGTGTGATGACTGTCATGTAGCCTGCCTACATGATACTAACCACTACCCTCACCTGGGTGTGTATGTCCCAGAAGTGAAGCAACAATGGTGCAGGTTTTGTAGATTTGTAGGACATAGATAATAGAACTGTCGGACCTACGATCTAATGATAAATAGAGGAAACCTATACAGGGTACAATCAAACCTCTCTTCACCAAGATCCCCTTTAGGCATAGGTGGCTCCCTAGCTAGGGGAAGGGGAGGGGGTGGAGGTGGAAGCGGAGGTAGAGGGACAGGACAACTGTTCTGCTATAACTGCGGAGAGGTAGGGCACTTTGCAAGGGACTGCACAAACTTGGCAAGGCAATCCTGCAGATATTACAGATAGTTGGACCATGTGATTGAAGACTGCCTAATTGCGATAGCCAAATGCAGTAAAAGCAGTAGACACCTACGCAGAACGTGCAAAGGGTTAAGGTAGAACCTCGGGACGAAGGGGAAAGCGTTGATGTTATAACATGCAGTGGAATGGCTACTGGGGGGGCTAAGGAGAAAGCTAAGGCAGAGCCTCTAATCCAGAAAGCAGTCACCAAACAAGAAGGTTTGGACATACAGAAGGAAAAGGAAACCTTTGTTGCATCTCGGCAAGACTTTGCTCAGGCTGAGGCGTCTACTTCTTAGAACCCCACAAACATTAGATCCAAGGATGAGGTCAAACCATTCTTGCAGGTGTGTATCAAGTTTTTGTGCAACCAACGATCCATAGAAAACCCCCAAACACTAATAGACAGCTGCATAGAATGAACTTACCCACCCCTAGAAGTTAAGGATGTGCACAAACTATGCAAACATAAGAAATGCACTAGTAGGGAATTACGGCTTACGACGCAAATTGGTGATTATGAAATGTATCAGGTTATTTTGGACTCGAGATCGAATGCAAACGTATTGCCCAAGAAAACTTGAAATCGAATGGGGGAACCTAAGTTGGAATGGTCCACTATCCAGTTGCGCATGGCCAACTAGCAGAAGATCATATTGTTGGGAAGGCTATCAATAACCATGGGAGATATTGCAGGAGTTAAGGTCCGGGCTGATTTTGAGGTAATTAATATTGTAGAAGATGTATACCCCTACCCTACGCTCCTAGGATTGGACTAGGCCATAGATATGAGTGATATTATCAATTTGAAGAAGAGAAGCATGGTGTTTGAAAATGAAGGAACACGGGTGATAGTACTAGTAGACCCCGCGAAAGGAGAAAGGTATATAGAGCTAGTGCATGAGGAGGAAGAGGTGGATCACATCTATAAGTTAACTACGCAGGATGAATATTGGATCAATCCTACGACCGATGGTGTGCTTTGCTAGGAGAAGGATAGCGAATGCTTCTCTGGAACTGACAGAGAAATGGAGAATTGGAAAAACCGGTTGCATGATGTCTCTGCACTGCGCTGTCTAAGAATCACAAGGGACTTCCGATGCATATCCTCAAAGGTAAGAGAACTACCCTACTTTGATGGTTCTGGAAGTATTAAGGATTTTTTGCAAGAATTTGAAGCTGAGGTTCCAAGAGAGCGAAGGCTATGGGCCATTAATCTAGCAATGCGCGCAACACCTGCAAGGTGGTGGGACACACATAAGGAGGCATTACAGGATTGGGAAGAATGTTGGGATATGATGATCCTGCGATTTGAACCTCCAGCTCATTTACGCATAAAGACCTTTTTAGGCCCCGGGGACCTGCGCGAACATTTTTTCGCTTGGATGGAGAAATGGTGTGACCGGACTACAGAAGAATGGGTTCACCTGTTTATTCATGCCTTGCGACCAATTCCCACTGCATGGTACTTATATGCAGAGCTACATCAATGCACTCGCCACTGGGAGACTTTAAAGGATGAATTTGTGGGGACATTTGGATTAATAGGCGACATGGAGGCGCTTGAAGAAGCTCTGCAGGATATAGATACCTTTTTATTTGGTGAACCCAACCCCTACACAACATTTGGGGTAGCAACATGGGAAGCACAAATGCATGATATTATCAACTTCCACAATATAACAATAGAATAATGTGGTGAAGATCTGCGCAATGTCTCTATCCCAGAGTCGGAGGGAGAGCACGTAGTTGGAGGACCTCCACTACACACTGTGGATGTTACGAAGCCTCTGAAGCTGCGAGAAGTTAACATTGGCATGGAAGAGCAGCCCAAGTTGGCTAAAATTGGGGATTACTGGGATGATGAGACAGTAGGAAAAGTTGTGGAATTGCTCACAGAATATCAAGAATTATTCCCGACGAAGTTTTCAGAGCTTAAGGGGATCACAGGGGACCTAGGGGTTATGCGCAACTTTTTGCGTGCAAATGTGCGCCTGTGAAGAAGCACCCATATCGCTTGAATCCTTATAAGCGAGTTTAGGGATGAATAAATAAAATTCTCACAGTAGGTATCATGTTGTTGTCAGGCAGGTCGAACTAGGTGAGTCCTATGGTGGTTCAGGAAAAGACCAGAATTAGGATCCCTTCCGATGTATACGGTCGTATCGTTGGACTCAAGAATGCCCTTGCTATATTTTCACGAGTAGTAGTCGCAGTGTTCAAAGAGTTCATCCACAAATTTCTAGAATTTTACTTTGATGATTGGATTGTCTTCGGCTTAGTAAAGAAGCACGTTTCAAACCTGTGCATGATGTTGGATGCATGTAGGAAGCACTAGATTTCCCTTAATATCAAGAAGTGTGTCTTTTGCGTACCCTTCGGAATCTTGCTTGGACATATAGTGTGCCGATAGGGGTTGATGGTTGACCCTATGAAAGTTGTTGTAATTATAAATATACATGGTGTAACAAGTAGCGAAATAGGCACGCTCGATCCTCGGACATATAGGCTACTACACAGAAAATTCTACATTCGAAGTGCCTTGATTAAAACCTTTATGGAAAAACTTTTGAAGAAGGATCTCTCATTATTTTGGGATGATGTATGTGCTAGTGATCGGTAATTTTTTTCTTTCTATAGATGACTAAATGTTTATCCTAGATTTCTAGAAACAAAATTCATGAATATTGTGAGTTCTAGAGATCTCACTGACTTCATTATCCTTAGGATAAATGTAATATCCCAAAAGGAAAAATGTAGTAATACTAAAACACAATATGAGAACTACAAAAAAGTAAACAATAAATCTATATACACATCAAAATGAACAGAAATAGCTGAGCCAATTTATTATATTGGAGGAGGAATATAAATTACATCAGTGCTCAAAATATGAGACACTCAAACCACAGGCCATTGTAATATTGCCAAATGGGAACAAGAAGCAATACTAAACAATATTGCATAGAAATAACGCAGTTCAGAAAAGTAAGAGCAGGAGGCCAATATGGAGACTCAAAAATGACATTTACATCAGCAAATCAGATTTATAATGTGGCCCATGAGATGTAAAACAGAAATAGAAAACTGTTACATGAAGAAATCCTCAAAAATGAGGTGCTGCATCCATTTATTACTATTGAACAAGCTTGACAGCATTATTTTATTGACTGAAAGAAACTGTAGATTACACTTTAGATATAGAGCAGATTTGTGTACAAAAATTTAGATCTATATCAAATCTGTACACTAGATAGGCTCCTCTACAAATTCCCCTTGGGGTTTTCAGCAAAACATGAATTACATGGAGTAGATCTGAGATCTTATGTAGTAGATCTGCAGAATATTTAGAAATTCTGAAGCATATACAATAGTATTTAGATCAGATCTGAATATGACATGAAATAGTTCTGAAATCAGTGGATCTCTATAGTGAAGGGAAGATCCCCAAACACTAGAAATCTCTCCTCCAAGGTATGTTAAAACAACCTGCAACTTTACACTTGCAAATAACGCAGTACTGGAATGAAAACTGCATTGTAGGCTCTAGTACATGTTTGGCCTCAAGCCAAGATCTGAAAATTGTGCTCCAATCATCCAATACTCTCTTACCAATGGGATAGAAGGCTTTCCCTTAAAAAGAGCACTAGAATGTATCCTAGATGCGAGTAAGATCTAGCCTCCACCTATACGAAACACAAAGACAACCAAGCCCTCAACAGGATGTTGCATTGTAGTTGGAAGAAGAGTTTGGAAAAATGCTTGATAGTGGACAATAAATGCAAGACTCTTCCAAGAGGCCTCTCAGGGAAAGAGGTGGGATTCTGATCGAAGACACCCAATGTAGAACAACACTATTCTCTTGCTAAACAACAAGAAGAATAGAGAAATGTCTAAACGGATAAAATCTTCAAAAATAATATGGTCATCGACAACCTTCTCTATCGACAACCTTCTCATGCTGTCCTCCTCTTCCTTTTATAAGACTGAGATATTGCAAAACCCTAAACTACTCAATGATTTAGCTTCTTTCACATGTGCCACCTCCAACTAAGACTGCGCTGTGCATCAATGAGGATCACTTCTTCTAGAAAATGCTGTTGATTTGGTCATGGTTGACTCAATCAAATGATTCAATCCCTTTCACATATAAGGGTGTTTATTTAGATAGCCCAGATTTAGCTTTTTTCACATGTGGAATTGATTTATTCACTGTTTTAAAAGTTTTTATTGTCCTCCTTTACACATTTATACATGCAACAGTAAAATGAAACAAAATTGTATATTCCCATTAGCTTGGGCTAATTGGGAATATTACAGTCCTCCCCTCCAAAATGTTGCTTGTCCTCAAGCAACTGATAAGGTGAGTGCTACAACATCTCTCCTCCTCCATTGGTGACATCATCATGAATTAAGCTTCTTTAATAAGCTAAGTGTTCACCAATACAACCCTCCATGAATTTTTCCTCCAAAATCATCATGAGATGTACATAGTCCATCCCACAAGGAGTCAAGAACTCAAATGAAACAAACATGGCTGAACCAATACTCTCCCTGAAACATGTAGCATATGGTATATATAGAGTCTCCATCCCATGTGGTACATACATGCCTCCCATCCTCCCTCCATACAATCCCATAAAAAGTACAACTATATCATCAAGGTATGGAAGAAAAACTACATATACACAAACATAAATTTGAGCATGAGGAGGTGGGTCATAGTCCCACATATGATACCAGTGCAGTGCATCTCCTGCCTGCATCAAATCAAGGTATGGTAAGTGGTTTCCCAACCACTTACTTGCTACACATGTCATCTCACTATGGATGAAAGTGTGAGATATGTTTGGTGCTTTAGGAAAGCATCCATCATGAAAGAAAATCTCCCTTTGCACATCAAGGAAGTGACCAAATTCAGAAATTTTAGTGGCCCAATGTTTGCCATGAGATTTACATGATACATCACTCCTCCTTGGAGTCATGGACTGCATAAACATGGTGAAAGAATATGTACAATAAGAAAATAAAACATGTTTTACATGATCAGATTCTTCACCAACAATGTCTCTCATATACATGGAGTTGTGCATGGATCTTTCTCCTCTTTCATAAGAAGGAAGAGATGGTTGAAATAGCTCTTACATAGAGTCACATGGTTGCCCCAATTCCACATATTTCATGCATTCTTGAAAATGCTGATGTAGTTCTTCTTTCAATCCTTCCCAATCAAAGCTCCTCATGATGATGTTGTATATCCTCATGAAATACATATGGCTGAAACATAACTCTTTGTATGCTCCTTGTAGTAACTTCTGATTGAGCTTAGAATATCTAGTCAAGAAGATCCTATCATGATGATAGATGACTCCCCCTTGGACTAAATATCCCTCTTCATGCAGCTAGTCATCAAGTATCGTACAAGTGTGTAGATCTTTCGAATAATCCACCAACAGTTGGGATTTCCAATATAGATCTAAACTGCGCAACAATGACAGTGTTGATGGTGTATCTACAAAAATGTCTGTCATGTTGTCGATCTCTTCCTTGACATCTCCCATGCAAAATATGTGTATTGGAAGGCAATTCCTTCCATTCTTCTCCTCCCACGGTGCATATCTAAAAATGAGAGTGGGTGATGATGATAAGGGAAGAAGATCTCCCTCCTTCTTGAGCTTACCCAAGTCTCCCAGCACTGTAGCTTTGTCTTCAAGTGCTCCAATCCCTTTAATACCTCTCGGTGAGGTATAAAATTTTTCTTTTTAACACCTATTTATCTCACATTAATTATCAATTCGGGAGCGACTTTTTATTTCAAGAGTGTACTTTGTCTGAGGCTGCAATTCATCCAAGAGCGATGCTGTGAAGATGTAGTACAGAATAAAAAACACAAAAGTAACAAATGCTTGTAAAGAAACCTAATTATAGTGACATGAATGGAAAGATTAAACTACATCAATCTTGCAAAACATCGATCAAGGATGCAGTAGCAGTAACTCTTTCCCTTAAAAATCGATGCAAGATAACCAATCTGGGGACCTGGAGCAATAACCTCTATCCTCTACAGTTGGAGATCTTGAAGCAATCGAAACAAAAGCAAATTCAATGAACGTAACTTAAAAGAAATGAAATCTGGAAAGGAACAGCAGCATGTAACTATAACTCATTTTTTTGTTAATCAAAGACTATGCATAAACAATGAACAGAAATGGAACAGTAACATGAAATGAACAGAAATTACGATTCTAACATATTCAAGAAACTAGATTTCCATGCTTTAATCCTGTCGACAGCCACTCACCACACAATCAATCAATCATAACAAATTATAAACTAATGGAACAACAACTTAAATCAGATACAGAACAGCAAAGCTTTATGATAATAACAAGATAATCGAATGGCAGATGTGCTTCTTATAAAAGATGAAATAGCAATGACTCTGTATTTGATCTAACAACCGTAAACCAGTTTTGTAATTGCAATAAAGATTAAACGCACTCCACACGAAAATAAATAAGAATTAGAAATACAAACAGTACGCTCCACAGTAGGGCCCTCAATAGCTAGTGAAAGCGCCCTTTGGACCTCTTTTTATAAGCTTGGGAAATAGAACGAGAACGCCTCTTTGTATTAATAAAACATGAATAGCTTTTACATCAATTGCTCTTTGCTCACAAGATTCAAGGAATTATAATGTTACAAAGGAAATTCAATAATCATCCATTGTTCTCCATCCTCCCCCAATACACAATACATGCTCTCCTTTTATAATTAGAAGGAAGATAAATTAAATAGCAAATATAATCTCCCATAACAATATTGAATTGTTCTCAATCAACTTTATCAACCATAAAATACATTTCCAACAATCTTTCAACAAGAGCAAGGCGAATTTGGCTTTGCAGCTGAGATTTGGAGGACGGCCGCAACAATAAATCTGAGAAAATGCTGCTCAAAGAACCCTGCGTATCTCTCAATACAGGCCGAATTTGGGCAAAACATTCTTTTATAAGTTAATTGGGTCCGTTCTGGACAAAACCCATGTTCCGGATTTTCCATATTCTTCTTCATTTGCCCAGAATCTTAACCGAAAAACTGTCACTTCTTATTCCAGCGAATTTCTGAGTTGGAATATTTCATGATGATTTGGAAATCAAATCTGCAGTCTAGAAAATATCTTGGAGGCTAAAATGGTGAGTGATATTACAAAATATATTAATAAACCATCATTGATAAAATTATCCATAATAATCATCAATTTATTAAAAATAGAGGAGAAGAAATAATATTCATCCATAAGAGCATAAATCATTATAAAATGGATTTATATGTTAAATTATAATAAATGACATGATTAAGAAGCGTAAAAATGAATGAAATAAGTGTTAGAAAGTGGTCGTATTCACGACCCAACATACCCCCAAACTGAATATATTGCATGTCCTCATGCAACCCAGAACTGAATATATTGCATGTTCTCATGCAACCCAAAGACAAAACCCATGTGTTAACCAAGCAAAGAAAATTGTTCATCCCAACTCATGAAATAGATGGAACAAATGAATGTTTCCTCAAATAATGAATATTCAATTCTAGCAATAGAGGCATAACAACTTTTACAGTTGATGTTCAACTATATGCATATGAAGTTGCAGAAAAATGTGACATAAGTAACAACAACCCTCATTAATCATTTTCTCAAAAATCGGATCGTTTTGATGCACGGATCATGAGATATAAACAAAATGGTTGTAGGTGATAGTGCATAATTTTTGAAATTTTATGAACTAATTTAGTGTGAAATTATCTGGGTTTGTGTATTTTAATGATACCTCTTTGTTATCCAGAAATCACAAGAATTCAGTTCATAGTTTTAAAGATATATGCAAATTAATTTCTGCACTGTATAAAAATGAAATTGTATGCCTTAAACGAGAAAGAAAGTAGAAAAAATCCATCATGTGTAGCAATTCCTCCCCCAAACTAAAGAATTAGCATGTCCTCATGCAATGCTAGAAAAAAAAGAGAGGTGGTTGCTACAATCTGTTGAAATCTATGCTTGGTGTAAAACAACATGGAATAAGGGAGGTGTTGAGAATGAATAAGAATATCCATGGATGATAAAGAATATTACGGACATGGTCACAAGAAAGAAATGAAATAAATCAACACTCCCCCAAACTGAAAGATGAGACGTGTCTAAAAAATGGGAAGTGGTAAAGATGTAGAATGAATGATGATAAAAAATGCTCAATGGATTTTCATGAAATTCTCCTAAATTCATAATAAATCAAATAATTATGCTATTTTACCTCAAGTTTTACCTCCGAAAAAAATGTGGAATGACATGTAGGGACTGGCCTTTGTTGAAGCTACTGTAGGCTGAGCGAATACAGAAAGTGATGCAAAAGGTAGAAGCCATGCAAGCACATCATGTCTGAAGAATTGTGTGCATTCGCGAGCCTTTGCTGTTTAGTTGCAATAGTGATCATGTTGCGAATAGAATTTTCCCCCATTCTTGTTGTTCTCATGTAAACAAATCACAATTCTGTATGCAATTTTCTTGAATCCACAGTTTCAGTTTTAAATGGCAACAGACAAGATGCATGCAAAAAATTTCAACCAGAAAAAATTCTGTAAAAAATGCAATATCAATATTGTGGAAAATCAGCAAAATAAAAGAGCAGCGTACTGTACAGCATGGAAAGGCATACATACTTATGATAGAATCAATGAAATTATAGCATTTACTGAAATCCATGCATGTGATAAATCGTAAACATATATAGAAGCATTTTGTAATGATTCAAGGATAAGGAGAATGGACAGCTTAAGATAAACATAAGTACAAATGCATTTATTACCCACTTAAAATAATGTGATCGATTTATGATGATTTTCATGTATAATAGGTTCAAAATCAAAG
Source organism: Pinus albicaulis (assembly GCA_034641835.2). Lineage (NCBI taxonomy): Eukaryota > Viridiplantae > Streptophyta > Pinopsida > Pinales > Pinaceae > Pinus > Pinus albicaulis. The sequence continues at coordinate 174,568,802 of CM076571.1, forward strand.
GTTAAGGATTCATACTTTCATCTAATATTTAAATAGAGATATAGGAAAAAGGGTTTAATATTACTATTGATGTGTATAAATGTGACTCCAATACCATCAGCAGAGCTCTGTTGCCCACAGGTGTCCATAACCTTGACAGAGTTACTCTCTCACCCTTGAAACCATTGTTCTTTATTTATGCTGAGGAAGTGCTTGTTAATTGTCATAACAGAGACCATTGTGCTGGCTTGGTGACCAGATAAATCACAATGCCATTCACTGGGAAGAAGTGAAAAGTGGGCAGGTCGGCTCATGATGAGACCTCCTGTTCCAAGGACTTCTTAATTCTTTTAATTTTCCATTGGACCATATCCCTGGTTTCGTGGCCATGATGGAAATGCCATTTCACTTACTTCCTTATGAACATGGTAGGCCGACTCTTGATGAGACCCCCTATCCTCCATCTGTCAAATTATAAAATTATTAATGAAATATATAAATATTTTTCTTTTCATATAGCACTTTCCTATTTATTCATAAAGGATGGCTCAACACTCCTTAAGAGTAGGGATGGTGGAAGAAGTCTGAACAGATCAATAGAAAAAAATATTCCCTTGTTCATACTCCATAAATAAAAATCAAAGAAAGTTATAAAATATGGAAAAGAACCAACATGATAAATATAATCAATCATATGAATTTAGTGGTAATAAGACAACAAAATCATGTTATTGATTATGTCCCCTTTTCATTTTTCTTATCATTAATAAACAACTTTCTTAAAAATGATGATTTCTTTTGATTTGCTGATTACAGTAAGCTCTAATTTGTATATGCTTCCATAAATTGTATATTTGCCTTTCAAAAAGTCATGAAAAATTAAAAAAAATTGTAAAAATGTTGTTTAAAAAACAAGAAAAATGCACTCAAAAAATGTTGTTCCTTTGGAAAGGAACAGCAAAAACAATCTGCGAAAATGATGTCCCTTTGGAAAGGAACAATAAGAAAAATCTGCGAAAATGTTGTTCCTTTGGAAAGGAACAGCAAGAACAGTCGGCGAAAATGCTGTTCCTTTGGAAAGGAACAGCAAGAACAATCGATAATGTTCCTTTTGAAAGGAACAAAAAAACTGTTGTTCCTTTAGAAAGGAACAGTAAGAACAATCATTGCTGTTCCTTTTGAAAGGAACAACAAAAAAAAAAAAAAGAGTAGTGTTGTTCCTTTTGGAAGGAAAAATAAAAATAAACACATAAACCCACTGCTTCTTAAGAGGAATGGTTGTTGTTCCTTAAGAGGAACAATAACTGTCCCTTAAGAGGAACAACAAACAAATATAAACACATAAAAAGGAAAAAAATAGAAGAAAGAACAAAGCTAATATGCAATCCATTGCCAAGCAAATCCAATCAAATAGAAAGGAAATTTTATGTACAGGTTTCAAGAAAAAATATTTTTTACAGAATTAGTGCCACTGAAAAATTTCCTTCTGCAATTGAAACTTGCATGGTGAGGTCTTTATTGTTCAATTAACACTGGAGAAAAAATTGCAATTTGAAGAGATTAACACCTGAAACACAAAAACATAAAAGAAATCAGAAAAGAAACAACACTTTATTAAGTTACAACAGCTATGATTTTATTTCTAAGAGGATATCAAATCTATTAATCGACAAAAAAGAAATGATCTTTTGAAAAATGTTTGGCAGCAGTGACATGAATCTTCAAATAGAAATCAATTCTTCATTTCTTCTTGTTATAAATCTGTTAGGTAATGAACTGGATGAAATGCCCTTGTTTTACTAAAATTTCTTTCAAGAATCACTCGTCCATAAATTGACCTTCTTTGTTCTCCTAAGACCTGCAAAAAAACAAGTGTCTACCTGCAATAAAATATTAAATCATGGAGAAATAGAGGTGCACGGCTCCCATAATCCAAGAATTATGCAAAAAACTAACAAGTAGTTACTCTATAGAACAAATCCATAGACAAAGTAAAATTATTTTATTACCTGTGGGAGAGCAGTGGCCAATCATGCTAACCTGCAGTGTTTCAATCATAACTTCTTCTTTTTTCATCCGATTCGAGTGATTCCAAAGCCAAATGAGAGGTAAATCAAAGGTTTATCTCCAATGTAAATAGGTTTTAAAAATTCCATGTAATGGTATGTTAAATTTGCTTAGAACAACCTGCATAATAGAGTCATTGTCGATTTTCCAGCTCAGACCAATAGTTGATATTTCAAGCATAAAGTATTCATTTAATGGTGGATTAAACTGATTCAAATTGGAGATTAAATTATATTCAAATATTGATCTTCAATAAAAACATGTTTTGAAAACAAGAAGAATTGATGGGTCAAATATATTAAGGAACGGCCAAGAAAACAGAGTTTCAAGAGTGCTGATTTATGATAGGCAATCAGTATTTTGGTCATAAATTCCTCATACTATATTAAAATTGAGTGATTCAAATTGAGTTATAAACTAGATTCATATAGGAATCTACCATAGAAATATGTTTTAAAAATATATTCATTTAGACCTCCAAAAACTGACTGTCCCAACTCTGTTGTTGAGCTGCCTACTAGACACCCTGTCAATGTTTCGGTTCTAAATTTCTCGTTTCAAATCCAAATTGAGTGATTAAAATTGGGTTAGAAATTATACATCAAGAGCTACTTAGGATAGAAATATGTTTTAAAAATATTCATTTTTGGTCCCCAAAAACATGACTGTCCCAACTTTGTTTTCAGGAATTTCATCAAGCCCGCAAGCCAAAAAATGATATTCAAGCAATTTTCCATATTGATGATAAAATAAATATGAGTGTTTGTAGAATTTTTATTTGTAACATAATTCATCTACATACACAATAAAATTAGAATATTTATCATCAATGTTTATTTCCACAGCGTGTTGCAACTATTTTTACAAAAATAAAATAATAATAAAATGTGTTTATTTCCTTATTTATTTTATTTTCTCCACTAATATACTCTTCTTTGAAAATCGAAAATGCTTATATATAAGAGTATTTCCAGTGGAGCCATTTCCAAAATAAGGCCTCTATACATACCCAAATTTGAAAAGTTGCATGTTGATAAATAGTAGGGTATGAGAAGCCAACTTCCCTTCTTGTAAAAAGAAATTGGGCAAAAATTCTCAATTTCTTGAGAATCTTGCTCAGTCTCTTATGTTTGGCTATGTACCTCAGCAAAGGCTACAAATGGTGACTCTGTGGCTTGAAGGGAAGTAGTAGGTGGTCTAGAAATAACTTTCCTAGGTCCTACTGATGGCTGAGATTCAGTTTTCTTAAGAATTTCATCAATAAAGGTCCTTCTCCCAAGGGTCACCAGTCCCTTAGGTTTTTAGATTTGGGAGGAATTTTGTCTTGCTTATATTTTCTATTCATTTAAAGCAACAAGCCTTCATTCCTACCTAAAGAAAAAAAATTTACCCAATTCTGCTGTGAAGTGGGCAGTGAGCAAGTATGTTCCTTGCTCGGTGCACAGGTTCTTACCTTCCGTCATTAAAACCCAATTATTCCCAAGCAGAAAAGAGGTCAAATGTGCATCACTCCTTCTAAATAGCATACACTCTCCTCGACAACGACGCCAAAATGTTGAGGTATAAAAAGGTATCTTTTTAACACCTATTTATCTCACATTAATTATCAATCTGGGAGCGACTTTTTATTTCAAGAGTGTACTCTGTCTGAGGCTCCAATTCATCCAAGAGCAATGCTGTGAAGATGTAGTACAAAATAAAAAATACAAAAGTAACAAATGCTTGTAAAGAAACCTAATTACAGTGACATGAATGGAAAGATTAAACTACATCAATCCTCCAAAACATCGATCAGGGATGTAGTAGCAGTAACTCTTTCCCTTAGAAATCGATGCAAGATAACCAATCTGGGGACTTGGAGAAATAACCTCTATCCTCTACAGTTGGAGATCTTAAAGCAATCGAAACAAAAGAAAATTCAATGAAAGCAATTTAAAGGAAACGAAAGCTGGAAAGGAACAACAGCATGTAACTATAACTCATCTATTTGCTAATCGAAGACTATGCATAAACAATGAACAGAAATGGAACAGTAACATGAAATGAAAAGCAATTACGATTCTAACATATTTAAGAAACTAGATTTCCATGCTTTAATCATGTCAAGAGCCACTCACCACGCAACAATCAATCATAACAAATTATAAACTAATGGAACAACAGCTCAAATCAGATACAGATCAGCAAAGCTTTATAATAACAACAAGATAATCGAACAGCGAACATGCTTCTTGTAAAGAATAAAATAGCAATGACTCTGTATTTGATCTAATAACAATAAACCAGTTCTGTAATTGCAATAAACATTAAACGCACTCCACATGATAGTAAATAAGAATTAGAAATACAAACAGCAGATCGCTCCACCAGGGTCGGGCCCTCAACCGCCGGTGAAAGCGTCGTTGGGCTACTGCAGCGCTTGAGGAATGGAACTAGAACGTCTCTTTGTATTAATAAAACATGAATAGCTTTTACATTAGTTTCTCTTTGCTCACAAGAGTCAAGGAATCACAATGTTACAAAGGGAATTCAACAATCACCCATTGTTCTCTATCTCCTCCCCAATACACAATACATGCTCTCCTTTTATAATCAAAAGAAAGAGAAATTAAATAGAAAATATAATCTCCCATAACAATATTAGATTTTTTCCAACAACTTGATCATCCAGAAAATACATTTCCAACAATCTTTCAACAAGAGCAAGGCGAATTTGGCTTTGCAGCTGAGATTTGGAGGATCGCTGCAACAACAAATCTGAGAAAATCATGCTCAAAGAACCCTGTGTTTCTCTCAACACAGGCCGAATTTGGGTAAACTGTTTTTTACTAAATCTAATTGAGTCCGTTTTGGACAAAACCCATGTTCCGGATTTTCCAGATTCTTCTTCATTTGCTCAGAATCTCAACTACAAAATTGTCACTTCTTATTCCAGCGAATTTCTGAGTTGGAATATTTCATGATGATTTTGAAATCAAATCTGCAATCTGGAAAATATCTTGGAGGCTAAAATGGTGAGTGATATTAATAAACCATCATTGATAAAATTATGCATAATAATCATCAATTTATTAAAAATAAAGGAGAATAAATAATATTCATCCATAAAAGCATAAATCATTATAAAATGGATTTATATGATAAATTATAATAAATGACATGATAAAGAAGAGTGAAAATGGATGAAATACGTGTTAAAAAGTGGTCTTATTCACAGCCCAACACCCTCCTAGATCTAAGTTTGGAGCAACAAGTTGTGAGATCTTCCCCACAAAATCTGAATCAGGTGGCCTCCTAGGTGGTTTGCCACAAGATAAGAGTGTCCCATGCAGACAACTCATGAACATAATAGATGGGATTGTGAGGTACTTGCTTCCACTGCACAAATCCATTGTTGTTTTCTATGTGGAAGTGTTATGTGAGGGGTATGTGTTGGGGTTCCCATGTTTTGGAAAGTTTGGCAATACCAAAAGATGAGACAATATCAGAACCACTTTTAGACCTCAGGATCTAGCCCTCCTGGGTCCAGAGAGGGATCTCTCTATAAAGGTAGGGGGATATGTCTTTGAAGCTCAGTTGTTAAGATATTAGACTAGTTATAGGCACAATGGTTGGTTGGTTTAGTTTGTTTTTTTGGTTGTTGGGAATCAGGAAGGAAGGGTTTAATATAAGACAAGGATGAGCAAAGAGGATTTTAGGTAAAGGAGAGATAGATTCAGAGAACACTCAAGACCATTGGGAAATGGAGTTAGGAAAGGGTTTACTTGCTATTTAGTATTCAAGGCTTTCAATTGGGCTAGTCATCTAAAGCATTGGATCTTAAAGATGATAGTATGGTATGAAATGATGTTGAAGGAATGTGAATGACAAGGAAACCTCCAAGGTGACCAATTAGGAATCCGATCTAGGGACAGGACATGCCATTAGACACCTGTGATCCAACTCCTAAAGGTTACCTCTTCAGACAAAGGGGACATTAAATATTTAAATGCAAAGGTGAAGGCCTGAGATCAAAGAGAGACTTTGAACTCTCAATGCTTTGACATCCAACTCAAGGGAACTTAGAAAGGTTTAATTAATCGAAAAGGACCCTAGTGAGACAGAAACAACATTCTAAACTCCCTGTATCCCAATTCTCTCAATCAAACCCAACAAGAACATATAAGAATGGATTCATTAATTCATACATCAACTAGTAGTAAATATTAACCACTACAACGGTTAAATTAGCTTGAATCAGTACTCAGATAACACATATAGTAGAAAAAATCAAAGGTAAGGAGAGCAGAAGCATAGGGTACCATGCAAGGGTATATCCTACACCAGATTTCTGATGCTTACCAGAGAAATGAAATCTAATGAATTACATAGACAAAGGCAGAAAAACATCACCGATGCTTTAAATCAGGATCCAAAGAAATGTGCTTGTCATATTAAAGAGCAACACCAGTCATGTACAACATTGCCAACAAGTTGATACTCAGTCTGAAAACATCTTCCTCAGCCTATTTTGCAACTTTACACAGAGAACTATGTCTCAAGAGAAACAGCTTACAATTCACAGATATCCGATCAATAACCAACAACAATGTTTTCTCATGAGTTTTATATCTGAAAGAGAGGTAGAGGAGGTAAATGAAACATTAAAACAGAGTAGGAGAGGAGGGCTCGAGACCCATTCTATCATTAATAGCTATGCATTAAACTTCAGTACTCTTTGGCTGAAAGAGTGGTCTTTGACAGGCTGAAATTTACTCCAGGTATGGTTCTTTGATGTACTTTGGCTATAATACTCTGCAGTACTCTGGTGAATAAACAAAAAGGCAGATAAATGACTTTGAGGTTTTCCATGCTGCATAACAAATGCTCTGGTAGCATTAGGACCATTCTGTCAGGGTGGAAATCTTCTCAGGCACACGATACAAAATAAAAACATTATGGGAAACTGTCCTTCCATGGAAGGGAAGCTTCTGCTGATGTGGAACACTGATAATATCATTTTCTGTGCGTTAGGCCTCATTAGGCCTTTTGTGTTGATCATGAGGTCTTTGATCTGGTACTGCTTCCTTTTAAACATCGAATTAAGGCTTAAGGTCTTCAATTACAGGCACTAAACTCTCTAATTATCCACTAATACTCTTTTTCGCTTCATTACTGTCTCTGTCTGTGAAATTTGAGCCTTTAATGGTGCTAGAGAAGTTTTTAGAGGATTAAACTCTATTTTTTGATGAAAATTTATGCTCTAACATTTTCTGAGGCACTTCTCTGTAATATCAGGCTTTGAAAATGGTCTCTTATGTGCTCTATGTCACTATAACAATGACGGTGAGAAATGGTGTTTCTCACCGCTTGTACCCTTGCAAAACACACAAACATGTTAAGAAATCTATGCATGGGAGGATGGGTGTAGTGGAATGCTATGATGGTGGCAGCGCAGCATGGATGAAACGGTGGGATGTAGTGAAATACACCTGCAAAATGCTGTGAAATAGTGGAAAATGCAGCTAATGGAGGTTTTGGTGGAAATATGCATGTGGACCATCCGATCAGATCTGGAGACGATGATCGATGGTGGAGATTAATCAATGGCATGACCTTTAAAGGTTGGGCGAAATGGAAAAACCTTAATATAAAACATTAAAGTTTTAATGTAAGGGCAGAATGACATAATGTTCAATGCAAAGCGTAAAAATTTGACCTTTGAATGTAACACATGGGAAATGCATGAAAATGCGAAGAAATAGACTTTAGGTGGTGGGTCCTGGTCATGGGCAGAGGGCGATTCAATATGGACCATCAGATCTCAGAAGGAGATCAACGGTTGGTATGATCTGATGAAGTTCAATGGTCGCCTGATGGAAAATATGAATGGAGTGCGAAATGCAATGTGGGCCATTGATCTGAACAGATCAACGGTTGGGATCTGTTAATAGACTTTTGGGCACAAAGGTGGGGAAGTGGTTTTCGTGAGGAAACAATGGCTTTCGCGTGGCAAAAAGCGGGTGAGGCATTTTTGCCAAAAAAAACGCGATACACCTCTCCGCCCAACACGTGGCAATTTGAAACTGCCCATTTCACGTTTTTTTGGAATATTAACCTTCGGGCATTGAAAAAATGCGAAAATGAATGATGGTTGTCAGATGAGGGCACGAGGATTGGACGGTATGGGTTGAAGCGTGAAAAAGGTAAGGTGTGCGGTCGGTTAAGAGGGGGCCAAGTCAACGGTGGATTTATTGTGGGCCATCAAATCTATGCGATGGACGGTCAAGATCTGGAGACAAAGAACAATGGTGGAGGATGTGGTTAGTGGGCGAGAGTAATCTGGGCCATCAGATCAAGAGGATTGAATGGCTAGGATTGAATCGGAAGAGGAGAGGGTAGGGGCCAGATCTCTGATGAGCAGAAGGAGCGATTGCATCCAGGCCATTGGATCGGCGATAGATTAATGGCTATGATTGGATCGGGGGTGATCAACTAGGGACACAGGGTGGAGTGAGGGTGAATCCTGGCCATTGGTTCTTGTGGATTCAATGGCCAGGATTGCATCAGGGGATCACAATCCGGAGGATAAAGAGGGATGCACATTAAGAAGCTCTGATTGGCGAGATTGTGATGGTCGTCGGATCAGAAGGAGAGTGAACAGTGGGGATTGCCATCGAGGCTTTACAAAGGGAATCGGTGGGTTCGTTGAAACTTTCGATCACCATTAGATCCAATAAGATCAATGGCGGAGATCGTTCAAAGGCCGATAGAACGAATACACTATCGCATCAGAAGTTTCGTTTACAAAGGAAATAAGCGCTCCGTCCAATCCTTCTAATGCGATTAGCGCTTTATGGACTAGTGCTTGGTCTTAGCGCTCAGGCTCATGGAGGGGAAGTGGTTAGGGGTTGGGCCTGTTACACAAAAAAATTTCACCTTGACATTTTTCTAATTGTATGAGCTCATTATTACTCATACTTCTCCCTTTGCAAGTCTAACATATCAATTCCTCATGTCAAACCTTGAAAATCAGAGAAAAGTTCCTAAAAATCTCCTAAACTTTGGTGTCGCACTTTATCTCTATCTTGCGTGTGGTCCCGCACCTAATGTTCAGCTCTCCTGCGTATCTGAACGCACTTTATCTGTGTTAAAGGTGCGGACCCCTGTAAGATCAGAAAGGCGCAAGTAAATTCCAAAATCTCAATAAAAGTAAATTCTGGAAGCTTCTAGAATGGATCTTGCGGTGGCAGAACCGCTTTTGTGAGGTGCATGTATCCCTTACCTTATGGAGCTAACCCCTTGATGTGAGGAGATTATCCCTTTGAAGGAGGATTCTATCCCTTCATAGTTGGAACAGAAAACCTCCTCTTTTCCACTATAAAAAGAGGCATTGGGTAGCCTCAAAGGGATTTCAAGCTTTTAGAATATTTGAAGTTAAGTGTTGTTGAGATTTAGACTCAGTTAACTAAGACTTTTTTGAGGAGAGATTGCATACTTCTATTTGTCTTAGTTGGAGGAGTGCAGAGCTTATCAAAGTAAAGGAGATTCCTGCTTCAGACCCCAGAAAGTCCTGTGCAACATCAAGGCTCAGGTTGTAAGGATTTTCTTCTTTTGAAATTAATACAAATATACTCATTTTTCTCAATAAGCTTCCAATCAATGGTTTATTTCATAGATTCCTTGATCACTATGATAAGCATAGTTTATGATGATTCCTATACAGGTGCTATGTAATATTTTGCTTGTTTGTGACTGCAGGTTTACGAGGAAAACTCCTTCAAGCGTGCGAGGGACAACAATGACTTCAAACAAGCACTGGACATACGGTAAGTCTTTTACACCTCTATAGAGTTTTTTGTAAATCATATATGCTTAGAGAAAGATTAGTTTATTTGGCTATTTGTTGCTAGATACTTTTAGTACTAGGGAGATTGGTCTTGTCCGCAAGATGGATTTATCCTCCAACAGGGCCGAAGGGGGCTAGCCTGTAATATGGTAAAATAGGGGTCCTTTAGCCAAAAAACAGGGTTTAAGGCTAAAAATAGGCTTTCGGTAGAGGTAAAAAGGGATTTTAAAATCAAATGATGGGATTTCACTTGGTTTTTAAAGGGAAATTGGGTGGTTTAGAAGACTTAGGAGGGGTTTCTGGGGTTAAAGGGGCAACTTCAAAAATGGAAAAAAGGGCTAAAATGGGGGGAATTTTCAGGGATTCAAGGGGCAAATTAAGGCCTTTTTTAGCACAATTTTCTCATAGGCAGTGAGGCTTTTTGGATGGAAACAGCAGTGAAAATATTTTAAAAGGAAATGGACACATAGAGGCTTCAAGGATGAGAGATTTTCATAGGAAATGTATCTCTTGAAGGCTCAAAAACAATTTAGCCACGTGTTTGCTTGACAAAAATTCATAGGTGGCTAACAGTGGCTCCACATGGGGATGGATTATTTTTGGAGTCAAGAATTCAGAAAATAAATCTTTGGAGTAGGCTAGATGCCTGATCTTTGAACCATCTTCCTTCTTTGATTCAGTTGTACAAACATGATGGAATTAATCAACAGAAAACATTCCCCAAACAATCTACCTACCCATCCTACAATCCTAACATTTTTTCTTCAAGGTGCATTAGAAATTGCAGACGTTCTTCATCATTTTTTATTGAAAGTAGAAAACAAACTAGTCTACTTCTACCCTTGTTCCTCCATGAGACTAGATTAAATTGTTGGTCTCATAGTTTCTCTACCTATTCTAATATCTGCTAGGATTAAACTGTCTAGCAAATTTCTTCTCTACATTCTACAACATAAATTTAAAAACAGTCAAACTAGGATTAGAGAGTCTAGTTTGTTGTGGATCCAAGGCATAAAGACAGTTGCACATGGACTGAAATTGCAGAAATTTTCAAGACAAAATTTGAAGTCTTTAAATCTGGAAACTTTTGAAGCATCCTTCTTTCCTTTGTGACTCAAGTTTTGAGCTTGTTAGAGTCACTTTCTTTTCACTTCAGCTCTGGTTTTGGGCTTGTCAAAGATGATTCTTCTTTCTCCTTTGCTGGTCCAAATTTTGAGCAGATTAGGACCAGCTTTCTATACTTCTTTTGGCTCAGGTTTTGATCATGTTTGAGCCACCCTTATTGGAAATTCAAAGGTTCATGTTTTGAGCATGTTTGAACCTCTCTTTCTCTTTTTTTTCTTTTTTTCTTTGAAACATTTTCTCTTTTTTATGAAAATAACAGACTGCAATGGTATTTACAATGGAATGAAAGACTGTAAACTTGGAAATCAACAATAGTAGTGTTTGAGCATCTTGCCATTGACAGGACCCCCAAAAAAGTCTATAGCATCTATCTCTTGCAGAAAAAAGGCATTCGGGCCAACAGAGGCCTGGATGATGTATGGGCCCTGTCACAAGCTGTCAAATTTTCCATGTTTTCCTTTGTCCTCTCTCCTAAAGTCCCACTTAAGCACCTTATCTCCAATTTTGAAGTCACAAGCTTTTTTTCTCTTGTCAAACAATTTCTTTATATTCTTTTGTACTTTGATAGCTCTGTTATAGACCTCTTCTTTGGTTTGTTGGAGATGAATTGTTTGATTTATCCTCCTTACCATAATATCCTCTTCTGTCTGAATCTCTTGGACTATTTTAATCACTGGTACCCCAAGGATGGTAGGAAACACTGCCTCTATCCCATAAACAAGCTAGTATGCTAACATGCCAATGGATTTCTTTGTTGTTAGCCTGTTAGCCCACAAGGCATGCACTAACTTGTTGTGCCATAACTTCTTGTTCTCTTCAAGCAGATTTTTGATATTGGTCACCAAGATTTTGTTTGATGATTCAACTAACCCATTACCTTGTGGGTAGTAGGCAGTTGAATGACCAAGTGTTATTTGATACCTATGACAAAAATCAACCATTTTCTTAGACCCAAAAGCAGAAGCGTTATCAGTGATTATCTTTCTTTGGCAGCCAAATCTAGAGAGGATGTGGTCTTCTAGGAACTTAATGATGATAGAATCTGTGGCATTCCTAGTGGGTATGGCCTCTATCCACTTTGTGAAGTAGTCTGTGGCTGTAAGGATCCAGTTGTGTTGTGCAGAATAAGCAGGGTGTATTTCTCCTATGAAATCTAGGCCCCATTGTTGGAAGGGAGCCTCAACAGTAATAGGTTGTAATGGTAATGGGAGGAGCTTTCTTTTGCCTTCGAAAAATTGGCATTTATGGTGGGAAATTATCATTCTGTGGATGTCATTGAAAAGTGTAGGCTAGTAATAGCCAGCTCTAAGTATTTTGTTAGCAGTGGCTTTCCAGTTTAAGTGGCCTCCACACTCTCCTACATGGAACTCATGTTTGATCCTTGTTGCTTTAGTTTCAGGCAAACATTTAATTAATAGACCATTTGCATTTTTCCAGTATAAACTTTCATTTAGTATGCAATAGTTTCTGGCCTTTAACTTTAGGAATTTGGCCTTAGTTTTGGATAGTTTAGAAGGGGCATTCAAGTGTGTGAGCACATACAAGATATCGGAATACCAAGGGGAGTTTTGAAAGTGTTCCTCAACAGTAGAATCAAGCAATCCTTCTTGCTCATCCAAGGCACCCACCATGTTTATGTCAAGGGCCTGAAAATTTGATTCGGCCATTAGTTGAGCTAGACCTTGACCCTTGATCATTTTTGTGGGTTTTATTTCCAAGTCATACTCTAATATTACAGCAATCCATTTGACCCTCTTTCCATCAGGATCTTGGGACAAAATGTCTTTAACCACTATGTTTGGTATGTAGGAAATGATGTGATAATGCAGTATATACACCCTAAATTCTTTTAAAGCCTTTACCAAGGCATGGGCATGTTTTTCCATTATGTTATATTTTAAGGGTGCATCCCTCAGAGCCTTGCTGAAGAAAGCAATGGGCCATTCCATTCCCTCTAGATTCTTCTGTAGTAGAACTGTAGCGACTGTATGCTCGAAGGAAAAGGAAAATATCAGGAAATCCTTTGAGAAATCTGGGCTAATTAGGACAGGTGCCCAGGTGAGTGCAAGTTTAACTAACTCGAAGAATTTTCCAGCCTCTACAGTCCACTTAACCCCCACACCTTTTTTCAGCATGTTTGTCATATCTCTGAGGTGCTCAGCTAAGTTGGGAATAAACCTCCTTAGGAAGTTAATTTTCCCAATGAAGGACTGTAACTCTTTTATGTTTCTCAGGTGTGTGATTTGTAGTATTCCCTCAACTCTCCGTGGGTCTATCTTAATTCCCTTCTCTAATATAATGTGGCCAAGAAGATTTCATTCTTGAAGCTCGAATATAGTTTTATTGGGGTTTAATGAAAGACCGAACCATCTACATTTTTCAAAAACTCTTCTCATATGTTTTAGATGTTCCTCATCAGTCTTGGAATAGACTATTATGTCATCCAGGTAGATGACAATGAAGTGCCCTATTTCCTCTAAAAAGGCTATGTCCATTGCTCGTTGGAAGGTTGCACCAGTGTTCATCAGTCCAAAAGGCATTTTTACGTACATAAAAGTGCCCCATGGAGTGGTGAATGCTATCTTGATTTGGTCTTCTGGGAGTACTAATACTTGGTTATAGCCTGAAAAACCATCTAACAGGGAGATCCTTCTTGAGCCAACTACCCTCTAAAGAATATGTTCCATCTTTGGCAAAGGGTAATTGTCTTTAAGTGAAGCTCTGTTAAGGTTTCTGAAATCAATACACAGTTTGATCTCACTTGTTTTCATTCTCATAGCTACAATGTTGGAAACCCAGTTTGAGAACCTCACAGGAACTATTATTCCTGCCTCATACATCTTCTTGATTTCCTTTTCAACTAGAGGCAGTTGTTTTGGGTTGATTCTATGAAGTTTCTGTCTCAAGGGTTTTTTATTCTCTTTCAAAGGGATTTTGTGCTATATAATGTTTGTATCATAGGCCGTTAAGTCTTCATAGCTCCAGGCAAACACGTCGATAAACTCCTTGAATAGGTCGATGTATTTCTTCTTCATGTATGCAGGCAAGGACTTAGCCAACTTTATCATCTTAGGCTTATCTTCAGTGCCTATGTTGCATTCCTCGACTTCATAGTCTGAGTGCTCTATGGTGGGTTTTTTTGCTACATCATCAAAATCAAAAAGGTCCTCTAAAGGTGCCAGACCTCGGGGAATGTTCTTATCTTTTGCTTGCAGCACCTCTATTTCCTCATTATCTTCATTCTTATATTCTTCGGTTTGATTTCCAAGTTGTTCGATTAATATGTTTATTTCTACATTATGGGGTGAAATTTCTTCATCGGGGGGCTCTTCACTTATGCAGCTTTCATCGGATTTAGAGTTTGAATCAGATAATTCAAAATCGTTCCTGCCAGTCAGGAAATCCTCAATTTGCTTGTCTCCTTCGAAGACCTGCCAATATTTTTCGTTGTTAGGCACTGCAGATCTGAATTTTTTTTGAATGATGATCTATATGTCACTAGGTGATTATTGATATGAACTAGCTAGGCAGGCTATTCCGTTTGCAACGATGTTCTGATTTCTAGGAACAAACACAAGTTCATACTCTATGAAGGTTTTTAGCAAATCCATATCATCATTCTTGTAAGCACTCAATCTAGGGTGTTTAGCTGTATATTCCTTGTTCACCTATTTTATAACTAATTCGGACTCTCCCTGCACAGCTATCATATGGGCTCCTAGTTTTTTCAATAGATTTAATCCTAGGATCAGAGCCTCATATTCTACAATATTGTTGGTGCATTTAAACTCCATTTTGACAACATGACTTTCAGTATAGTCACTCTTAGTGTTATGTAGCCACACCCCTACCCCTGCATTCCTCCTAGTGTAGGACCCATCAAAGTTCATTTTCCATAAGGGACCGTTGTCAGGTTCTTCATCGTTTTCATTCCTAATGCTAGGTACACCGTTATGTTTTATTTCAGGGTCAGCACTGTGTTGTGGAATTTTTGGCTCTATATGAGGTGTGTAAAGTTCAAAGAGGTGACTAGTCAGTTGTTTGCATTCTGCTTCTTGTTCACTCTGAGTTTCAGTTTTAGTGCATTGTTTGAGGGTTTCTTCTTCATTTTCTTCCATGCCTAAAGTGGCCATTATGTTCAGGTCTGTTGGCTCTACTCTATGGTTTGCATTTCTATTTTCCAGCCCTAGATCATCCATGGATTCATCATTGAAAAGGATAAATGAGTCCAGATTTGTGTGGATAGAGTACAGAGGTGTGTTTTCAGGATTTTCAGGGCTACTAACCATAAACTTCATTTGTGCCTCTCTATACTATCTCCTAAGTTGGCCAAAGACAGGGATCGTGGCATATGAGCCATCCATCTGCATTGTACCTTGCAGCTTGGCTCCCCATGGCCTAGAAAATAGCTTGCCATACTTAGGTGGCACATCTGCCACCACAACATCCATAACCATACATTTTGCTAGGATCTGGGTTAGGCTCACATAAAGGTCCTTGATTAGGCCAAGGAATTTTACTCTACTAGAGTCGAATGAATATAAGTCTTTGTAAGGATGGGTTATCTCTAGGCCTAACCTCTCCATAACTACCTTAGGAATTAGGCTGTGTGATGCTCCAGAGTCATGCATTGCATTGTGAAGGATCTTGTCATGGATATTGAGACTGATATAAAAAGGAGGTACTACCCCTTCCTGGAACTTCCCTTCTATCTTTGGTCCAAACAAAAGGGCTAGTTGGTCATCACTCAGATTTACAGTGTCACTATTTTCACCTAGATGTAAAGCTCTAAAAATTTGGCCTTTATATACATCTTGAGTGGCCAGCTCAGAGAGTGGGACAAAGATTTTAATTTTAGCAATCTCACTCTCCAAATTGAAGGGAGATTGACTCTTTGTAAGACTCAACTCTGTTTTGTTAGTCACCACTTTAGTGGCAGAATCAGCATGCTGATTCTCAGTATGTACAGTGTTTGCAATGGTTTTATCAGGGACACTAGCTGCAGTGCTAGTGCTGCTAGTTGGTTGAATTTGTTTATTAGTAATTTGGAAGTCTTTTTCTTTGTCCTTCCTAGAACTTTTTGCTGCTGATTTGTTACTTTTAGCAGCCATCTTAGGAGTTTTCTCAGGCATTTTCTTAATGGTAATCTCAGAATTTTTTGGTTTGGAATTGTCTAAGCTCTTCTTACTTCTAAGTTCATACTGTTCCCTAACCTGCATGATGGCGTTTTCAAATCCTAACCTGTAGTCCTCATATTCTAACCCTTATTCATGCCAATATGAGTGTGAGGACTGATTATCATCTGTGGAAAAGGTGTGAATCTGATCGTCCACCTCTACCATATTCATGGCACTTCCCTCCGACTCCTCTATGATCCCCTCATCTTCATCCAAGAAATTCTCTTGAAACAGGGGTATGACCTACTGATCTGAGTCTCTCTGTTTGTTCGGAGGGGGGTTTCTCCTAAAATTCTTATTCTGGTTATGGTTTTGGTTTCATTTTTTATTACTGACCAAGACAACCATTTTTTCCATCATTTGATGTAGCTTTTCCATGTTTTTGGCTAGATGGTCATACTTGGGATCAGATGTGGAAGCTACAGTGTCAACCCTATATGTTACCCTTTTCTCAGCCCTCATTTTGGCTTTATTTTCAATCAGGTTAGCCTCTACACTCACTACTCCCTTTTTCATATCTTCCAATGTGTTGTAATCCATCTCCCTTAGTTGGTAGGCCATGTCAGCATCAAATTCCTTGGGGTATTTCACCAAAGCCATACCTTGGGGAGGTTTCATATGTGGGGGAAGAGCGCTATAAACAATGTTAAACCTTGTAGAATAGTCATGGACACTCTCTCCTACATTTCTTTTCAGATTTTTGTACTCTGCTAAGATTTGGAGAGGGTTAGCCTTAACTTCCCATTTGTTTATAAAGGTTTGATATAATGAGGGAAGATCATTGATACTACCAAGAGGCAAACCTTTAAACCATTTTTTCACTTCCCCTCCTAAACTCTAGGAAAAGATCCTCATCTTGACTGTATCATGATCTATCTCCATATAGTCAAAAGAATCTTCCATCCTGTCTACATGGTGTTGGGCCGTGGTAGAATCTTTTGCAGTGAAATGTGGGATTTTTTATTGATAATCATTGGGTAAAGGCACTAGGGGCTATGGTAACACGAGAGGTGCATACCAGGCTTCCATGATGATGTTCTGAGGAGGTAATGGATTGGCTTGAGCAGTTGATATATTAATAACAGGGATGCTCGGTCCAGCAGTAGTCTACTGAGCTGATTTAGGATGACAGAGGCCCAAGTTTTGAATAAAATGAATAGCAGGAGGTGTACGTGGTGGGGTATATCTATACCCAATGTATTGACCACTGTGAGATGGTGAACCAGGAAGCTCAAGGTCTGGCTAGTCTAGAACACTGAATGACCTAGTTCTAGGTAAACTACTTTGTGTGCCTAGGTCAGGATGAAAGTCTGATAGAGCTGTAAATTTTTCTGGTGCAGAGTCAGCTCTATGGATATGTCTGGAAATATTTGGCCTTCTAGGTGTAGCAGATTTCCTAATAATGTTCTCGGGGTTGTCAACAATTTCGGGTGGGTCTGGGTTAGGATAAGCTCTTGTATGAATGGTTCTTGAAGCCAGTATGCTTATCCTTTAACCAAGGAACTTAGTCCTACTTGTTACTGCTTAATATGGTTGATGTCGTAATGCAGGCAGGTCTCCCAGTGGAGTCTTATGTGAGAACCAAGATAATCAGCAGGCATACTAATCATCAGTGGAGTCTTTAATCGTTTAGGAAATATGGAGTCACCAGGTGGAAGGTTTAGAATCTCTCAAGAAGGTATACTATCCATCACAGTGATTACCACCAAACTAAGGCTACTATGGTCTTCTTTGAGTTTCTTGGAAGTGTTTAAAGGAGTGATTCACTCAAAGGTCCCTAGTGGAGTCTCCATTATGTTGGGGTTCCCATGTTTTGGCAAGTTTGGAAATACCAAAAGATGAGACAACATTAGAACCACTTTTAGACCTCAGGATATATCCCTCTTGGGTCCAGAGAGGGATCTCTCTATAAAGGTAGGGGGATATGTATTTGAAACTCAATTATTAAGATGATAGACTAGCTATAGGCACAATGGTTGGTTGGTTTAGTTTGTTTGTTTGGTTGTTGGGAATCAGGAAGGAAGGGTTCAATATAAGACAAGGATGAGAAAAGAGGATTTTAGGTAAAGGAGAGATAGATTCAGAGAACACTCGAGACCATTGGGAAATGGAGTCAGGAAATGGTTTACTTGATATTCAGTATTCAAGGCTTTCAATTGGGCTAGTCATCTAAAGCATTGGATATTAAAGACGATAGTATGGTATGAAATTATGATGAAGGAATGTGAATGACAAGGAAACCTCCAAGGTGACCAATTAGGAATCCGATCCAGAGATAGGACATGCCATTAGACACCTGTGATCCAACTCCTAAAGGTTAACTCTTCAGACAAAGGGGACATTAAAGATTTAAGCGCAAACGTGAAGGCCTAAGATTAGAGAGAGACTTTGAACTCTCAATGGTTCAACATCCAACTCAAGGGAACTTAGAAAGGTTCAATTAATAGAAAAGGACCCTAGTGAGACAGAAACAACATTCTAAAATCCCAGTATCCCAATTCTCTCAATCAAACCCAACAAGAACATCTAAGAACATATTCATTAATTCATACATCAGCTAGCAGAAAATATTAGCCACTACACTGGTTAAATTAGCTTGAATCAGTACTCAGATAACACATATAGCAGAAAAAATCAAAGATAAGGAGAGCAGAAGCATAAGGTACCATGCGACAGTACATCCTACACCAGATTTCTGATGCTTACCAGAGAAATGAACTCTATTGAGTTACAGAGACTACAAAGATAAAGGAAAAAACATCATCGGTGCTTTAAAAAAGGATCCAAAGAAATGTGCTTGTCATATTAAAGAGCAACACCAGTTATGTACAACATTTCCAACAACTTGATATTCAGTCTGAAAACGTCTTCCTCTGCCTATCTTGTAACTTTACACAGAGAACTATGTCTCAAGAGAAACAGCTTACAATTCACAGATATTTGATCAACAACCAACAACAATGTTTTCTCATGAGTTTTATATCTGAAAGAGAGGCAGAGGAGGTAGATGAAAAACTAAATGAAACATTAAAACATAGTAGGAGAAGAGGGCTCGAGACCCATTCTATCATTAATAGCTATGAATTAAACTTCAGTACACCTTGGCTGAAAGAGTGGTCTTCGACAGACTAAAATTTACTCCAGGTATGGTTCTTTGATGTACTTTGGCTATAGTACTCTGCAATACTCTGGTGAATAAACAAAAAGGCAGATAAATGACTTTGAGGTTTGCCATGCTACATAACAAATGCTCTGGTAGCATTAGGACCATTCTGTCAGGGTGGAAATCTTCTCAGGCACACGATACAAAATAAAAACATTATGGGAAACTGTCCTTCCACAGAAGAGAAGCTTCTGCTGATGTGGAACACTGATAATAGCGTTTTTTATGCGTTAGGCCTCATTAGGCCTTCTGTGTTGATTATGAGGTCTTCAATTTGGTACTGTTGCCTTTTAAACATTGAATTAAGGCTTAAGGTCTTCAATTACAGGCATTAAAATCTTTGATTATCCACTGATACTCTTTGCCACTTCATTAGTGTCTCTGTTTGTGAAATTTGAGCCTTTAATGGTGCTGGAGAAGTTTTTAAAGGATTAAACTCTATTTTTTGATGAAAATTTACGCTCTAACACTTTCCCAAGCGCTTCTCTGTAATATCAGGCTTTGAAAATGGTCTCTTCTGTGCTCTGTTTCACTATAACAATGACGGTGAGCAATGGTGGTTCTCACCACCTGTACCCCCGAAAAACACACAAACGTGTTAAGAAATATATGCATGGGAGAATGGGTGTAGTGGAATTCTATGATAGTGGCAGCGCAGCATGGATGAAACGGTGGGATGCAGTGAAAGACGCCTGCAAATTGCTGTGAAACGGTGGAAAATGTAGCTAACGGAGGTTTTGGTGAAAATATGCATGTGGACCATCCGATCAGATCCGGAGACGATGATTGAAGATGGAGATTAATCAATGGGATGACCTTTAAAGGTTGGGAGAAATGGAAAAACCTTAATATAAAAAATTAAAGTTTTAATGTAAGGACGGAATGACATAATGTTCAATGCAAAGCGTAAAAATTCGACCTTTGAATGTAACACACAGGAAATGCATGAAAATGCGAAGAAATAGACTTTAGGTGGTTGGACCTGGTCATGGGCGGAGGGCGATTCAATATGGACTATCAGATCTCAGAAGGAGATCGACGGTTGGTATGATCTGATGAAGTTCAATGGTCGCCTGATGGAAAATATGAATGGAGTGCGAAATGCAATGTGGGTCGTTGATCTGAATAGATCAACAGTCGGGATCTGTTAATAGAATTTCGGGCACAAAGGTGGGGAAGTGGTTTTCGTGAGGAAATAGTGGTTTTCGCACGAAAAAAAGTGGGTAAGGCGGTTTTGCCAAAAAAAATGCGATACACCTCTCTGCCCCACACGTGGCGATTTGAAATCGCCCATTTTGCGTTTTTTCGGAACATTAACCTTTGAGCGCTGAAAAAATGTGAAAATGAATGCGGGCCATCAGATGAGGGCATGAGGATCGGATGGTACAGGTTGGAGTGTGAAAAAGCTAAGGTGGACGGTCGGTTAAGAGGGGGCCAAGTCAACAGCGAATTTATTGTGAGTCATCCGATCTATGTGATGGACGGTCGAGATCTGGAGATAGAGAACAATGATGGAGGATGTGGTTAGTGGTCGAGAGTAATCTGGGCAATCAGATCAAGAGGATTGAATAGCTAGGATTGAATAAGAAGCGGAGAGGGTAGGGACCAGATCTCCGAAGAGCAGAAGGAGCGATTACATCCGGGCCATTAGATCGGCGATAGATCAACGGCTATGATTGGATCGGGGGTGATCAACCAGGGACACAGGGTGGAGTGAGGGCGAATCTTGGCCGTTGGTTCTTGTGGATTCAACAGCCGAGATTGCATCGGGAGATCGCAATCGAGAGGAAAAAGAGGGATGCACATTAAGAAGCTCCAATTGGCGAGATTGCGATGGCCGTCGGATCAGAACGAGAGTGAACGGTGGAGATTTCCATTGGAGCTTTACAAAGGGAATAGCCAGGTTTGATGAAACTTGCGATCACCGTTAGATCCAATAAGATCAATGGCGAAGATCGTTCAAAGGCCGATAGAACGAATACACTATCGCATCAGAAGCTTCGTTTACAAAGGAAATAAGCGCTCCATCCAATCCTTCTGATGCGATTAGTGCTTTATGGACTAGCGCTTGGTCTTAGAGCTCAAGCTCATGGAGGGGAAGTGGTTAGGGGTTGGGCCGAAAGGGGCTAGCCTGTAATATGGTAAAATAGGGGTCCTTTAGCCAGAAAACATGGTTTAAGGCTAAAAATAGGCTTTCGGTAGAGGTAAAAAGGGATTTTAAAATCAAATGACAGGATTTCACTTGGTTTTTAAAGGGAAATTGGGTGGTTTAGAAGACTTAGGAGGGGTTTCTGGGGTTAAAGGGGAAACTTCAAAAATGGGAAAAAGGGCTAAAATGGGGGGAATTTGCAGGGATTCAAAGGGCAAATTAAGGCCTTTCTTAGCACAATTTTCTCACAGGCAGTGAAGCTTTTTGGATGGCAACAGCAATGAAAATATTTTTAAAGGAAATGGACACATAGAGGCTTCAAGGATGAGAGAATTTCATAGGAAATGTATCTCTTGAAGGCTCAAAAATAATTTAGCCACCTGTTTTCTTAACAAAAATTCATAGGTGGCTAACAGTATGTATGCATGCCTTTGATCATTTGAGATTCACAACTCTTCTTGTCCACCAATTCCATTTGCAAAGCCTCCCAATCAGTGGTGACTTTCCCCAATGTAATCAACCATTGAACACCCAAAATAACATTGGTGTCTTGTATGTCAACCACAAAGAAGTGATCCACCAAGGTGTAGGATCCCATGGTGACTGAAAATGATGGGACATAATGCATGCATTGCATTATTCTATCTCCTGGGACCAAAACAAAGAATCCCTCAAAAGTATCAGTGGGTATTTCCCTCCTTTGTACAAGATGGGCATCAATGAAGTTGTGGGTAGCCCCACTGTCAATAAATACAGAAACCCTCTTATTCATGATTGAACCTTGAACTCTTAAGGTCAAGTACTTAGGTACTCCTCTAAAAGATGTAAGAGTTCCTTCAATAGGAGAAAATTCTCAATTTCCATCTCTTGATGGTGTTGGATCTCCTTCAACATTGTCACTGCTGTGACCTATTCTTGGTTCATCATCTTCTTTTTCCTCCTCCAAATCTAAGAAGACCTCTATGTAATGTGCTTTACTAGCAACACATCTATATCCAGGTACCCATGGTTCTTGGTAAGTGAATCATAGCTTCTTCCTCCTTAGATCTCTCTGGACTTCAATATCAAGAGGCTTCTTGAATGAGCTCTCTTTGGAAGGAGCAGCTTTCTCTTCCTTTCCTTTAGAAGGAAAAGGGAGTTTGTGTTGAAAGTTTGCCTTTGCTTTTGGCAAGGTATATTGAAGGTCTCTAACCCTCTCAATGGAATCATGCAAGGTAATGGGCTTGGTAGACTTTACCAACCTATGAAGAGGTTCATCTAGACCATCTATGAACATGTACACCCTTCTTGCTACAGACAAATCAAGAACCATAACAGATAATCTCAAAAATTCAGAAATATAAGACTCTGTATTACCTGATTGCTTCAACTTTGCAAGGCTCATGAAAGGTACCTCTGGATCTCTTCTGTCAAATATCTCCACCACCCTTCTAGTGAACTCAGAATAAACAGTCACATTGGCATGACCCAATGTAGACAAGCCATGGAACCACCAATCATGTGCTACACCTTCAAAGTGCAGTGTTGCAATCTTGATAGCTTCCATCTCAGGGACTTTGTTCAACTGAAAGTAGATGTCAAGTTTTTCTACCCATGCTTTGGCAGAACACTTGGATGACACATCAAAATTGGGTAGAAATAATCTTCCCATAGAGTGATTTTGATCATGATTTTGATTGAATCCACCATCTCTATGCTGATGTGTAATATCCCAAAATGGGATATGCTAGCAAGGCATGAGTGGAAAATGCATTTTCCAGGAATGGCTACTATAGAATACGAATTTAGCCTTTGGATCCCTTACATCTGATTATCTAAGTCCTAAATCCAAGAGGATATTAGAAACAAATCTTTCTAGGTGGGTTAAATAGATCTCCGACACCTAGGAAGGCTTGAAAACTGCCCAAAGAAGGGACTGCAGCAATACAAAGAACAATGCTGGAAAATAACACAGTTCCACTAAATCGAAGCAGTAGGCTCATATGAAGGTTCAAATATCATATGTATAATAGCAAATCATAATTACATTACAGCCCATACATTGTACAAGAGAAAGTATAAGACTATACAAGAAAAAATCCTTAGAAATGAGGTGCTACAGCCATAAGAAAAGTTTGCATAAACTTGATAGCGTTTTTTTAAGGGGCTGAAGTAATAGTATATTATAACTCAGATCTAGAGAAAATATGTACATAAAAATATAGATCTAATTCAGATTTGTGTACAAGAAGAGCTCATCTATACATTCCCCTTGGGGTTTTGTGCAAATCATGAAGCACAGAGAGTAGATCTGAGATCTAGAGTTTCAGATCTGCAGAAATATTTAGAAATTACTTAATCATATAATAGAATAGCAGATCATATCTAAAACTAACATGGATTGGATGGCCAATCCATGGATCACCACAGTGAGAGGAAGAATCCTAACATCGTAGATCTCTCCTCCAAAATGCAAACAAAACACCTTGCAACTACAAACTTACAAATAACGCAGTTTAGGGATAGAAACTGTGTTTTAGGCTCTGAGAATGATTTTGCCTACTTCCAAGGTCTGGATATGAAGCTCTGATGATCTAGGACACTTTTTCCAATGGGATAACATACTTTCCCAGTGAAAAGAGAGGGTAGATATGTATAGATCTGAGAAGATCTATCTCCCACTTGCTGCAACTCACAAGGAAAACCAAACCCTCAACAGGATCAATGTTGTAGGTGTAAGTTGAAGCTTGGCCCAAGCCTGATAGTGGTAAATACAAGAAAAACTCCTACAAGAGCTGCTCAAGGAAGGAGATGGAATTCCCACTCAAGAACACCTAATGCTAAACAACATTATTCTCAACTAAATAGTTGGAGAATGAGAAATGTCTAAGCAGACAAATTCTTCTAAAATAATATCTTCAACAACCCCCTCCATGCTTCTCTCCCCTTCCTTTTATAATATATGAGTCTTGTCAAACCCTAAACCACTTCATCAATTCAGCTCCTTTCAGATGTAGAATCTCCTTCTATAACTGCGTTGTCCCTCAAGGAGGTTCAATGCATCTAGACTGCATTGTAGATATGGTCATGGTTGACTTGGTCAAGTGATCAACCTCTTTCACACAAGTGTGTTTTATAAAATAGCCCATATTTAGCCATGTTCACATTGGGCATTGATTTATTTTGTTATTTTCACGAGTTCTACATGTCCTCCTTTATATTTCATTTATCAATATGAAATGAAAAACAAAACAAGGCAAAATAGAATATTCCCATTAGCTTGGGCTAAGTGGGAATATTACAGTCCTCCCCTCCAAAATGTTTCTTGTCCTCAAGAAATTGATAAGGTGAGTGCTGCAAAATCTCCCCTCCTTCTCTTGTGGCCCCCTCATCCAGTAGTCTCCACCATTGCTTCAGATTTTCTGCAATAGTTTTGTCTCCCAATGGTCCCTGCCTAATGTGCAAGTTGTCCTTTGGTGAATAAACCCAATGGCTCTCATCATGAAGGAATGGAAGGTTTACATGGAAACCTTCTTGCTGATTCATGGCCTCCTCAAGATAGAAGTGATGACAATCATGGGGAATTTAATCATCCATGAAAGACTCCCCTCTCCATGCTATCATCCAAATGAAGTGGATCACCTCCCAGCTTGGCAATCCATAGAAAAAATCCTCCCCAATACATATGAGAGGCATGTCCCAAACAAACATATGGCTCACCCTACAAAGAAACAAGTCGTCTATCATGGTGGCCATATAATATCCCATGCTCCCCTCAGAACATGTAATGCAGAAAATGTAGGAAATTTCTTTCCCCAAGGACACATCCAACAAATGTGTCTCTCCTGTAACCATGTTCTCAACAAAGATAAGAACATCTTCAGCATATGGAATCATAATTAGAGTCATGCTAGCTGTCATATGGAATAATAGAGAAGGACAATGGTCCCTCAAGTGCAACCAGTGTAGTTTTACTCCTAATTGTTTCATAATATGATAATATAAGTGTTTTCCCCAACACTTGTTTGCGGCCCCATCCCTCTCGCATACTTGTAGAAGGTGTATAATAATTGGTGCAAAGGAATCACACCATTGAGAGTATATCATCTCTCCAAGACCCTTCAAGGAGTGGCCAAAATCACCATTGTTCATAACCCCAAGTGGCCTATGAAACTCATCAAAAATAATGCTCCCTCTTGGAGCCAAGCCCTACACATGAGTGTTAGAAAAATACAAGCATATAGTAGATACATCAAGATATTCAGAGATACAAGCTCCCCCACATAATTTTCTTACATTAGTGAGGTAACTCATGGATGAGTCCCCTCTCACACTCAAGGAATAAGGAGGTGTTGAATATTTCTTCTCCCATGAGCTATGTTCCTCCTCAACCAGCAAATGATTCATGCACTTCCTCATATAAGAGTGCATCTCCTTATTGAAACCTTCCCACATGAATCCATCTAGGATAGTATGATATGCTCCAATGAAACCAGTGGGGTTTGAAAGCAAGACCTCATAGGGTGTATTAAGTAGTTTATTCTTAAGTTTGGAATCTTTAATTAAGTAGATCTGATCATGTACATAAATGATTCCATTAACTACCTTATACTTCCTATTAGTCATCCATATTTTTCACTATCTAAAGATGACTAAGTATTGGTTCTAGATTCCTAGAAACAAATTTCATGAACATTATGAGGTCTAGAAATCTCACTGCCTTCATTATCCTTAGGGTAAATTTTCACTATTTCATAATCCCATCATGTCAAGGTCAGCTCACTACTCCCAAAGGACCCATCATGGGCTCATACCACTCATTTTCACTATGTGTTACCACCTTTGGCCTCAGCCCTCTATTTTCATTTTTGCCTAACTCCTCCTTTGTCCATCTAGGGTTTTCAAGGGCATTTTTCTTGGTTTCATGACCTCCATGGTTAAACATCAACAAGTCTTGTATTTTGATGCTTTTACACCTTCTCCTATCCTTAACATACCTTCATAAACACTTCCTATCACTCCTATCCCTCAAATTCATCATTCTTCTACAAACCCTATTCTATTGCCACAATTTGACACTTTTTAAGACTAGGCCTCTATTTTTCCCTTTTGGACCCCTACCCCTCACCCAATCCTCGAAATTCCACTTTCCTCTACTCCCTAACATCTATCCCTATCCCCCAAAATTTCCCCAATAATTCAGACAACCCTTAACCCCTTCATTCCCCTCCCTCTACAAGGCAGTCCTAAATCCCCTCCCTCTACAAGGCAGTCACATTTTTCCTCTTTTTCTTCACTACCCTCTTGCTCAACATCAAAACCACTCTCTTATTTTTCTTCACCATATTATTGTCTCTTATCTTCCTACCTTTAGTGTTGTTTCCTTGGTTTTGGAGTTGATCATCAGCCTTTGTATCTGTTTTACTTTGGCCTTGTCCTTCATTGATGTCTTCTTCTTTGTCATTGTCTACCTCTCCAAAATTACTTTCATCCTCATCATATTCTTTTTCTTGTTCTTGATCTTAAGATTACTATCTTGTGAATTTATCCCACCACTCACACCAACATAATGGTGATCACGGTGGGACCCTCTGAGTAAATTACATCTTAGACATCCTTAAGACCTCAGAAAGCCCACAAACATGCTTAGATTGGTATTCAGTTGCTGATGGTGGACATCAACCCGCCTTAAAATATTTGAAATCATCCACCTAGTGACTCCACAACTCTCAATAGACCTAAAGACTTCACTGGAGGAAGTACCTGAAACATGACCAGTCCTCCTAGAAGGAAAGAGCATTCAGGCCTAAGTTGGATTCAAGAAATTATTGTTTTTATCTATAATTATGTTCTATCCTACTTTAAGCATGATCAAGAATGCAATGATGAGATCTACATTTATCATTGGAAAGATCTCAAGCCTCGAAAAGCTAAGCCTCAAATTTTAGACCATGATCAGTCTTATACACTTGTGCTTACCCCAGATTCACCTATGGAAGATCTAGTGAAACATGAGCCTCATGCTACCTTTCCTCCTCTTGCTGAAACCTCAAACAACCATAAATCTCTTTTTACACTACCTATACCCACAAAGGTCCCAGAAAGATATAAGCCTTTGATTTTGCCTCCTATCTTCCAAGCCCTCCCTGCAAATCTTGTAAATAAACTACCCAGATTTGATGGAGAAAGCTCAAAAGTCACCGCTGAAGAACACATTCAAAATCTTGACAATTTACTTGACCTTTTTGAAATAGAAGAAGATGATGTGCGTATTATAATGTTTGCCTCATCATTACAAGGAAAAATTAGGAGTTGGTTTAAGGACCTTCCAGTTGCAAGCATTATCAATTTTCATCAATTTACTCAAGTCTTCTTAGATAGGTGGGTGATCATGGGAAATGAAGTTCTCATCATTGAGGAATACAAGAATTTAAAAAGACAACCAGGGGAGATAGTACAAGACTTTTCAGCCAGGTTCAATAAGGTATACAATGTAATACCTGCTAAGATAAAGCCACCTTTTGGGTGGAATCTCTTGCACTACCCAAGTAATTTTGACCCAAAGATGGTATTCCAGATAAGAGAAAAAGACCCTTAAAACATGGAAGAAATGCAGAATATGGCAATTACTGTGGACTTCAACATACTAGAAAGAGAGGAAAAGTTAGAATAAATAAGGAGGGACAAAGCAGCTCAAGAGAAACTAACTTCTTCAGAGGCAAAGCTAGAGATGTTGACAGATGCAATCAGAAAAATAATGCATATACTTGGTAGGAAAGAGGAAGAGTACGAGGTTGAGGATGGTGCTAATTATTCAGAGTAGCTAGTACCATTTTCTTGGGAGGAACCAAATCATTCATTTCAATGCAAAGATTGCTATCAAATCATACTCGCTGACCAAGGTTGCAAAGAAGAAGATGCAGAGAGTTGTCAGGTAAGTACTATATGCCTTCCTACATCTTGTGCTTCACTATTAAGAGATTATTGCAAGCAAATTGAAAACAGAAACAAGGTAGAATGCTCTAAAGAATCAGTAAGGAAGGAAATGGATAATACAAACCTTTTTTCAAATCCAAAATTTCTCCCCTCAAATCATCTTGGTATGATTGTTTGGATTACAAAACTATAAATGGAAGATGAGCCAGCACCTCTTAAGTCCCTACCCTTGTGCTTTGAGTCATTTCAAATGGCTAAAAGAGAAGATATTGGCCATGAATACTCTCCTTTTCATATGATGGAAGAATCTATTGATCAAGTGTGCATAATGGATGACATTCCTCCTATGAATAAGCTGCCCAAATATGATCAATATGATGATAATTATGTTCTCCAGACTCAAGATAACACTACAGAACAATCAGTGATTAGTTTGTGGGACAAAGACAGCCATTTTCAACAGCTCAAATACAGTGATCAACAAATACCACTCAGTTATGACAGTGAAGAAGAAAGTGCAGAAAGTTTGGGAGAAAGGGAAGGGTCTTTACCTCTTTGTTGCACTTCCTTTTAGTTCATCAAAGACAACCTTAATGCAATCAGAAGTCAACAATCTTTGGGTATTGGTTCCAACAACAAAGAACACATTCAACCCTATGTCCAGCCTTCACAAGAGAAAGAGAACAGCTATGGCTCTTTTCAACCAGGTTTACTAGAGGACAACATGGAAATATATGATGAGTTTGACAGTGCAAATGATCATGACGGAGAGGAGTTTCTTTCCCAAAAACGTCCCAAGCTTAGCCAAATGGAAGAAGAAGCAAACCTGGATCAAGCTTATTTACCAAATCTTCACATTCAGGTATTGTTTCAAGATCCCTTTGCTAAATTGTTAAAGGCATTTGAAGAAGGAGTAAAACATGTCAAGAGAAGTTTGATGCAAGGTTTAAAGAAAAGATTAGGCACTACTGTTTGAAAAAAAGTGAGGTGGAAGTGGTCTTTTGATTTCTTCAGCACTCTCAAAGAGCTGAAACAAGATCAATCATGGAATCATCTACTTGATTGGTTATATTGGAAAAGGGAGTTCACCAAATGAATGTATATCATGTAAAGGTTAGATTAGGATAGATAGGAATGAAAAATAAGCTCAGCCTTGTGAGCATCTTTTTAGTATTATATTTTTTGGAAAGAATGAAAAAAAACACAAAAACAAAGAAAGGTAGAAAAAGAGGGCAGATTTGAAAAGATGTAAAGCCCCACGCCCAAAAAATAGAACTACTGAAAGTGTGCAAGCTTAAATGCCACTACTAGTTCATAAAGAAGTCTTGTTCAGTCATCTAGCCTAATCATGGTTGAACATGTTTTCAATTTATTGTTGATAAGTAAGTAAAAGATAGTTGGTCAAATCATTCAAACTTGACTTGTCAAAAGATAGATATTGGTTCCACATGCTTAAAACTGAACCAAAGAGAAAAGATAGGGATGCCTAACAAATTCTGAATCATAGCCCTCATGTTTTCTAGTTTTTCATTGTACAAAATAACATTTGTGTGCAGCTTGTTCTTATGCCACAAACCCATGTCAAATCAAATCGTCTAATCTTGGTTTGATCATGTTTTGAATTTCATGTCAGTAGAATAGAGAATAAAATTTGTCAAACAATTCAATCTTGACAAATGATTAGACTAGGTAGAGAATAATAGAGTTCATTAGCCTACTTTGAACTCTTGGAAGTAATAAGGGTAGAAGTACATAGCTTGTTTTGTTTTCAAAAGAAAACAATGTCAAGGGTTTGCTAGTTCAAATGCACCCAAAGAAGAAAAAATGTTAGGCAAGTATGATGGGTAGGTAGAGATGAGTTTGAAGCAAACATGTCTTTTCAGATTATGAGATCATAGCTTCAAAAGAACATCAAGAAGTGAAGAAAGAGAATCTGCAAAGTGCAAGTAAGGCACTGGTCTTCAAAAGCCAGAGATCTGAATGTTCTAGACACCTCCTGAAAAGGAGCTGCCCTCCCCAAGTGGAGCCACTGTTAGTCATCCATAATTTTCACTATTTGAAGATGACTAAGTATCAGTTCTAGATTTCTAGAAACAAAGTTCATGAACATTATGAGTTCTAGAAATCTCACTGCCTTCATTATCCTTAGGGTAAATTTTCACTATTTCATCATCCCATCATGTCAAGGTCAGATCACTACTCCCAAAGGACCCTTCATGGGCTCATACCACTCATTATCACTATGTGTTGCCACCTTTGGCCTCAGCCCTCTATTTTCATTTTTGCCTAACTCCTCCATTGTCCATCTAGGGTTTTCAAGGGCATTTTTCTTGGTTTCATGACCTCCATGGTTAAACATCAATAAGGCTTGTATTTTGATTCTCTTACACCTCCTCTTATCCTTAACATACCTTCATAAACACTTCCCATCACTCCTATCCCTCAAATTCATCATTTTTCTACAAAACCTAGTCTATTTCCACAATTTGACACTTTTTAAGACTAGGCCTGTGTTTTGCCCTTTTGGACCCCTTCCCCTCACCTAGTCCTTAATATTACACTTTCCCCTACTCCCTAACATCTATCCCTATCCCCCAAAATTTCCCCAAGAATTTAGACACCCTTAACCCTTTCATTCCCCTCCCTCTACAAGGCAGTCCTAAATCCCCTACACCAAACCCTAATTTCCCCTTCCAACTAAGCTAGGGTTTGATATGAAAAGAGGCATATGAGAAAAGGATCCATTTGATAGATCATATCAGAAATTATAAGTCCATACCAGCTCATAAACATCATGTCTCCCTCATTTTTCAAAAATTCATTCCAAGGGCCAAGTCATTTGCCACACCTAGGGCTAGTTTTGCTTCAAACTATGTTTTTGACCAAACAGAGATGAATTTGGAAAAATTAAGAGAGTTTTTTGTCCATCATAGGGCCAATAAGATAAAAATCCTTCATTTTCTACACAGGTATCATGGTTTGGGAGAAATATAAAAAATACAGGTGTCGTAGGAGAAATTCTACACTGCTAGAGTGACCTTGGAAAACTCATTTTTTCTTACAGCTGGAGTGTCCAAATGACTTTCTTGATGAATCAAAAGAAAACTAGACTTAAAGAGCTTTCTAATGAGATATCATGATCTCAATTTGGAATTGAGGAATGCATCCAAAAGTGGTCTTCACCAGCACCCTGCATTTCTGCACTAACACTCTGCATTTCTGCACCATCATTCAACACTTTTTGACCAGTGTTTGGAGAATTAGTTTTTGAATAGGTAAATGGACACCAAATGAAAAAAATATATATTTTTTGGAAAGTAGACTCCACAAGCTTTCCAACGAGCTATCACGGAGCTCATTCCGACACTGGCAAGGACTCCAAATGCCCTCTGTAAATGGGTGTTGCGCACCGACAGAGGCACTACGCACCTGGAGCCTGGCGCTGCGCACAGACAAGGTAGGTATAGTGTTAAATAACACTGCGTTATGCACCTAGAGCCAGGTGCTACACACCTGGGTAGGCACTACGCACAACTAGTTTTTGGCCTAATTTGCTCAAAAAAGGTCAAAACTCCAACTCTTCTACAAACAGTCAAATAAGACTAGTAACTCCTTTTTATCACTCTCCAAATATTATTTTCATAGTCTAATAAGAAATTTCTTGACCTAAGGTTACTAAACCCTAAGCTGCACAAAAATCAAATATTGACCTCCCAAGTTAGTGTTTGCAAGCTTAAGAGTTTGTCATAGGTTGTAAAGACATTCAGTGATAGCAAACTTGTTTCTAAACTCTGGATCACTCCTTGATTGCTCCACCTTGCCCCCATTTGCCCAAGTTTTCCCTCACATCACTCAAATTCCCTCCTTAAACCCAAAGGCCCTCACCAAGCTGAAAATACTTTTACCTTAGGCCAACCACCATGTCTAAAGAAGAATAAGTAATTCAAAGACAAAGCTAAAGGAATAGATGATGACAGCAGCAATGATGGACAAAATATGGTGCAAAGAGTAAAGAAAAAAGGGAGGCAAGTACATAGCTACATGAATAAAATGATGATAACATAGAGGAGGAAAATGAACATGATAGTTTTGAAAACAAAGAAAGTGTTGATAGTGAGCAAGGTGAAAACAGAGAGGACAATGGAGAAAGTAATAAGGGTGACAATAAGCAAGAGAGTGCCCTACAGCCAAGAAAAATAAGGTACATAAACATGTTAGTGAGCGCAATGATAAGTAAAAAATAGTGACAAAGTGACTAAAGGTGATAAAGGTAAAGAAACCAAGAAACATGCTGAGGAGATGAAAGATCAAGCACAAGAAAAGGCAGATGATGAGGCTGAAACTAATTTTGGAGAGGCAGGCAATGACAAAGAAGAAGACATCAATGAAGGACAAGGCCAAAGTAAAACAAATACAGAGGCTGATGATCAACTCCAAAACCAAGGCAACAACACTAAAGGTAGTAAGATAAGAGACAAGAAGATGGTGAAGACAAAGAAGAGAGTGGTTTTCATGATGAGCAAGAGGGTAGTGAAGAAAAAGAGGAACAAAGTAACAATGAAAAATCAGTAAGGAGGCATTGAATTTCGAGCACTCAAAGAAAGTAAAGAGCAATAAAAACTTAGAGACATGGCTCAATATTTTTCATAGGCTTCTGAAACCCTTGAAGACCTTCTCCACCAAATTTGAGGCAATTTGGACAAAATTTTGTTTTTTTCCATATTTTGACCCCTAGGAGCGCAGCACCCTAGGTGCTACGCACAAAATTGGTGCATCTTTAGCTCTTAAAATTTAAATTTTCGGATTTTTTACATCACCAACATTCTACCCAAAAATTTTCAGATCCATTGGAGCGTTTTCCCCCCTCAAAAGGTCAAAAAACACCTCAAATTTGACCTTCCTGCCCCCTTTTCAGACCAGTTGCTGCGTACAGAGCAGTGTTGGGAGAATGGATTTTTGGATAGTCAAATGGAATCCATTAAAAAAAAAAGGCATATCTGGAAATATTACTCATCAAGATTTCCAACAAGTTATCACAGAGCAACTTCCGATATCGGGAAGTGGTCCAAAACTTGACTACAACAAAGCCTATTTTCTGCTGAAGGTGGCACTACGCACCGAGAAGTGTTGGGAGAATGGATTTTTGGATAGGAAAAAGGAACCTAGTCAAAAAAAAAATGAATATATCAAAAGATAACTCATCAAGCTTTCCAACGAGCCATCACGGAGCAAACTTCGACATCGGGAAGTGGTCCAAAACTTGACTACAACAGAGCCTATTTTCTGTTGAAGGTGGCGCTACGCACTAAGCAGTGTTGGGAGAATGGATTTTTGGACAGGAAAATGGCATTATTTCAGAAAACCAAAGGCAGATATGGAAATCCAACTTGACAAGATTTCCAATGAGGAATCACGGAGCAAAATACGACACCAGGAAGGAGATCAAAACCGGACTGCAAGTACACCTATTTTCTGATGTTTTGGCACTACGCATAGAGGACCAAAAGTGCCAAAAGTCAAAAAAACACACAAATTGATGGCAAAATGATTTTTTAAATATTTTCTTGGGAAAATCACTCCAGGTTTGATTTAGGAGTTATTTTATGATATTTTTCATTTATTAGCTTAGATATTATGTGTCTTGGGCCTTGCATGGTCATTAAGCACATTTATGACATTTATGAATAAATTAGGATTTCTGGAAGCCTCTTATGGTTTCCACCTCCTCATTTTCTCCATAAATAGAGCATGAGGCTCTTATGTATTGGGTTGGATTTTGATGACTTATTATGGAGAAATACATAGTCTCTTGGAGTTTTTGATGAGAATTTGATGTCTTGGAGCTCATGCATGACCTGATTTGTTTGTTGATGGAGGAGGACTGTTTGCAGGATCCATAAGCCTGGTTGATGGTGATGTGTTTCTCTTTTCTTCATGTTTTCTAGTTTTCATTATGTTTCCATATTTCTATTCTGTAGTAGGACAAATAATTTAAACTAAGACATGTTTTCTAATGGCACCTTAGGTCTGTTTGTTTCCTTCACTGCCTTAATGTTTTCTTCTGCTAGGATATATTAGAGAATTCATCTTTTTTCTCTCTAAGGATTTCTTATGCTTGTCTATTTCTTCAATGGTTTAGATCAGTTGGTTTCTACATGATTCATGGCTAGCCCTACATATTTGTTGCCACTAAATACTCTATTCTTGGAATCATTTCTTTGAAGCATCTTTGCCTAGGTTTATCAAAGAAGTCTGTTTCAATCATTCTCTTTGCCTTTATTTAGCTAAAATTGTTTCAAGGAACCTTAATAGCTATAACTTTAGATTTTTATGGTTTTCTCTCCTTCTATTGTTATAGTTATTTGTGCATCTTAAATATTTTCTGCTCTTGATGATGAAATCTATGAAAGTTAAATAATTATCTTGCCTTTCTATATTTCATTTCAATGTTTGTCTTGGATGATTATCTGTTTTCAGTCTAAAATCAAATGGATTAGGTTATACTTATGCCTTTGATTCTCTTTCTATGCTTATAAATATTCTAACTCCCTCAGTTTAAAAGTATATAAAGGATTATGTTCTGCCCTTTATTAGCTTTTTGTTCTCAAGCTTGATGTCCATCTCATGATCCTTCACAACCTCAAAGATCTACCAACCAAGTTAAAATTTCCCTGCAAATACTCTTAAAACCATTGATGAACTTACCTTGACCTTGTTAGACTCCATTGTCCAATGACTTAAAAATCTTCCTTGTTTTCTATCTAATCTATCTGAGCATCATACCCAACCAAAAACAATCAAAATACCCTGCACTTAACATCTAGCCTAAAATCAACCCTAATCAACAAACAAGTTCACATCTTTGCACCTACTAGAGGGATCCCTCTCTGAATCCAGGAAGGCTTGGTCCTTGGATTCTAAAGCTTGGTTTGATGTTACCCCTGTACATTTGTATCTCAATCAATCTAGAAAATTATGGGGAGCTAACACTTCCCATCCATTGCTTTCCCATCAAGAACCTTACATGTGAAAAGGTCCTTGGAATATTCCATCAAAAGTTGGGACTCCCAGTAAGGATCTAGGATCCCCAACATTGACAGCGTTGTAGCACTCTGGAATGAGGCATATGTCATATGATGGCTCCCCTCCTTGACATGCTTGATGTCAAAGTCACATGTTGGAGTATTTCCAACTTTCTTTTGCTACGTTACTTGCAGCTAATCTTGCTCAAGACAAGATTGAAGTTCAGGAGAGTCAAATGTTCTCCTCCTCCAAAAATTCCATAGTTTTTCTCCTGCATACAAGAATGCAAATACCTTCTTTTCATATTCATAAATTTTCATTATATATGGGAGTATATTTTGTTTCTCCAAGGCTATGGAGTGGCCTTCTGATACCATGCTTATGTCAACATAGATTTCTGAATCTCTTCTTTCCAGCGCAAATAGATTAATGGAGGTTAGCAAAGTCAGTTTTAGAAAATTGCTTAGTTCCCCATCAATCATTCTCAGTGCTGTAGTAGCTCCTCCCAAGGTTCCCTCCTTAGACAGATATGTTTCTGCTACATATAGTTGAGAGAACACTTTATCTTGCTTCCAATCAGGGGGTCTCCCTGGTGGAATGCCTCCATTCAAAGAGACATCAGGGCATAGAGAAGGATACGTAGATATATGTACTAATTTGTCCTTACCTTCATTGCATAGATCCTCATGCCTTCTTTGTGCATCAAAATTTTGAAACAAAGAGGGATATATGCCCTTCATCATGTGATACTTGCCCTCCTCTTGTCCTTATTCTATCTTCAAGATCTCACCATTTGATGGTGATGGCACATGTTGCACATGGATTGTGCCACAATCTCCATATGTGAGATTCTTTAGAACTTCTTGCAAGAGTGCAAGAGTTCCTCTCCTTGGAGCCATTTCCCCTTCTTCCTCTCCATGAGGATATATATGTGCCCTTATCTTGATTAAGCTAACATCCTCAACCTTCTCTTCCTTGATCTTACAAGACCCTTGGAAGTTCTAGTGATTTTATCTCTTTGGCACATCTCCTCCCTTCCTCTTCATGAAGAAGTTGCTCATAGAACGTTGTAGATTTGGTGATATGGCTGAGTGCTCATATCCATGAGATGAGGAATTAGAGCTTTCCTCATGTATAGACCTTGTAGATCTTGTTGAGGGATCTTCCTGCTTTTCCATCTTCATTTCTTTGATGTCTTTTCTAATACCTTGCAGAGCTTGAGATAGAAGTTTTCTAAACCTATTTTCTCTAGACAATAAGGGTTTGCTCCAATTCCACTTGCAGATCTCCTCCTCCCCATGATAAGACTCCATAATGCTTGAAGCTCACAGGCTAAGTTCCACAAGCTGAGCCAAGATTAAAGCTCTGATACCACTATAATATCCCCAAAAGGGAGAATGCAGTAATACTTCACACAATATAAGAACTTGCAGCAAGATAAACAATAAATCTAAGTACAAATAAGAATATGCGGAAATATCTAAGCCATTTTATTATATTGGAGATGATTTCGTTACAACAGTACAAGATATAGGTAGATCTAGCCAAGCAGATGAGCTAGGATTAGCATGGAAACATTTATAAAGCAGGTACAGCGTAACTGTTGAGGCTCTGCAGCAAATACTGCACTGTCTCTTCAGCCAGACATAAACATGGATTTGCAGGATAAAAAGAGAAATGCAGATCTACTCAAAACTGGAGCTCTAATGATGCCAAGATTCAAGATCTGGCCAATGTGATGGGTTCCCAAGATAACCCAGAAAGGATTTTCCAGATCTACAACTTTGGAAAAATCACCTCCCCAGGGTTTGATCCTTGATCTGCTAGGAAATATAGATCTAAAGCTAGATATGAAGAATAAATGGCTGAAATGTGTGCTCATATCAGATCTATGCTTGAAGGGCTGATCCCTTCCTCAGATCTATGAGCTAGAAGCGCTAGATCTAGCTTCTCAATCCTCCAAAAGATGATTGTAGCTGCTGCAAAACAATTGCCTCCAAAAACTATGTTGTGAGGGAAAGAGAGGCCTTTTTCCTGCTGAAATATGCTGCAATAAACTCTAGGCTGATGGTAATACTGATGGCAATGTGAAGGAATGATCCTCCACGGGATTGCTAGCTGAAGTACTAGCAACTTCCTTCCTCCTTTCAGATCTGCAATATGGACAACATTATTCTTGGAGAGAATACTGCTGCGAGGAGG
This sequence comes from Pinus albicaulis, assembly GCA_034641835.2. Taxonomy (NCBI): domain Eukaryota; kingdom Viridiplantae; phylum Streptophyta; class Pinopsida; order Pinales; family Pinaceae; genus Pinus; species Pinus albicaulis. The sequence continues at coordinate 174,606,430 of CM076571.1, forward strand.
TCAATAGAATTTGGCCTAATGCTAGATCTACAATGTGGCTTTGGGAGTGCTGATCTATAAGCCCAAGTGATGGGAATAATCCCTCACCTTTTTCTCCAGCTGAAGTACTGAAGACAACTTCCACCTTCCAAACTGATCTTTAGAAAACTACAGTTTTCTGAATATGAATATTTTGTAGAAAGTAGAAAAAGGAAATGGAACTTAAAGCATGATGTATAATGAAGTAAAAACCTCTTCCTTAGAGATAAATCAAAGAAAGAGGAGGGATTCCTGCCCAGGAACACCCTATGCTAAACAACACCTACAATCTCTGCTAAACAGCCCAAGAATGCAGTGGAATGTCACTTGATAATTCCAGATCTAAAAGATCATACATCAAAAACTCCAAGATGCCTTTCACCTTAGCCTTCATCTCCTTTATAATGATTGAGACATCCCAAGCCTTGGCCCTAATCTCAACTACGCAGTCTCATGTGGACAAGATCCTCCAAGAGGGACTGCGTTGTTTGACCAAATCAACCAAACAGTCTAGGTGCAATGTACACCTCCTCCATCATGTGTGCTTCATTCCTCCACCACTTGATCATTAATGGTCAATGACCCTTTGTTTGACATCTTCAAGATCTTAGTTGACTGAATCAACCCTCCATGGTCTCTTCTCATTAAATGAGACATGATCTCCAATCTCATTCACATTAGTAGTTTCTCAACTACCTCTTTTTGCAGATCTAGTCTAAATTAATCCATATTCACACACAAAAAGTGGATATTTATTCTTATTGAGGATTGTGGGTCCCTCCACCTTTTTATTTACTTAATTCATTAGGAAAATCAAGGACTCTAATATTCCAAATGTGATGTGCAAATTTTTGAATATTACATGATGCCTTAGTCTTCTTTTGTCCTTCACGTGACAGAACTCTTGAAAACTCAAGTCACCTTTGAATCTTTGATTTTGAGACTCATATTCTTCAAAGTAGTCTTCAAGGGATGCTTGCTCTTCAAACCCTTCATTTCCCACAACCAAAAAGGTAGGCATGGTAGAGCGTTGGGAAAATTGTGGCTGGTGCACTGGTTGATCATTCCGGTGGTGAGATATGCCAGAGCTTTCTCCAAGATGAAATCTCTTAGGATATTCTTTGATTCTGTCCATTCTCATCTCTTTGATCTCTCTAGCAAGATCTTGCATGGCTCTCAAAAGGATCTTTGCAAAGTCCTTTCCTTCATCATCACTTCCAGATTCAGGGGCTTTACCCTTGTCTTTTTCATCATTTGTGTAATCAAATTTCTTCTGTCTTCTTTTCAGATACCTCTTCTCTCTATCAGTAAGAGGCTACTCTTCTTCTGAAGAGATATTGGCTCCTTACAGGCTGTGCCAAGATGATTGCTCTAATACCATTGTAATATCCCAAAAGGGGAACAAGCAGCAATACTAAACAATATTGCATAGAAATAATGCAACTTAGAAAAGTAAGAGTAGGAGGCCAATATGGAGGCTCAAAAATGACATTTACATCAGCAAATAAAATTTACATTATGGCCCATGAGATGTAAAACATAAATAGAATACTTTTACATGAAGAAATCCTAAAAAATGAGGTGCTGCAAACATAGAATATGATTGAACAAGCTTGACAGCATTATTTTATTTGCTCATAACAGTTGTATATTACACTTCAGATCTAGAGTACATATGTGTACAAAAATTTATATCTATATCATATCTGTACACTAGATATGCTCCTCTTCAAATGCCCCTTGGGGTTTTCAGCAAAAAGTGAAGTACATGTAGTATATCTGAGATCTTATGCAACAGATCTGCAGGAATATTTAGAAATTTTGAAGCATATACAACAGTATTCAAATCATATCTGATTATGACATGAAATAGATATGAAATCAATGGATCTCTATAGTGAAGTGCAGATCCCCAAACACTAGAAATCTCTCCTCCAAAAGTATGCCAAAACACCTTGCAAATAACGCAGTATTGGAATGAAAACTACGTTGTAGGCTGTAGGACATGTTTGCCCTCAAGCCAAGATCTGAAAATGGTGCTCCAATCATCTAATATTCTCTTTCCAATGGGATAGAAGGCTTTCCCACTTAAAAGAGGCACTAGAATGGCCTAGATCTGAGTAGATCTAGCCTTCATTTAATGCAGCTTACAAAGACAACCAAACCCTCAACAGGATATGTGTTATAGTTGGAAAAAGAGCTTGTCTAAATGCCTGATAGTGGACAAGAAATGCAAGACTCTTCCAAGAGGCCTCTCAAGGATAGAGATGGGATTCCCGATCAGGAACACCCAGTGCTTGTTGATCAGCGGTTGTCATTGATGTCAACCCAAGCAACACCAGCGGCTAACCCAATATTGCATGGGAATTTTTACCTACCAAATTAATATATTCTAGGTCAATAATGGTTTTTATGGTTTCTACTTGTCGAGATGTTTCCGTTGATATATGGCACGCCATGTAATTCTTCACGGTTTGAGAGATATTCATGTTTAAAGTTTGTACCCCCAGTTAGTGGGCTAAAACCCCATGGGGTTGGGGCATGGGTCATTGAAAAGTCATAATTAATATTTTTTATGCTCCTAAAATCCCTCCCACGTTCACTTGTTGAAGCCCCTCTCAACTTAAGCATTCATATAAATTGTGATCTTCATTTCCTCCTTATGCAAGGGATTCGGCCATCTGAAATAGGTCATCTTGGAATTTTCGCTCTAACTTTTTTATACGAAGGTTCAGAAGCTGAAATTTTTATGAGGTGAAGCTGAAATCATGAGGAATCTGCAGTAAAAATTTCAGATCAATATGCACAATAGTTTTGGAGATATGATCTGTGTAAGTCAGGGTTTTTGCAAGCTCCTGAAATTCATCTCAAAGAAGTGACCTTGGTAAATTCGTCATAACTCTCTCTCTGAGTATTGGATTGGAATGCTGTGAAAAGTGACGGATAGTGTAGAGTCTATACTTTTTTCTCTATCAATTTTAGAAAAAAATAAAGAAACAGTGACACGTGGCTGGTCATACAAGTGTGCTCTGCTGAAACAGTCCATAATTAGGGCATTGTGAGAGATTGGGTATAACTCTCTCTTCAAGAATCAAAATTGGGTCAGACCTGTGGCATTGGAAAGATGACTCAGAGGACTACTACAAGACCAAAAATAAGATATTGAGGATCTGAAATGACAGAGATACACCAGATTCAATATCAAGCTCCTAGAAGGAAAGAAAAAGCTAGATCATGTGTTGTCAAGGGTTGCAAAGGACCAGACTTTCTACGGCAGAAAAGCAAAGCAAGGTGCAGCAGAGGGTAGCATGACAAGAGAAGCAACAAATGAGCATAATAGCAGCAAGAATTTTATCATATGAAGTCTTCAAGTGGGTAGCACTGCATACAATCATTGTAAAGGTATCATTGTACTTAATCATTGTAAATACATTATTGTACAAATTGTACTAGTATCTATCTGCCAAGGGTTGAAGAGGCAGTGTTGGGAGGTCTAGGATCATCATTAGGTGGTTGTTTCAAGGTTGGGGTTATGGTCTAGTATATCTTCTTCTTCTACATCATTCTATATCATTGTAAAGTGGACCATTCTCCCTGGTACGAGAGTCCATTCTTCTTTTATTCTTCTATACAGTGGTAGGGTGGTGCTAGGGTGAGTTGTAGCTCATTAGGTGTTGGGGCATCTGTTTAGTTGACTACTGAATAATATCAGGCATTGGAGCGTCCATCCAGTGGGAGCTGGACAAGAATTCTTTTCTAGATTCTAGGAAGTTGGAGCATTTTTTTCAATTGGAGTTGAATATTAAAGAATTATTAGAAAAGCATTAGGTGGTTATTGTCCTGGAGTGGGTTTCCACCTTAAAAAATGTGTGCATTTGTGTTCCTATTGTTTACTGCTATCATTATACAAACACTGATAATAATTGAAGATTACCTAATGCTCTAATTGAAATGAATACTGATTCACCCCCTCCCCTCTCAGTATTTCCAACAATTGGTATCAGAGCTTGGTTCCTTCATAGCAGTTTAACAGCTGGAAGGAGGTCATGGAGCATACCAAGAATGGTGTACCTCTATTCAATGAAAGTAATCATGCACTCTGGAAAGGAAGAATGGAGGTCTATCTCTTGGCACAAGGTTAAAAAGTATGGGACACTGTTCAAAATGGATTTACATCAACTGCGGATGAACAAGGTAAGAAGAATTTGGTAAATGATGCAAAATCAAAGAATATTATTATCAGTGGACTTATTGAATCTGCTTATCATAAGGTGTTGGGTTGTAAAAATGCCAAAAATGTATGGGACAAGCTTGAGAATATATATGCAGGTGACTCAAATGTCAAAGAAGCAAAGTTTCAAATCTATAGAGAAAAATTTGAGCAACTCAGAAAGAAAGAAGATTGCAACATTGCTGCATACTTTCAATACGTTGATGAAATAACCAATACTTTGGAAGGATTGGGAGAGCCAGTTGATGAGAAGACTATTATACGGAAGATTCTTAGAATGTTATGAGGGAGATTCAACCCAAAGGTATTGGTCTTAGAATATAGTGCAAATCTGGACAAACTCAGCAAGGAAGAATTACATGGATTTCTCATAGCATATGAAATGAGACTTGATGAAGAAAAGGGTACTTCAAATATAGAAACTGTGTTCGTTGCATCTAAGCAAAACAATAAGGACAAACAATCTTCAATTGAAATGACATGCACCTACAAGTGTGAAGAAAAGGGATATGATGGAGAAGGTCTTTCAGATGAAGAATATGCTTACTTTACGAGAAAACTAAAACCTGGTAAGGGAAAATTCAAAGGTAAACTTCCATTGATATGTTTCGGTTATGGTGAGGTTGGGCATTTCGTAGCAAAATGTCCAAAAAAAAGTGATGGCAACTCAAAAGGAAAGAAAGGCTTTAAGAAATTCAACAAGCAGGGCAAAAATAAAGGATCCAAAAGTAACTTTCTCTCTAAAGAAGATAGCTCCTCATCCGATGAAGAAAGTGACAGCAAAGAAGAAGCCAATGACAAAGTATTGTTTATGGCCAAGTACAATAAACAAGAAGTATCAAACAATGAAGAAGAAGGGTTGACCATAGAAGAATTTTATGAGGAGGCAATCAAGCTTATAAAAGAGCTCAATGCTGAGAAGTTCCGTTCCAACACTCTTGAAGAACAAGTTCAAGGTCTCAAAATTGAGGTTGAAGAACACAAATGTATTGAAGATTCACTTCAAAAGAAGTTGGAAGAAAGCAACCAAGAAAGGGAAGCATTAGAAGCCGAAGTAGTCTCGCTGCGTAAGGAAGTGAAGAAGGGAAAAATTGTCCAAAACTATGCCAACAGCTCAAGGGCATTAGAAGAACTCATCAACAATCAACGATCTTACAACGACAGAACTGGCCTCGGTTACAAAGAAGAAGAAGCAAGACCTTCTACAACAAAATACAATGAACCTATGAGATCTGACATACATGAAGACTTCATTGGACAAGATTCGCAAGCACATCCTTGGAAGACGATTCCTCGACGAAGATTTTCATCCAAGTACCAACATATTTTTCATGGCTATTGTTATTCATGTGGAAAATTTGGTCATAAAGATGTAGAATGTCACACGTACCCTAGGAACCAATACAATTCCAAGAGATTCTTCAAATATGAACCTCCAAGGGCTCAATGAAACATCAATAGATTTGAACATTTAAGAAATAATACGGAATGTTACAAATGTCAAAACTTTGGACACATAGCCATAGACTGCAAACCTGAAAATCCTCCAAAAGAATCTTCGAAGCCACAGAATGAACGAACATGGAAGAAGAAGAAGACTGATAATTGTGATCTCACTCTCAAGGCTCAAAAAAATAAATATGTGTGGTATATTGACAACGGTTGCTCAACGCATATGACTAGAGATAGAAGGAAATTTGTATCTCTGAAGGAGAATAAGTATGGAACCATATCCCTTGGAAATGATGGATCCTCAAATGTTATAGGATTAGGTACCGTCACTCTCGGAAGCAAAGATGTTATAGCCAAGAATTTTCTATTGGTCGAAAACATGAATCACAATCTTCTCAGTGTTGGACAAATGTGTGATCAAGGACACACAATGCTATTCAACTCCACAAAATGTAAAATCAGGAAAGGCAGGTATGGTAAAATTGTGGCTATCAATCTGAACCCAAACGACATATATGTTCGATGAAAAAACTAAAGCATGTTCACTAGCTAAAGAAGATGAAAGTTGGTTATGGCACAAACGATCAACAAGCATAAGTTTACAATCTTGTCAGGATAATAAAAAAGGAAGCAGTACGAGAAATGCCGAAAATCTCTAAACCTTCCAACACACTATGTGAGGCATGTCGGCATGGAAAGAAGACAAAAGTCCAATTTAAAACAAAAGAAAACTTTTCATCACATCCATTGGAATTGATACATACTGATCTATGTGGTCCTTTGAGAACAAAAGGCTTAGACGGAGAATTATATTTCATGTTGATGATAGATGACTATACCAAGATGACAGCCGTCAGTTTCCTAAAGAAAAAATTTGAAGCATTCGAGTGTTTTAAGATCTACAAGGAGTTGGTTGAAAATGAAACTGATTTGAAAATAAAGTGTTTAAGATCAGATAATGGTGGAGAATTCACTTCCAAAATTTTTCAACAACACTGTGACGAAAATGGAATAAAAAGGCAATTTTCAACAGCACGAACACCTCAGCAAAATGGAGTTGCTAAAAGAAAGAATAGAACTGTACAGGAAATGGGTAGAACAATGTTGAAGGACTCAAAATTGGATGAAAAATTCTGGGTTCAAGAAATTGATACGACAGTCTTCATTATCAACCGAAGTCTTCTCAGAAATAATTGCAACAAGACTCCATATGAATTATGGAAAGGAAAACCAACCAATGTAAAATATTTCAGAATCTTCGGAAGCAAATGTTATATCAAAAGAGAAGATCAAAATTTGGGTAAGTTTGAATCACGTGTTGATGAAGGTATCTTTGTTGGTTACTCACGCAAAAGAAAGGCCTATAAATGCTATAATCTAAGACGAAAACAGATAGTGGAGAGCATAAATTTTACAATTGACGAAGATGGTGTTCTAGCGAGTAATGATGAGGAGCTAGAATCTTTGAAACTTGACACAAAGGCTGAAAAAGACACAGATAAAATTGTAGAACAAGAAGCAACTATCAACGAGGAAGAAGTAAACAATGATCATCAAGATATACCAGAACAACAACAAGAAGCTCCTCCAAGGATAACAAAAGAGTGGATTCAAAAGAACCATCCATCAAATCAAATCATTGGTGACATAAATGAAGGTCGACAGCTTCGTTCATCACAACAAGCTCACATTGCTTTTCAAGCAACCTTTGAGCCTAGTGGTTTTGAGGAAGCCAGCCAAAATGAACATTGGGTAGCAGCTATGAATGAAGAATTGGATCAAATTGAGAAGAATAACACCTGGGAATTAGCTCCATGACCAAAAGATAAAAATGTCATTGGGACTAAATGGGTGTTCAGGAACAAATTGAATGAAGATGGGCAGGTTACCAGAAACAAAGCAAGATTGGTTTGCAAAGGCTATGCACAAGTGGAAGGAATTGATTTCTACGAAACATTTGCACCAGTTGCCGGAATGGAAGCCATCCGAATGTTTCTCGCCTATGCAAGTTCAAGAAAAATCAAATTCCACCAAATGGATGTTAAGTCAGCATTTCTGAATGGAGAATCAGAAGAAGAAGTTTACATCGAACAACCTGAAGGTTTTCTACTATCACAAAAAGAAGACTATGTCTGCAGGTTAAAGAAGGCTCTATATGGTCTCAAGTAGGTCCCAGAGCATGGTATTCTTGTCTTGATGGATATCTACATCTACAAGGGTTCAAGAAAGGTACTGTTGATAGCAATCTTTATGTACAAATAGATAAAGATAATTTAACAATTGTTGAGGTATATGTGGATGATATAATATTTGGTAGCAATGATGATCGACTAAGTAAGAACTTTTCTACAAAGATGCAAAGTGAGTTTGAGATGTCTTTACTTGGTGAGCTAACATACTTCTTAGGGCTTGAAATATCTCAGCAAGAGAAAGGAATATTTATATGTCAAGCCAAGTACATCAAGGAAATGCTCAAGAAATTCAAAATGGAAGATTGCAAACCCGTCCTTACTCTAATGGTAACAGGTTGCAAATTGAGCATAGACGACTCATCTAAGGATGTGGATCAGAAGTTGTATAGATCTATGATTGGTATTCTTCTATATGTAATAGCCTCTCGGCCAGATGTTATGCAACTAGTTGGACAAGTAGCAAGATTCCAAGCGTCACCAAAAGAATCACATATTATTGCCATCAAAAGAATTCTTCGGTATCTAAAGGGCACAGAAGAATATGGCTTGTGGTATCCCAAGCGTAACAATATCATTATTCAAGCCTTTACAGATGCAGATTGGGCAGGAAGCGTTGATGATTGTAAGAGTACTAGTGGAGCAGCATTCTATCCAGGTGGTTTTCTCATATCATGGTTGAGCAAAAAGCAAACTTCAATATCGTTATCTACAGCGGAAGCAGAATACATTGCAGCAGCATCATGTTGTACTCAAGTCCTTTGGATGAAACAAACTTTGCAAGATCTTCAAGTACAATTCAGTGAGCCTATTCCCATATTCTGTGACAACACTAGCGCCATCAGCAACTCCAAGAATCCTATCATGCATTAAAAAAAAAACACATTCCAATCAAATATCATTTTGTTAGAGAACAAGTCGCTGAAAAGAATATCAAACTTGAGTATGTTTGTACAAAAGAACAAATTGCTGATATCTTCACTAAACCTTTACCTCGTGAAGCATTTGAATATCTTCGTCAAAAGCTTGGGATTCTCCCAAGTTCTCATTAGATTTTCCTTTTTCAAGAATATAAAGCAGGAGTGGAAGTGTGCACAGGTCTGCAGGACGATTGTGTGTCAACGGGACTGGAAGTGTGGATAGGTCCGCAGGATGGTTGTGTTTTAGGAGGAGTTACCCTTTGTCATTCATGTCAAAGGGGGAGAGAATGTTGTAGGAAGAGGTGTCATGATCGCAGGGGGAGTACTTGTGTTGCCATCAATGCCAAAGGGGGAGATTGTTGATCAGCAGTTGTCATTAATGTCAACCCAAATAGCACTAGGGGCTAACCCAATATTGCATGGGAATTTTGACCTACCAAATTAATATATTATGGGTCAATAATTCTTTTGATGGTTTCTGCTTGTCGAGATGTTTCCGTTGATATATGGCACGCCATGTAATTCTTCACGGTTTCAGAGATATTCATGTTTGAAGTTTTCACCCTCAGTTACTGGGCTAAAACCCCATGGGGTTGCGGCATGAGTCATTGAAAAGTCATAATTAATATTTTTGTGCTCCTAAAATCCCTCCCATGTTCACTTGTTGAAGCCCCTCTCAACTTAAGCATTCATATAAATTGTGATCTTCATTTCCTCCTTATGCAAGGGATTCGACCATCTGAAATAGGTCATCTTGGCATTTTCGCTCTAAATTTTTTCTACGAAGGTTCAAAAGCTGAAATTTTTAGAGGTGAAGCTGAAATCTTGAGGAAGTTGCAGCAATAATTTTAGATCAAAATGCACAATATTTTTGGAGATATGATCTGTGTAAGTCAGGGTTTTTGCAGGCTCCTGAAATTCATCTCAAAGAAGTGACCTTGGTAAATTCGTCATAACTCTCTCTCTGAGTATCGGATTTGAATGCCGTGAAAAGTGATAGATAGTGCACATTCTATACTTTTTTCTCTATAAATTTTAGAAAAAATTGAAGAAACAGTGACACATGGCTCGCCGTACAAGTGCGCTCTGCTGAAACATTCCATAATTAGGGCATTGTGAGAGATTGGGTATAACTCTCTCTTCAAGATTGGAGGAGCTAGATCTTCAGCTTTTCTTCATATGCGTTGAGCAACCACTGTAAAAATACCACACATCTTTCTTTTTATGAGCCTTGAGAGCGAGAGCACAATTATCAGTCTTCTTCTTCTTCCATGTTCATTCATTCTGTGGCTTCGAAGATTCTTCTCGAGGATTTTCAAGTCTGCAGTCTTTGGCTATGTGTACAAAGTTCTGACATTTGTAACATTCCATATTATTTCTTAAATTTTCAAATATATTGATGTTTCTTTGAGCCCTGGGAGGTTCATATTTGAAGAATCTCTTGGAAATGTATTGGTTCATAGGGTACGTGCGACATTCTACAACTTCATGACCAAATTTTCCACATGAATAACAATAGCCATGAAAAATATGTTGGTTCCTGGATGAAAATCTTCATCGAGGAATCATCTTCCAAGGATGTGCTTGCGAATCTTTTCCAATGAAGTCTTCATGTATGTCAGATCTCATAGGTTCATTGTATTTTGTTGTAGAAGGTCCTGCTTCTTCTTCTTTGTAACCGAGGCCAGTTCTGTCGTTGTAAGATCGTTGATTGTTGATGAGTTTTTCCAATGCCCTTGAGTTGTTGGCATAGTTTTGGACATTTTTTCCCTTCTTCACTTCCTTACACAGCGAGACTACTTCAGCTTCTAATGCTTCCCTTTCTTGGTTGCTTTCTTCCAACTTCTTTTGAAGTAACTCTTCAATACATTTTTGTTCTTCAACCTCAATTTTGAGACCTTGAATTTGTTCTTCAAGAGTGTTGGAATGGATCTTCTCAGCATTGACCTCTTTTATAAGCTTGATTTCCTCCTCATAAAATTCTTCTATGGTCAACCCTTCTTCTTCATTGTTTGATACTTCTTGTTTATTGTGCTTGGCCATAAACAATACTTTGTCATTGGCTTCTTCTTTGCTGTCACTTTCTTCATCGAATGAGGAGCTATCTTCTTTAGAGAGAAAGTTCCTTTTGGATCCTTTATTTTTGACCTGCTTGTTGAATTTCTTAAAGCTTTTCTTTCCTTTTGAGTTGCCATCACTTTTGTTTGGACATTTTGCTACGAAATGCCCAACCTCACCACAACCGAAACATATCAATGGAAGTTTACCTTTGAATTTTCCCTTACCAGGTTTTAGTTTTCTCATAAAGTAAGCATATTCTTCATCTAAAAGACCTTCTCCATCATCTCCCTTTTCTTCACACTTGCAGGTGCATGTCATTTCAATTGAAGGTTGTTTGTCCTCATTGGTTTTCTTAGATGCAATGAACACATTTTCTAGATTTGAAGTACCCTTTTCTTCATCAAGTCTCATTTCATATGCTATGAGAACTCTATGTAATTCTTCCTTGCTTATTTTTTCCATATTTGCACTGTATTCTAAGACCGATACCTTTGGGTTGAATCTCCTTGGTAACGTTCTAATAATCTTCCGTATAATAGTCTTCTCGTCAACTGGCTCTCCCAATCCTTCCAGAGTATTGGTTATTTCATCAACGTATTGGAAGTATGCAACAATGTTGCAATCTTCTTTCATTCTGAGTTGCTCAAATTTTTTCTATAGATTTGAAGCTTTGCTTTTTGACATTTGAGTCACTGCATATATGTTGTCAAGCTTGTCCATACATTTTTGGTGGTTTTACAACCCAACACCTTATGATAAGCAGATTCAATAAGTCAGTGATAATAATGTTCTTTTCTTTTGCATCATTTACGAATTCTTCCTACCTTGTTCATCGAAGTGGTTGATGTAAATTCATTTTTGAGCAGGTTCCCATACTTTGTAACCTTGCGACAAGAGATAGACCTCCATTTTTCCTTTCCAGAGTGCATAATTATTTTCATTGAACAGAAGCACACCATTCTTGGTATGCTCCATGACCTCCTTCTAGCTGTTAAACTGTTATTGAAGGAACCAAGCTACGATACCAATTGTTGGAAATAATTAGAGAGGGGGGGGGGGTGAATCTATATTCCTTTAAATTAGAGCATTAATTAATCTTCACTTATTTTCAATGTTTTTACAATGATAGTAGTAAACAAAAGGAACACAAATGCACACAATTTTTAAGGTGGAAACCCTCTCCAAGACAAAAACCACCTAATTCTTTTCTAATAATTCTTTAATATTCAACTCCAATTGAAAATAAAGCTCCAACTTCCTCGAATCTAGAAAAGCATTCTTCTCCAGCACCCACTAGATGGATGCTCCAACGCTTTGAGATTCTTCGGTAGTCAGCTAAGCCAGAGTACCCCAACACCCGATGAGAGCTACAACTCACCCTAGCACCACCCAACCACCTATAGAAGAATAAAAAGAAGAATGGACTCTTGTCACAGGGGAAAATGGTCCCGCTACGTTGATATAGAATGACGTAGAAGAAGAAGATATACTATACCATAACCCCAACTTTGACACAACCACCTAATGATGATCCTAGACCTCCCAACACTGCCTCTTCAACCCTTTGCAGATAGACACTAGTACAATTTGTACAATAATGTATTTACAATGACTAAGTACAATGATACCTTTACAATGATTGCATGCAGTGCTGCCCACTTGAAGACTTCATATGATGAACTTCTTGTTGTGTTATGCACCTTGGTTGCTTCTCTTGTCATGCTACCCTTTGCTACACCTTGCTTTGCTTTTTCTCTAGTAGAAGTGCAGTCGCTGCAACCCTTGACCTTTTATGATCTAGATTTTTTCTTGCCTTAGGGGGCTGATATTGAATACGGTGTATCTACGTACGGATCCTCAATATTTGATTTTTGGTCTTGTAGTAGTCCTCTGAGTCATCTTTCGAATGCCACAGGTCTGACCCAATTTGGATTCTTCAAGAGAGAGTTATACCCAATCTCTCACAATGCCTTAATTATGGACTGTTTCAGCAGAGTGCACTTGTATGGAATTCCACGTGTCACTGTTTCTTCATTTTGTTCTGAAATTAATAGAACGAAAACCAAATACTGTGCACTATCTTCCACCTTTTACAGAATTTCAATCCGATACTCAGAGCAAGAGTTATGATGATTTTACCAAGGTCACTTCTTTGAGATGAATTTCGGGAGCCTGCAAAAACCCTAACTTCCACAGATCATATCTCCAACAATATTGCGCACCTTGATCTGAAATTTTCACAGAAGCGTCCTTAGGATTTTGGCTTCACCTCATAAACATTTCGGCCACAGACAGTAGAAAAAAAGTTAGAGCGAAAATTCCACGATGACCTGTTTCAGATGGCTGAATCCCTTGCATAAGGAGGAAATGAAGATCACAATTTATATAAATGCTTAGGTTGAGAGGGGCTTCAACAAGTGAACGTGGGAGGGATTTTAGGAGCTTAAAAAATATTAATTATGACTTTTCAATGACCCATGCCACAACCCCATGGGGTTTTAGCCCACTAACTAGGGGTACAAACTTCAAACATGAATATCTCTCAAACCATGAAGAATTACATGGCGTGCCATATATCAATCCCACCTCTATCCTTGAAAGGCCTCTTGGAAGAGTCTTGCATTTATTTTCCACTATCCGGCATTTGGACAAGCTCTTTTTCCAACTATAACGCAGATCCTGTTGAGGGTTTGGTTTTCTTTGTAAGCTGCGGTAAGTGGAGGCTAGATCTACTCAGAGCTAGGTCATTCTAGTGCCTCTTTTTAGTGGGAAAGCCTTCTATCCCATTGGCAAGAGAGTATTGGATGATTGGAGCACCATTTTTAGATCTTGGTTTGAGGCCAAACATGTACTAGATCCTACAACATAGCTTTCATTCTAGTACTATGTTATTTGCAAGTGTAAAGTTGCAGGGTGTTTTGGCATATTTTTGGAGAAGAGATTTCTAGTGTTTGGGGATCTGCACTTCACTATAGAGATCCATTGATTTCAGATCTATTTCACGTCATTTTCATATCTTATCTGAATACTGTTGTATATGCTTCAGAATTTCTGAATATTCCTGTAGATTTGCTGCACAAGATCTCAGATCTACTCCATGTACTTAACTTTTTGCTCAAAACCCCAAGGGGCATTTGTAAAGGAGCCTTTCTAGTGTATAGATCTGATACAGATCTAAAGTTTTGTACACATATTTTCTCTTGAATTGTAATATACAACTTTTATCAACCAATAAAATAATGCTATCAAGCCTGTTTAGTCATATTCTATGGTTGCAGCACGTCATTTTTGAGGATTTCTTCATGTAAAAGTGTTATATTTCTGTTCTATATCTCATGGGCTTCAATATAACTCTAATTTGTTGTTGTAAATGTAAATATTGAGCCTCCATATTGGCCTCCTGCTCTTACTTTCCTGAACTGTGTTATTTCTATGCAATATTGTTTAGTATTGTTGCTTGTTCCCATTTGGGGATATTACAGTGGTATCAGAGCAATCATCTTGGCACAACCTGTAAGAAGCCAATTTTTATTCAAAATAATAAGATCCTCTTACTGACAGAGAGAAGAGGTATCTAAGAAGAAGATAGAAGAAATTTGATTACACAAATGATGACAAAGACAAGGGTAAAGCCCCTGAATCTAGAAGTGATGATAAAGGAAAGGAGTTTGAAAAAATACTTTTGAAAGCCATACAAGATCTTGCTAGAGAGATCAAACAGATGAAAATGGACATAATCAAAGAATCTCCTAAGATATTTCATCTTGGAGAAAGCTCTGGCATGTCTCAACACTGGAATGATCAATTAGTGAATCAGCCACAAGTTTCCCAATGCTCTACCATGCCTACCTTTTTGGGTGTGGGAAATGAAGGGTTTCAAGAGCAAGCAAGCCTTGAAGACTACTTTGAAGAATATGAGTCTTAAAATCAGAGATTCAAAGATCAACTGAGTTTTCAAGAGTTTTTTCACCTCAAGGACAAAAGAAAACCAAGGCATCATGTAATATTCCAGGCACCACCGCCTCACATTTGGAATATTAAAGTCATGATTTTCCTATTGAATTAAGTAAATAAAGGGTGGAGGGACCACAATCCTCGATAAGAATAAATATCACTTTTTGTGTGAATGTGGATTAATTTAGACTAGATCTACAAAAGAGGTAGTTGAGCAACTACAAATGTGAATGAGGTTGGAGGACATGTCTCATTTAATGAGAGAGATCATGGAGGGTTGATTCAATGAACTAAGATCTTGAATATGTCAAAAAAGGGTCATTGAGCATTAATGATCAAGTGGTGGATAAATGAAGCACACATGATGGAGGAGGTGTACATTGCACAAAGATTGTTTAGTTGATTTGGTCAAATAGCGCAATCCCACTTGGAGGATCTTGTCCACATGGGACTGCGCAGTTGAGATTAGGGCCAAGGCTTGGGATGTCTCAATCATTATAAAGGAGATGAAGGCTAAGGTGAAAGGCATCTTGGATTATTTTGATGTGTGATATTTTAGATCTGGAATTTTCAAGTGATATTCCACTGCATTCTTGGGTTGTTTAGCAGAGATTGCAAGTGTTGTTTAGCACAGGGTGTTCCTGGGCGGGAATCCCTCCTCTTTCTTTGAGTGATCTCCAAGGAAGAGGTTTGTACTTCATTATATATCAGGCTTTAAGTGCCATTTCCTTTCTCTACTTTTTGCAAAACATTCATATTTAGGAAACTGCAGTTTTCTGAAGATCATTTTGGAAGGTGGAAGTTGTCTTCAGTACTTCAACAGGAGAACAAGGTGAGGGATTATTCCCATCACTTCGACTTATAGATCAGCACTCAGCCACATTGCAGATCTGGCATCAAGCCAAATGTTATTGACCTCCTAGCAGTAGTATTCTCTCCAAGAATAACGTTGTCCATATTGCAGATCTAAAAGGAGGAAGGAAGTTGCTAGTACTTCAGCTAGCAATCCAATGGAGGATCATTCCTTCACATTGCCATCAGTCTCACCATCATCCTGGAGTTTATTGCAGCATATTTCAGCAGGAAAAAGGCCTCTCTTTCCCTCACAGCGTATTTTTTGGAGGCAATTGTGTTGCAGCAGCTGCAATCATCTTTTGGAGGATTGAGAAGCTAGATCTAGAGCTTCTAGCTCATAGATCTGAGGAAGGGATCAGCCCTTCAATCATAGATCTGATCTAAGCACACATTTCATCCTGGTATAGTCATATATCATCAACATGAAATATAATTCTTTGTCTAAGACTTTTTTTCTCACAGGACCACATAGATCAGTATGTATCAATTCCAATGGATGTGATGCAAAGTGTTCTTTTGTTTTAAATTGGAATTTTGTATGCTTGCCATGCCAACATGCCTCACATAGTGTGTTGGAAGGTTTTGAGATTTTCGGCATTTCTCATACTACTTCCTTTTTGCTTATCCTGACAAGATTGTAAAAGTTTATGTGACCCATTCATTTGTGCCATAACCAACTTTCATCTTATTTAGCTAGTAAACATGCTTTAGTTGCTTCATCCAGAACATATATGTCGTTTGGAGCTCGAATTACTATAGCCACAATTTTACCATACCTGTCTTTTCTGATTTCACATTTTGTGGAGTTGAATAGCATTGTGTGTCCTTGATCACACATTTTTTCCAACTGCTGACAGTTAGCAGTTGTTTTTCGACCAATAGAACATTCTTGGCTATAACATCTTTTCTTAGAGAGTGACGGTACTGATCTTTGTAACATTTGAAGATCCATCATTTCCAAAGGATATGGTTCCATCCTTCTTCTCTTTCGGAGATACAAATGTCCTTCTATCTAAAATGGTGAACCATTAGCAACCAATGTCAACCAACCATACATCTTTCTTTTTTGAGCCTTGAGAGCAAGAGCACAATTATCAATCTTCTTTTTCTTCCATGTTTGTTCATTTTGTGGCTTCGAAGATTCTTCTAGAGGATTTTCAAGTATGCAGTCTCTGGCTATGTGTCCAAATTTCTGACATTTGTAACATTGCATATTATTTCTTAAATGTTCAAATCTATTGATGTTTCGTTAAGCCCTGGGAGGTTCATATTTGAAGAATCTCTTGGAATTGTATTGGTTCCTAAGGTACGTGTAATATTATAGAGCTTTATGAACAAATTTTCAATAGGAATAACAATACCCATGAAAAATATGTTGGTACCTGGATGAAAATCTTCCTCGAGGAATTGTCTTCCAAGGATATGCTTGCGAATATTTTCCAATGAAGTCTTCATGTATGTCAGATCTCATAGGTTCATTTTATTTTGTTGTAGAAGTTTCTTCTTCTTCTTCTTTGTAACCGAGGCCAGTTCTGTCATTGTAAGATCATTGATTGTTGATGAGTTCTTCGAATGCCCTTGAGCTGTTGGCATAGTTCTGGACAATTTTTCGCTTCTTCACTTCCTTACGCAGCGATACTACTTTGGCTTTTAATGCTTCCCTTTCTTGGTTTCTTTCTTCCAACTTCTTTTGAAGTGACTCTTCAATTCATTTGTGTTCTTCAACCTCAATTTTGAGACCTTGAACTTGTTCTTCAAGAGTATTGGAATGGATCTTCTTAGCATTGAGCTTTTTTATAAGCTTGATTGCCTCCTCATAAAATTCTTCTATGGTCAACCCTTCTTCTTCATTGTTTGATACTTCTTGTTTGTTGTGCTTGGCCATAAACAATACTTTCTCATTGGCTTCTTCTTTGTTGTCACTTTCTTCATCGGATGATGAGCTATCTTCTTTAGAATGAAAGTTCCTTTTGGATCCTTTCTTTTTCCCTTGATTGTTGAATTTCTTAAAGACTTTCTTTTCTTTTGAGTTTCCATCGATTTTGTTCGGACATTTTGCTACAAAATTCCCAACCTCACCACAACCGAAACATATCAGTGGAAGTTTACCTTTGAATTTTACCTTACCAAGTTTTAGTTTTCTCGTAAAGTAAGCATATTATTCATCTAAAAGACCTTATCCATCATCCTCCTTTTCTTCACACTTGTAGGTGCATGTCATTTCAATTGAATGTTTCTTGTCCTTATTGGTTTGCTTAGATGCAATGAACGAAATTTTTAGATTTGAAGTACCCTTTTATTTATCAAGTCTCATTTCATATGCTATGAGAACTCCATGCAATTCTTCCTTGCTAAGTTTGTCCAGATTTTAATTGTATTCTAAGAACAATACCTTTGGGTTGAATCTCCCTAGTAATGTTCTAAGAATCTTCCGTATAATAGTCTTCTTGTCAACTGGCTCTCCAAATCCTTCCAGAGTATTGGTTATTTCATCAATGTATTGGAAGTATGAAGCAATGTTGCAATCTTCTTTCATTCTGATTTGCTCAAATTTTTCTCTATAGATTTGAAGCTTTGCTTCTTTGACATTTGAGTCACCTGCATATATATTCTCAAGCTTGTCCCATACATTTTTGATGGTTTTACAACCCAACACCTTATGATAAGCGATTCAATAAGTCCAACGATAATAATATTCTTTGCTTTTACATCATTTACCAAATTCTTCTTACCTTTTCATCCAAGCGGTTGATGTGAATCCATTTTGAACGGTGTCCCATACTTTGTAACCTTGCACCAAGAGATAGACCTCCATTCTTCCTTTCCAGTGCATAATTATTTTCATTGAATAGAGGTACACCATTCTTGGTATGCTCCATGGCCGTCCTTCCAACTATAAAGCGCTATTGAAGGAACCAAGCTGCGATACCAGTGTTGGAAATGCGAGAGGGGGGGGGTAATTGAAGTATTGGGTTCAATTAGAGCATTAGTTAATCTTCAATTATTATCGGTGTTTGTACAATGATAGCAGTAAACAAAAGGAACACAAATGCACACAGTTTTTAAGGTGGAAACCCACTCCGAGACAAAAACCACCTAATGCTTTTCTAATAATTCTTTAATATTCAACTCCAATTGAAAATAAAGCTCCAACTTCCTAGAATCTAGAAAAGAATTCTTCTCCAGCTCCCACCGGATGGATGCTCCAACGCCCAAGATTCTTTAGTAGTCAACTGAATGGATGCCCCAACACCCAGCCAGGCACCCGCTGCCTAGCACCACCCTACCACCCTATAGAAGAATAAAAATGAATGGACTCCCGTACCAGGGAAAATGGTCCACTTTACAGTGATATAGAATGATGTAGAAGAAAAATATATACTAGACCATAACCCCAACTTTGACACAACCTCCTAATGATGATCCTAGATCTCCCAACACTGCCTCTTCAACCCTTGGCAGATAGATACTAGTACAATTTGTACAATAATGTATTTACAATGACTAAGTACAATGATACCTTTACAATGATTGTATGCAGTGCTGCCCACTTGAAGACTTCACATGATGAAATTATTGCTGTTGTTATGCACCTTGGTTGCTGCTCTTGTCATGCTACCCTCTTCTGCACCTTTCTTTGCTTTTCTTTCGTAGAAATTCTGGTCCTCTGCAACCCTTGACAACACATGATCTAGCTTTTTCTTGCCTTCTAGGAGCTCGATATTGAATCTAGTGTATCTCTATCATTTTAGATCCTCAATATCTGATTTTTGGTCCTGTAGTATTCCTCTGAATCATCTTTCCAATGCCATAGGTCTGACCCAATTTGGATTCTTGAAGAGAGAATTATACCCAATATCTCACAATGCCCTAATTATGGACTGTTTCAGCAGAGCGCACTTGTATAGCGTACCACGTGTCACTGTTTCTTCATTTGTTTCTGAAATTGATGGAGAGAAAATTATAGACTGTGCAATATCCGTCACTTTTACAAAATTCCAATCCGATACTCAGATAGAGAGTTACGACGAATTTACCAAGGTCACTTCTTTGATATGAATTTCAAGATCCTGCAAAAACCTTGACTTACACAGATCATATCTCCACAAATATTGCACATCTTGATCTGAAATTTTTACTGCAGCTTCCTCAGGATTTCGGATTCACCTCATAAAATTTTCAGCTTCTGAGCCTTCGTATAAAAAAGGTTAGAGCGAAAATTCCAAGATGACCTGTTTCAGATGTCCGAATCCCTTGCATAAGGAGGAAATGAAGATCACAATTTATATGAATACTTAAGTTGAGAGGGGCTTCAACAAGTGAACATGGGAGGAATTTTAGGAGTTAAAAAAATATTAATTATGACTTTTCAATGACCCATGCCCCAACCCCATGGGGTTTTAGCCCACTAACTGGGGGTACAAACTTCAAACATGAATATTTGTCAAACCGTGAAGAATTACATGGCGTGCCATATATCAACAGAAACATCTCAACAAGTAGAAACCATAAAAATTATTATTGACCTATAATATATTAATTTGGTAGGTCAAAATTCCCATGCAATATTTGGTTAGCACCTGGTGCTGCTTGGGTTGACATCGTTGACAACTGATGATCAACAAAGGCCTCCCAATAGGTCATGTAGTGTCTCCTACATTATTCATTGTTTTGGTTTTCTAAACTCACTATTTTATGTGTGCCCAAAGATGAAATGAAATGAAAAGGAGAGTGAGCTTATGATTGTCCAAAAGGTATCAAAAAACCTTCAAGAGAAACCTCCTTTGATCAAAGCATAAATTATGCAAAAGGACAGTTGCCCATCTTAAAACATTTCTATAGGAATGGTTTATGATGGTTATCAGCAGAAGAGAGGCAAGTTGAGAAGCGAAAATCCTCAAGGACATTCAGAGAACAAGGGATACAGGATGCCTATGAACAAAGAGAATCAAGTTTTTTATAACTAATTGGCAAAACAGGTGTTGCCCAACAAGGAATCCATGTAAAGGATCACAAGGATAGAGGTACATAAGCGCCAATGAGCATAAATTGAAGATTTATTGAAACAAGAAATGAAGGTGAGATACCTCCTTGATGATATCAAGCAGAAGTTGAAAAATGATATCAGAGGATGACTTACATAGTTTTTCAAGGCAACACTATTTCACTGCACCAAAGGGAGAAATTGTAAAGAATATCAGTGTGAGGTAACCTAAGTTTTCAAGTACAGTCAAATGTCTTCAATAATGGTTGAAAGAAGGAAATCAAGAGGTTAAGTGTCAAAATATAACTCCAATCAGATCATGAGTTTGCTGTTGAGTGACTAAAGTTATCAAGATTCCAAAAATTACCAAGAAAACAAAATTATTTTGTGTCAGGTCACCTGCATGACCAACACATAAGTGGTCAAAAGAATACATGGTAGGCATGATTTATAGTCTTGGACAAAATGTAGATGTCATTGTAAAAGGTAGTAAGAGGGGGAAGAAAGTTATATTTTCAAAATCACCCACCAAAGAATCATTTTTATGCTTAAATCACCTCCTGCAAAAAAGGTAAAAGAAATATTAGTAAAAGGATAAAAAGATCAAAAGTAAAAATTAGCAAAGGTGGGTTTTTAGTTTTAATTTATTAATTCCAAGGGTATAAAGGCACCATATTCATCACTCAACTCATTTTTCATATGCAAAAGAGGAGAGAAAAACTTCAAGAGAAAAATCAGGGTTTCTGGCAAATTTCGAGCAGGAGAAGCCCTGCGCTACGCTCCTGAAAATGCGTGCTATGTGCTTCTGTGTGCCGCCTTTGCAAAATATCACAAGGCATTGTGCTCCTGTAGAAGTGCTCTACGTGTTTATCGGGTGCAGGAGAAGCCCGACACCCGACAACCGTTGAGGCTCTGCCGCGCTACATGCTGGTGCGTTCAGGTACTATCCAAGAGATACCCGACCGTCATTCAAGCTCTGTTGCGCTATATGCCAAGCCATTCAGGCCTCACCTGACACCGTGTAGGTCTTCACACACTACACGTTGGCCTGTTTTGGTGCTGCATGAAGACCCTCCGCCTATGCTACACTCCCATGTTGCGTTCAGGGCCGACCTGACAACTCGTGAAAGGCCAACTCGACTAGCCCGAGTGCTGCACTCATGTGCTGCGTGTTCAGCTAGGAAGTCTCTCAAGCTAGTGAAAGCTCCAATTTTTTTCAAAACTCCTAATTTTCTCTGCTTGGCACATCTGGAGCTTTTATAAGAGGTATTTAGATCTATTTCCCCCTTTCATACTATTTTAAAGGGTGAACTTAGAGAGAAAGTTAGAACCCCTAAATGAAGAGATAAGTTTGGTCTCCATGCTAAAAAGTGGCTCCTCTACCAAATAAACCTCTCCATTTTCACAACTATCCTTCACACTACCAAGCCTTGACACTACTCCTTACCATCTCACTCACCCTCTCCATATCATTTCACCAACAGTTTAGGGTTTTGATTTAAAAATCAAGAATAAAGGATAAAATGCCTAGATAAGGAAGTGTTAACAGTGGCGAGGGAGGCCAATGCCCTAGGGACCACAGAGAAAGGGTGGGAGAGAAAATAGATTTTAGCCTTTGAGCACCAAGGAGTTGACAGCCTCCCCTACCACAGTTGCATATTTTCAAGAGGTAGGATGTTTTGATTTCTGTGAGAAAGTACAAAGAGTCAAAAGTCACGTTGAGTTGACTAGAATTTTCATCCTAAACATCCATAACCACCAAGTACACCTAGCTGGGGTAAATTTTGAGCTTTCCACCAATACAATTTCTATGGCCACTGGGATACCTTGAATGGGAGAAAAATGGTTCAAACAAGTGAATTTGGACTTGAGCCATTACCATCCTTTCTTGAAACCAAGATACCAAGCTTATTGCAAGACTATTTTTCCCTTTTACCATATGTTGGAAAGATATGCCCCTTTAATGAAATTCATCATGAAATACTTCACCTGTGAGGGTAGGTTTTATAGGCTCTATTCCTACCATATAATACTGCTCATGCATATCACTAGGGCCAAGCTACTGCATCTTCCGTATTACCTTTATAGAAGTATTGATAAGATGTCATACATTGTGAAAAAGAGGCCACCTTCACAAAAAATGTAGAGTCTTTTCCACCATTCTCTTATCAAGATGATTTGGTTGCATCAATTAGAGCAACAAAGTATCCCATGGGAAGTATTCATCACCCATGATGTTTTCACAAATCCACAGCCTATTCCTCTGAAAATTTTACCCTCATCATCTCTCCACCTTCCTCAATTCCTCCATCAACCCCCACTAACCATGATTCCTCATGCACACATCAATCCTCTCCCCAAGAAAATTTCCCTCCTTCACCTTCTCCTAAAGCATCAGAACGAGAAGAAAGTGATGAAGAACAAGAGGAAAATAGTGACAAAGAGGAAAATGACAGCCAAGAAGAAAATGATAGTCAAGAGGAAGAAACAAGTGATGAGGGAGAGGAAAATGAAAATGAAGAAAGTGGTGATGGTGAAGAAGAAACAAAGGATAGTGCAAAAGAAAATGACAATGATAAAGAGGACAATTTAGAACAAGAATACCATGAAGAGGAAAAGAATGAAAAGGAAGATAATGAAGAAGCAGATTTTGAAGATAGAGGCGGTGAGCCCAATAGCGAAGAAGAAACAGATGCAAGTAATGAACAAGCAGATGACATGGAAAGAGATATAGAAGGGGATGACAGTGATCAAAATGAAAGCAATGAGGACATTACATGGGACAACAAAGAGTTTGAGGAAAATGAAGAAACTGATGAAGGTACCTCTAACAGTGACCCCACGGAAAATAATAATGATGAAAGGACAGAGGCAGATTTCGAGGACAAAGGAAATAAGTAGAATTTTGAAGAAGAAGAAGAAAGCAGTGAGCCAAATGAGGAGGAAGATACAAATGGCAGTCAAGAGACAGAGGTAGAATTTGAAGAAGAGACAGAGGCAGAACTAGAAGAAGATGGCAGTGAACATGACAGTGATCAAAATGAAAACAATGACACTAATGAAGAAGGGACATGTAATGAAGAGACAGATTATGAAGACAATGGAAGTGAAGAGTGCAGTGGTGAAGGGAACAATGGCAAAGAGGCCAGCCATGAAGATCAAAATGTACAAGATAGTGATGAAAACATTGATAAAAACACCTCTAATAGTGACAACACAGAGAATGATAATGTTGCAAACATAGAGGATAGAAATGCAGAAGATATGGAAAAGGATGACAATGATGAAGTTCATGATAGTGATGATAGCATGGGGGAAAATGAAAGTGCCTCTCAAGAAGGATGTCATGAAAAAAATGAAGAGGACATAAATACAAGGATTATCAATAAAAAAGAAAAGGAGCCTTAAGGTCAATCATGAAGAATATATTCAAATGAAACTTATCAAACCTTTTCCTCTTACATATCAAAGGGGATCAAGGCAAGTGTTTTTTTCCTCCAAAAGGCAAGGGACCTTGCCATCTACATCAGCTCAAAGGCTTAACAAGGGAAAATAAAAGATGAAAAAGATAAGAAAGGTAAGGGAGGCAGGCAAACTACTCAAAAGGCACAATTCATTGACCTAGACAGTGATAATGAAGATGAGGAGGTGGCCACTAGACTACTTCTCCAAAGCAAAGATGCACAAATCAGGGAGTGGGAGAGGGATTTTGAGATGGCACAACCTATCATTTAGTATTACAATAATTAACACAAGTACTTCAAGAATATAAAAAGGGGTCTTGCTCTCCAGAAAAAATGACCAAGCATTACGCAATGAAAAACAAACATGCTTGTGCCAAACTGAAGGAAGCCCTTAATGAAATTCAAGCACTAAAAGAAGAAAAATGCCAAGCTAGGCTTGCAATCTTGGCACAAGCTTCTCTATAGGTCTCCCAAAACCCATGAGGCATACTTTCACCAAATTTGGGAGAATTTTGATAAGTTTTGGTTTTTTGCTAATTTTGAGGGCCAAGGGGGTAGTACACATGGTGCTACACTCTTTTTCAGAGCATCTTTAGGAGGAAAGGCTTAAATTTTTGGGATGCTCATCACAAATTTAGCATGCTTAAAAAGTTTCAGATCATTTGGAGTTGTTTTGGTCCTCCAAAAGGGTCAAAAACACCCTAATTTTCACCTTTCTTCCTACTTTTCAGGACATGTGCTGCACCTTTACCAGTCTTGGAATTTTTTTTTTTGAACAGGTTACAGTGTTCCAATCAAATAAATAAGGGTATATCTAGAAAATAGACTTCAAGGGCTTTCCAACAAGCCATCACGGAACCTATTACAACATCAGGAAGGACTTCAAAACACTGCTGCAAGTTGACCCATTTTTCCTGCTCCTGTGCTATGCCCTTGGCATGGAAATTCATCTTAAAACACAGTGTTGCACTCCTGAAGTTGAGAATTCAAAACTATATGCTAGGCAAGTTTTAAGAGGTTTGTCAGAGCCTAAATGTCAATTTCTTTGCTAAAACTTCCCGAAAAGATATTTTATTTTAGATATTTTGTGCCTTGGGCCTTGCAAGGCCTCAAGGACAATAGTGGCACTTCTGATTAGCCAATAGACTTCTAGAGACACTATTAGGTTTTTCTCCTCCTTTATTGTTATATAGATCATGAGGATTCATTGTAAATGTTGGCATTTGATGAGTTTTGAGAGCAATACATGGTTCTTTGAGTTTAAAGAGCAATTTGGTGTTGTGGAGCTTGTGGATGATTTGCCTTGATTGATGATGATGAAGGCTTGCTTGCAGGATCCCTGAGTTTGGTTAATGGTGATGTGTATCTAATTTTTTCATGTTTTCTTGTTTATCATTGTGTCCATCCTTCTATGTTATAGTATATCAGAAAAGTTTTGGCTGAGAAATGTTGTTTGAGGCACCTCACTGCTCTTGTATGCTATTGTCTTTATGTTTTCCTCTGCTGGGTTAGTTTAAGGAATTCTTAGCTGCTCTTTATACCCACCTAAGTTTTTTTATTTTATCAATGGATTAATATGATAGTTTCGAAATATGTTTCACGGTAAGCCCTGCTTATTTGATACTATCTAAACTATGTTTGTGAAATTTCCCTTTGAAGTATTACTTGTTAGGTTAAGCCAAGGAGGTCTTGTTTTGATCTTACCCTTTTTCCATGCCTATCAGTTTGCCTCAAAGTTATTTATAGCTTTACTGACAATGTTTAGGATTTCTCTCTTAATTTATTAAAGTTATTTTTCATATTATATGTTTTCTAAAGCTTGAAGGTGAAATCACTAGAAGATAAATGAGTTTCTTGCCTTCTATATTTCATTGGAATGTTTGTCTAGAAGGCTTATTAGCTTAAGTTGATTCAAATAATTACTTGTTTGCCCTATATATTGATTGCTTCATAATGTTAATGGTGTTTTAAGCCTTTTTTTTTAATGGGTATATGACAAAGGATTCTTAACTTCCCTTTTCCCTACCTTGTTTCCCCAACTTAATGTCCATCTCACTTCACACATAACCTAAAAGATCCATTGACCACACTAGATTTTCCCTGTGATGCACTCTGACTCATTGTTGAGATATCCATAACTTTCATAAACTCCATAGCCCAATTGATTTGATGACCTCTCACTCCACCTGTCCTACTTGATCATCTTACCCAACCAAACAAACAACAAACCCTACACTTAACAACTAGCCTAAAATCAACCATCTAAAGCAAACAAGTTCACATACTTTGCATAGAATACAGAGATCCCTCTCTGAGTCCAGGAAGGCTAGGTCCTAGGACTCCAAATACTGGTCTGATGTTTCCCTATGCATTTGGTCTACCAATCTGCTAAATCATGGGACCCTAACATAATGGTGATCACGGTGGGACCGAGTACATAGTAGCCTAAAAAATCTTATAGACTCATTTAACCCCAAGTTGATCTTAGAAAATCAACTGATAGAAAAAGAGTAGAACCTTAGTGCTACATATAGGAACTCATAAAACCCGAAAACATTCCTATAATTTTTTTTTTCAGTTATTGGTGGTGGACCATAAACACACATCCTCAAAAAAAAATAAAAACATCCACCTGCCGACTCCACTAGCCTCCAGTAGGCCTTCTAACTTTACTAGTGTTCATAAATTCCCTTAGGATTGTGTCAAATTAACCCTGAGAAGTCTAGGAGCCTGGTCGCACACTGTGCGAGTTTAACAACACCTAGAGAGGTCAACCTTTTGAAAGTAGTCATAAACTTCCAGCCTCTCTGCATTTTGAGTTTGAAATCTGGCTTCACAAAGAATCAGTACCATATCTCATCCAGATCGAAACCCTCCTAGTATAGTCGATGACCTAGAAAGGATTTTTTGGCAAACTTCTAAAACTGGAAACTTAACTACTGTTAGGACCATTCATAAAGCAAGCTTCGTACCTGAACATCTCGTAGCCTTGCAAGATCCCCAATTTGACTTGCACCACACAAGAAACCCTTTTAGAACCAAGTCACATAGTAGGATTGACCATACTGACCTTGAGCCCATAGATTTGCAACAGAGTTCTAGTAGAGAAGACTCTACTTCCACCCCACCTGATTTTCAACTTCTCCACCACTTTAACTCTTTCCATACCAAATCTGCTCAAAATCAGTCAACTGGTCCAAGTACTTCCACCACACCCATTCATACCACCATTGTGCAAACCACTCCATCCCATCTCACAAACCCTCCTCTTGTAAATCCACCATTAGATCCTATCATGGTAGCTTGGTATGCCCCCCTCATTTTACCACAACCTTTGGTACCTTTTCCAGATGAATACCATTCTAGAAACCCTCACTTTACTAGGGCTGAATCTACCACTACCCAACAGCATGTAGATAGAATAAATTATGCTTTTGACTACATGGAATTAGAAGAGGAAACCATGAATATGATGATGTTTTCCCAAAGCCTATGTTGGGTATGTGTTATATTCTTTCCACGACTAGTCACATGCAAGGGGGTCACAGGGGGGGTGATAAGGATAGACTGTGATAGTAAAAGTGTAGTTTTCTTGGCTAAGAACCCTACTTATCATTCAAAGAAAAATCACATTGATGTTCAATATCACTTTCTGAGAGATATGGTTGAGGCTAAAAGGGTGTTGCTAGTAAAGGTGGACACCTTGAAGAATGTTGCAGATGCATTGATGAAGTCTGTGAGCACTCATAAGTTCTCTTGGTGTAGAGAAACAATGGTTGTTGCAAAGTTTGTCTAATTACTAAGCTCTCCTGTGGCCCCCTGCAGAAAGAAAACAACAATTGGGAGAATGTTGGGCATGTATTATATTCTTTCCGCGACTATTCACGCACAGGGGGGGGGGGTCACAGCGGGGGCGATAGACCCCCCCTGTATGTTGCATCAGGCACAGTAGTGGGGTCAAACGGGGGGCAGCAGCCCCCCCTGTCGGGGTCCGAGGTAGCGCCCCCGGAAAAAAAAAATAAAAAAAATAAAAAAAATAAAAAAAAAATAAAAAAAATAAAAATAAAAATAAAAATAAAAAATAAAAAATAAAAAAATTGGGCCTTATTTTTCGGTGGGAGAACCCACCCATGGTTTTGTGCATGGGTTTGCACATGGTTTTGGGGTACGATGGTTTTCATCCCTTGGTATTTTTTATATTTGATCAAGATAACTACGATTATGTTCTAATCCAGGGTTAATGGATTGGGGTTTATGTATGCTTCGGCATGTATATATATGTGTTGTTTCACTAAAAGGAATATAATGAAAAATCAATATGGTCGTCTCGATTTGGGATCTAGGGGAAAATCTCTGTTTTTATCTATTTTATTTTTTATGCTCTCGTTATTTTTTATTTTATGTTTTAAAGATTCATTTGTAGATAATTTATGTACAAGATCAAAACCTATAGCCTAGGAGGAGAATCTAAAAAATGGTTCAAAAACTTAACTCCCAACAGCATGCATGATCTCCCTTCCCTTTACCAAACTTTCATAAACAAGTTGGAGATTAAGAAAAACCCTCTCTAGATCCTCTTAGAATATAGCAATCTTAAGAGAAACACAGGGGAAAGTCTCCAAGACTATTGCACTAGGTTCAACAGAGTTTACAACGCACTACCACCCAACATGAAATGCCCACTAAGCCTAGCCTTAGAGAAATTTCCGGAAGGTTTTGACCCAGACATGGCCTATTAGCTAAGAGAAAGAGAGCCCCTAACTTTAGAATACATGCAAAAGGGAGCTATAAGTGTAAAGGCCAACTTAATTAAAAATACAGCTAGCCTAAGATCATAAAAGAGGGTAACCTACAAAGATGAAACCATGCCCTCAACCTCCTCATCTAATTCCAAGATTGACAACCTACTTAGAACCATGGAGGGAATGATGGAGAGAATAAGCATAAATGAAAGAACACCTCCTAGGGAAAATCAACCAAATCCCCAAAACATAAATCAGAATCAGAACTTTAGAAGAGACCCTCCACAAATCAGACAAAGGGAAAATGAGCAACAGATTAGGCCCCCTTTCCAAGATAACTATGTAGATGAAGGGGAAAGAGATATTGAGAAGTCAGAGGAAAGCCATGTAAATCTGATAGGTTCTGATAATGAAGATGATGTTTTTCTCACAGAAGAGGAACAAGGTTTCTTCTCCTCGAATCTAACTAAAACAAACCATGAGGAGTCTAAAGACTATCAATTGGGATTTGAAAATACCATAATAGAAGTCCATAGGAAATATGACCTTAGGAGAAAAATAAACCAAGAAGCCTCCATGAGAAACCAAATAGACACTACTATTAGTAAAGCTCCAGAAAACACTCCTAAGAAGATAGCAGACAGTGTCAACACTATGGTTAAGAAAACTGATCCTAATAGAGACAAAATCAGCCAACCAAGTGGTAACAGAAGCTACCCTAGTACCTCTACCAATGGCCCTGAAAAAAAAATTATTGTCTAAAGCCCCAAATCAAAATCAGGAAATTAAAAATGTAGAAAAATTTATGGCTGATAAAACTAATGTAAATATGTCTAAAATGAAAGTACCTTTCAGTTTTGAAGGAGAGATTGCTAAAATCAAGATAACCATACCTCTCACTGAATTGGTAGCTCATGATATGTACAGGTCCCAAGTTTTGAAAGTTATAATATAGGGAATGATACTGATACTTTACTCATGACTAATGACACAGTTGAGCTGTTATTTGGACCCACAATAGAAGGAAAATATTAAGAAGGAGCCATTCCCCCTTTCTATATTAGCCTAAACATACATGACAAGATCTTCCACAATGCCATGCTAGACTCCGGTGCCTCTCACGATCTTATGCCAAAGGTTGTGATGGAAATATTAGGCCTAGAAATAACTAATCCTTACAAAGACTTGTACTCTTTCGATTCGAGTAGAATCAAGTGTTTGAGACTAATCAAGGATCTTTGTGTCAATCTGGCACAAGTAATGGCTAAAAACCTAGTTATGGACATAGTAGTGGCAGATATTCCCCCCAAGTATGGCATGATTTTATCCAAATCTTGGGGACCCAAGCTTCAAAAGAACCTTCAACTAGACATGTCCTATGCTACCATCCCTGTTTTTAAATAGACAAGGAGATTATACCAAGAGTCACACATGAATTATATGGTTAGCAATCAAGAAAGGCTAGACAATACACCTCTTTATTCCAAACATTCAGGTATTGATTCTTTCATTGTACATACTGAAGGAGAGATTGATGAGCAGGTAAGTGAAGTTGTAACACATCTAGACATATTACAATAGTCAAACCAATCTCTAAATGAAGAACTCAACAACCAAAACTATGACAACCCTGAACCACAACATCATGATAAAACTAAACTTGAATTCCAGCTAACTGAAAATGAGATTTCAAAACCAAAAATCAGTTTAGTATATGAATCACGTTGTTCAAAACCCCAAAAACACAACCATTTCCTTTTTCCAATCCAGAAGTACTGAAATTCCCTCACAGAACAAAAATATTTGGAAATCTGGATTAAGAGAGTCTTATATTTTTTCCTTACATAGATACTTCATCATCAAAGAGTTATGTCCCTTCAAAAGAATTTTTGACTCTCACAAATGTTGTTATGAACCCTAAAGAGGTATGTACCAGAACTGATATAGAGGAGTATAATGTAGACTGCCTAGGAAGGCCCAAAATGATTAAGTTGTCTAGAACCTTGTCATTACCCACAAAAATGAAATACATAAGGCTATGCAAGAAGTTTCAGGATGTTTTTGTATATAGGAATCAAATCTTAAAGACTTGTGACATAGACATTATTCAAAAGAGGCTTCCTTCCAAGAAAGACCATGAAACCCTTAGGCTAATTGTATCACTAACAAATAAGGCCAAAGGATATAGGCTATGTATATACTTTAGGTACCTAGGCAAAACCTCCATGAAGTACGAATACCCTTTTCCCAAGATAAATCATCATATGCCAAGGGTAGAAGTTTCTAAAAAAATTTCATTACATGATAGTGTTTCAGGTTACCATCAGATGTGAGCACTTCAAATCAATTAGAATAAAGGCATTTTCAAATTTCCTTGGAACAACTACATGTTTGACCAAATGTTTACTGGGCTAAGGAGTGCTGAAGACACCTTCCAAAGAGCCATGGCCCCTATTTTTAACTTCTTCACTATAACATACATTGATGACATTATCATATGTTTTGAAGCTGATAAAGAATACTTTTTCTACCTAAAGATGACCTTTGACAGAAACAAATTTGGGAAGCAAGACTCAAAGAGGAAATACCAAGGAGAGCATGGATTGTTTGAAATTTTTTCGAAAAATCCTTTTACCATGTTTTCAAATGGAGATAACTATGATTTCTATTTACAAGAGCTAAATGGCCAAAAAATGTTAGGAGATCCTTTTTTGGACAGGATGCTCGAGAACCATTGTTGTAAAAACCATTAGTTTAGAACTTTCATTCATTGTATATAAAAAAAAAAAAAAAATCAGAAAAGACACAAAAACATAGAAAGAAAGAAAGAAAGAAAGAGAGGGCAGATTTGATAAAAGGTATAGCCCCATACCCAAAAAATAGTGATGCTGAAAGTGTGCAAGCCTAAATGCCACTACTTGTTCAAAAAGAAGGTCTTGTTCAATCATCTAGCCTAATCTTGGCTGAGCATGTTTTCAATTTATTGTTTATAGGTTAGTAAAAGAATGCTAGTCAAATAATTTAAGCTTGACCTGTCAAAAGAAAATAGATTAGGAATGAAAGATACTAGTTCCACATGCTTAAATCTGAACCAAAAAGAAGGATAGGAATGAGTAGAAAATGATGAAACACAGCCCTCATACCTTCTAGTTTTTTTTTTTATATGAAAATAGTGTTTGTGTGCAACTTGTCTCAATTCCACAACTCATGATGAATCAGATTGTCTAATCCTGGTTCAAATCATGTTTTCAATTTCATGTCAATTTCTTAGAGAATGAAGTCTGTCATACTGCTTAATCTTAACAGTTAAATAGTCTAGGTAGAGAATAAAAAGAGTTCACTAGCCTAATCTAAACTCTTGGAAGCAATAAGGGTACAAGTAGATAGTTTGTTTTTGTTTTCAAAAGAAAACGGATGTCAGGAGTTTTCCAGTTTAACCACACCCAAGGAATAAATAATGTTAGGAAAATAAGATGGGTAGGTAGAGATGAAGTTGGAGTAATCATGTTGTTCAGATTATTAAGATTAAAAACTTCAAGAAAGCATCAGCAAAATAAAATAAGAAAAATATGCCTAATAGATGAGGCACTGGTCTTCATAAAACCAAGAGGTCTGAAATTCTGGACACCTCCTGAAAAGAAGTTGCCCTCCCCAAGTGGAGCCACTGTTTTTCATCGGTAATTTTTTTCTTTCTATAGATGACTAAATTTTTATCCCAGATTTCTAGAAACAAAATTCATGAATATTGCGAGTTCTAGAAATATCACTGCCTTCATTATCCATAGTTTAAATTTCTCATTGTTCTACTACTCTATCAAGGCATGGCCAGTCTATCACTCCTAGAAGACCAAATCATGGACTTATGCCACTCATTCTCACTATGTTTCCCACCTTTGACCTTACCACTATGTTTTTGTTTTCCTAACCCTTCTACTTACACCTTGGATTTCCAAGTAGCCTAACCTTTTCCCCTATTCACCAAATGCCTCAAGAATTGGTGGTTTTAAACTACATTTCTAGGCTCTTTAGATAAATCAAAGTCATTAATTTCTAGGATTGCAATGCATAAAGGTTTGTCAATGCTCTATTTTACACCTACAAACCCTAAGTTAAGTGTTCAGCCAAAGGCTAAGTCCAAAAGGCCTCCCAATAGGTCATGTAGGGTCTCCTAGGTTATTCATTGTTTTGGTTTTCTAAATTCACTACTTTACATGTGCCCAAAGATGAAATCAAATGAAAAGGAGGGTGAGCTTATGATTGTCCAAAAGGTATCAAAAAACCTTCAAGAGAAACCTCCTTTGATCAGAGCATAAATTCTGCAAAACGACAGTTGCCCATCTTAAAAAATTTCTGCAGGAATGGTTTATGATGGTTATCAGTGGAAGAGAGGCAAGGTGAGAAGCCGAACTCCTCAACAAATTTCACAAAAAAAGGGAGAGAGCATGCCTATGAACAAAGAGAATCGGGGTTTTTATAACTAATTGGCAAAACAGGTGTTGCCCAACAAGGAATCCATGCAAAGGATCACAAGGGCAGAGGTACATAAGCGCCACTGAGAATAAAATGAAGATTTATTGAAACAATAAATGAAGGTGAGAGACCTCCTTGATGATAGCAGGCAAAAGTTGAAAAATGATATCAAAGGATGACTTACATAGTTTGTCGAGGAAACACTGTTTCACTACACCAAAGGGAGAAATTGTAAAGAATATCAGTGTGAGGCAACCTAAGTTTTCAACTATAGTCAAATTTCTTAAATAATGGTCAAAAGAAGGAAAGCAGGAGGTTAAGTGTCAAAATAGAATATCAAACACATCATGAGTTTGTCGTTGAGTGACTAAAGTTATCAAGATTCCAAAAATGACCAAGAAAACAAAAATTATTTT
Source organism: Pinus albicaulis (assembly GCA_034641835.2). Lineage (NCBI taxonomy): Eukaryota > Viridiplantae > Streptophyta > Pinopsida > Pinales > Pinaceae > Pinus > Pinus albicaulis. Next base: position 174,640,186 of record CM076571.1, read on the forward strand.
GTGTCAGGGCACCTGCATGACTAACACATAAGTGGCCAAAAGAAGACATGGTAAGCATGATTTACAATCTTGGACAAAATTTATATGTCATTGTCAAAGGTAGTAAGAGGGGGAAGAAATTTATATTTTCAAAATCACCCACCAAAGAATCATTTTTATGCTTAAATCACCTCCTACAAAAAAGGTAAAAGAAATATCAATAAAAGGATAAAAAGATCAAAAGTAAACATTAGCAAAGGTGGGTTTTTAGTTTTAATTTATTAATTCCAAGGGCATAAAGGCACCACATTCATCACTCAACTCATTTTTCATATGCGAAAGAGGAGAGAAAGCATTCAAGTGAAAAATCATGGTTTCTGACAAGTTTCGGGTAGGAGTAGCCCTGTGCTATGCTCCTAAAATCGCGTGCTACGCGCCAGTGTGGGTCGCCTTTGAAAATTTCCGCAAGGCGTTATGCTTCTGTAGTATTGCGCTACGTGTTTACCGCGTGCAGGAGAAGGCTGACACCCAATAGCTGTTTAGGCTCTGCCACGTTGGTGCGTTAAGGCACTGCCCAGGAGAGACATGACTGTCGTTCAGGCTCTGCCATGCTACGCGCTAGGCTATTCAGGCCTCTCTTGACACTGTTCAGGTCTGCCCACACTACACGCTGGTCCATTCAAGTGTTGCACAAAGACCCTCTGCCTACGCTATGCTCCCGTGCTGCGTTCAGGGCCAACCCGACAGCTCATGCAAGGTCGACCCGACTAGATCAAGTGATGCGCTCATGTGTTGCGTGTTCAGCCAAGAAGCCTCTCAAGCCAGTGCAAGCTCCATATTTGCTCAAAACTCCTAATTTTCTCTGCTTGGCACCTCCGAAGCTTTTAAAAGAGGTATTTAGATCTATTGCTTCCTTTCATACTATTTTAAAGGGTGAAATTTGAGAGAAAGTTCGAAACCCTAAAGGAAGAGATAAGTTTGGTCTCCATGCTAAGAAGTGGCTCCTCTACCAAATAAACATCTCCATTTGCATGACTAGCCTTCACACTACCAAGCCTTGACACTACTGTGTCCTTACCATCCCACTCACCCTCTCCATATCATTTCACCAACAGCTTAGGGTTTTGATTTTAGAAGCAACAGTAAAGGATAAAATGCCTAGAGAAGGCAGTGTTGACAGTGGCGAGGGAGGCCAAAGGCCTAGGGGACCATAGAAAATGGGTGGGAGAGCAAAAAAATTTGAGCCTTTGAGCACCAAGGAGTTAACAGCCTCCCCTACCACAGTTTCATATTTCCAAGAGGTAGGATGTTTTGATTTCTGTGAGAAAGTACAAAGAGTCAAAAGTCACCTTGAGTTGACCAGAATTTTCATCCTAAACCTCCATAACCACCAAGTACACCTAGCTGGGGTACATTTTGAGTTGTCCACCAATACAATTGTTATGGCCATTGGGATACCTTGCATGGGAGAAAAATGGTTCAAACAGGTGAATTTGGACTTGAGCCATTACCAGCCTTTCTTGAAACCAAGATACCAAGCTGATTGCAAGAATATTTTTACCTTTTCCCATCTGTTGGAAAGATATGCCCCTTTATTGAAATTCATCATGAAATAATTCACCTGTGAAGGTAGGTTTTATAGGCTCTATTCCTACCATATAGGACTTCTCATGCATTTCACTAGGGCCAAGCTACTGCATCTGCCATATTACCTTTATAGAAGTATAGATAAGATGTCATACATTGTGCAAAAGAGGCCTCCTTCACAACAAATGCAGAGTCTTTTCCACCATTCTCTTATCAAGATTATTATGTTGCATCAATTAGAGAAACAGGGTATTCGATGGGAAGTATTCATCACCCATTATGTTTTCACAAATCCACAGCCTATTCCTCTACAAAGTTTACCCTCATCATCTCATCCACCTTCCTCATTTCCTCCATCAACCCCCATTGACCATGATTTCTCATCCGCACATCAATCCTCTCCCCAAGAGAATTTCCCTCCTTCACCTTCTCCCAAAGCATCAGAACAAGAAGAAAGTGATGAAGAACAAAAGGAAAATAGTGACAAAGAGGAAAATGACAGCCAAGAAGAAAATGACAGTCAAGAGGAAGAAACAAGTGATGAGGGAGAGGAAAATGAAAATGAAGAAAGTGGTGATGGTGAAGAAGAAACAAAGAATAGTGAGGAAGAAAATGACAATGATAAAGAGGACATTTTATAATAAGAAGACCATGAAGAGGAAGAGAATGAAAAGGCAGATAATGAAGAGGTAGATTTTGAAGACGGAAACAGTGAGCCCAATAGTGAAGAAGAAATAGATGCAAGTAATTAATAAGAAGATAACAAGGCACGAGATATAGAAGGGGATGACAGTAATCAAAATGAAAGAAATGAGGACATTACAAGGGACAGCAAAGAGTTTGAGGAAAATAAAGAAACTAATGAAGGTACCTCTAACAGTGACCCCATAGAAAATAATAATGATGAAAGGACAGAGGCAGATTTTGAGGACAAAGGAAATAAGAAGAACAGTGAAGAAGAAGAAGAAGAAGGCAATGATGCAAATGAGGAGGAAGAAACAAATGATAGTCAAGAGACAAAGGCGGAATATGAAGAAGAGACAGAGCTAGAACTAGAATAAGATGTCAATGAACATGACATTGCTCAAAATGAAAACAATGACACTAATGAAAAAGGGACAGGTAATGAAGAGACAGATTACGAAGACAAAGTAAGTGAATAGTGCAGTGGTAAAGGGAACAGTGACAAAGAGGCCAGCCATGAAGATGAAAATGCACAAGAAAGTGATGAAAAAACTGATAAAAACACCGCTAATAGTGACAACACAGAGAATTATAATGTTGCAAACATAGAGGATAACAATGCAGAAGATATGGAAGAGGATGACAATGATGAAGATCATGATAGTGATGATAGAATTGGGGAAAATGAAAGTGCCTCTCAAGAAGGCAGTCAAGAAAAAAATGAATAGGACACAAATAAAGGGATTATTGATAAAAATAAAATCAGCCTTAAGGTCAATCATGAAGAAGATATTCAAATGAAACTTATCAAACCTTTTCCTCTCACATATCAAAGGGGATCAAGGCAAGTGTTTGCTGTCTCCAAAAGGCAAGGGAAATTTCCATCTACATCAGCTCAAAGGCTTGAAAAGGGTAAAGAAAAGATGAAAAAAGATAAGAAAGGTAAGGGAGGGAGGCAAACTACTCAAAAGCCACAATTCATTGACCTAGACAGTGATAATGAAGATGAGGAGGTGGCCACTGGACTATTTCTCCAAAGAAAAGATGCACAAATTAGGGAATGGGATAGGGATTTTGAGATAGTACAATGTATCATTCAATATTACAGGAATGAACACAAGTACTTCAAGAAGATAAAAAGGGTCCTTTCTCTCCAGAAAAATATGACCAAGTATTACACAATGAAAAACAAACTTGCTTTTGCAAAACTGAAGGAATCTCTCAATGAAATTCAAGCACTAAAAGAATAAAAATGCCAATCTAGGCATGGAATATTGGCACAAGATTCTCTACAGGTCTCCCAAAACCCATGAGGCATACTTCCACCAAATTTGGGAGAATTTTGACAAGTTTTGGTTTTTTGTTAATTTTGAGGGCCAAGGGGGTAGCACACATGGTGCTATGCTCTTTTTTTGAGCATCCTCAAGAGGATAGGCTTACATTTTTGGGATCCTCATCACAAATATAGCATGCTCACAAATTTTCAAATCATTTGGAGTTGTTTTGGTCCTCCAAAAGGGTCAAAAACACCTTAATTTTCACCTTTCTACCTGCTTTTCAAGACATGTGTTGCGCCTTTACCAGTCTTGGAATTTTTGCTTTTTGAACAGGTTATAGAGTTACAATCAAAGAAATAAGGGTATATCTAGAAAATGTACTTCATGGTCTTTACAACGAGCCATCATAGAGCCTATTCTGACATTGGGGAGGCCTTCAAAACACTGCTGCAAGTTGACCCATTTTTCCTACTCCTATGCTACGCCCTTGGCATGGAAATTCATCTTAAAACACAGTGCTACGCTCCTAAAGTTGAAAAGTCAAAAATGTATGCTAGGAAAGTTTTAGGAGGCTTTTTAGAGTCTAAATTTCACTTTATTTGCTAAAAATGCCCGAAAAGATATTTTATTTTAGATATTTTGTGCCTTGGGCCTTGCAAGGCCTCAAGGACAATAGTGACACTTCTAATTAGCCAATAGACTTCTAGAGATTCTATTAGATTTTTCTCCTCCTTTCTTGTTATATAGAGCATGAGGATTCATTGTAAATGTTGGCATTTGATGAGTTTTGAGAGCAATACATGGTTCTTTGAGGTTAAAGAGCAATTTGGTGTTGTGGAGCTTATGGATGATTTGCCTCAATTAATGATGATGAAGGCTTGCATGCAGGATACCTGAGTTTGGGTAATGGTGATGTGTCTCTAATTTGTTCATGTTTTCTTTTTTATCATTTTTTCCATCCTTCTATGTTACAGTAAATCAGAAAAGTATAGGCTGAGAAATGTTGTTTGAGGCACCTCAGTCCTCTTGTATGCTATTGTCTTTATGTTTTCCTCTGCTAGAGTAGTTTAAGGAATTATTAGCTACTCCTTATACCCACCTATGTTTTTTTATTTCCTCAATGGATTAATATGCTAGTTTCCAAATATGTTTCATGGTAAGCCCTGCTTATTTGATACTATCTAAACTCTGTTTGTGAAATCTCTCTTTGAAGTATTACTTGTTAGGTTAAGCCAAAGAGGTCTTGTTTCGATATTGCCCATTTTCCATGCCTATTAGTTTGCCTCAAATTTATTTATAGCTTGATTGATGATTTTTAGGAGTTCCCTCTTCATTTATTAAAGTTATTTGTCATCTTAAATGTTTTCTAAAGCTTGAAGGTGAAATCACTAGAAGTTAAATTAATTTCTCGCCTTCTATATTTCATTGGAATATTTGTCTAGAATTCTTATTAGCTTAAGTTGAATCAAAGAGTTACTGATTTTTGTGTCTATTGATTGCTTCATAATTTTAATGGTGTTTTAAACCTTCTTGTTTATGGGTATATGACAAAGGATTCTTTACTGCCCTTTGCCCTACTTTGTTTCCCCAACTTAATGTCCATCTCACTTCACACATAAACTAAAAGATCCATTGACCACACTAGATTTTCCTTGTGATGCACTCTGACTCATTGTTGAGATATCCATAAATTTCATAGACTCTATAGCCCAATTGATTTTATGACCTCTCACTCCACCTATCCTACTTGATCATCTTACCCAACCAAACAAAAAGCAGTCCCTACACTTAACAACTAGCCTAAAATCAACCATCTAAAGAAAACAACTTCACATCCTTTGCATACAATAGAGAAAGCCCTCTCTGAGTCCAGGAAGGCTAGGTCCTAGGACTCCAAAGACTGGTCTGATGTTACCCTGTGCATTTTGTCTACCAATTCGCTAAATCATTGGACACTAACAAAATGTCAAAAGAGCTTTGTGCTACTCAAGGAGAAGATGGTCTCTATGCCTATCCTCATTTTTCCTAATTGGGAAAAGGTATTCCATGTTCACATCGATGCATCAGGAAACCTGGCAGTAGTCCTGACACAACCTAGAGAGGGAAACATTGATCACCCAGTTGCATTTTCTAGTCAAAAATTTTTGGTGCAGAGCGCAACTATTCCACCACAGAGCAAGAGTGGTTGGCCATGGTCTATGAATTACAGAATTATCAGCACTATTTGTTAGGAGGACACTGCAAAATTTTTACAGACCATTCAAATTTGAAGTACCTGGTGAATAAGTCTGTGTTGGGGGGGGGGGGGGGGTTATCTGACAATGGCTTCTACTGTTCCAGGAATACGACTTTGAGATCATTGTCAAGCCAAGGAAGTTGAATGTTGGGCCAAATCACTTGTCGCAAAATGAGAGTAGTGAGGAACCGGCCAACCTGGAAGAAGGATTTCCTGATGTGTAGCTATTCAATATTAGGGTACTTGATGTGCACTTCGCAGACATTATTCAGTTCTTGACTACAGGTATGGCACCTGCGGAATATTTGGTGCAACAGAAGAAAGAATTGATCACCCATACTACGTATTTTACCATCATCGCATGTCATCTATATAAGATGGGGGCAGATAAATTACTGTGCAGGTATGCCCTAGAGCATGAATGGCAGGCTATCTTGGTAGAAGCCCATGATGGGGTAGCAGGAGGTCACTACGTAGGGAAAGAAATGGTGCAAAAGAACTTAAGAGTTTGACTATGGTGGCCTACCCTGCATACTCACTCTCACAACTATTATAAAGCCTATGAAACATGCCAATGAACAAGAAGGCCATCATGCAAAGATGAAATGCCCCTTCAACCACAAATGGCCCTCCAAGCATTTGAAAAATGGGCCATTGACTTTGTGGGACCTATCAACCCACCCGGAAAGAAGACAGGTGTGCGTTACATTATCACTGCCACTGGCTATGTAACCAAGTGGGTCGAAGCACAAGTGGTAAAGGATTTCAAAATAGATACCGATGCGCACTTCATCTTTGAGTAGATTCTGACCAGATTCAGATGCCCAAAAATCTTGATGAGCAATAGAGGTACGCACTTTTTTAACGAGACGATACAGGCCTTGATGGAAGAATTCCATATCCATCACGCGAAAAGCACTCTGTATCATCCTCAGGCACATGACACAGTTGAAGCATTTAATAAGGTCTTAGAGCATGCACTGACTAAGGTTTGTAACGCCAATCACAGCGACTGAGACGTGGGCATTCCATCTGTTCTTTGGGCCTACTGAACCACCCGCAAGAAGCTGACAGGGAAAACACCATTTATGATGGTCTATGGCAAGGAGGCCATTATGCCCATGGAATACATTGTTCCTATTCTGCGCATCACAACCTTTACAAATATGGAGGAGCTGGATATCATGGAGGAGCATTTAGCACAACTGGCGGCTTTAGAAGAAGACCAGTTCATTTCTAATTTCCATCAGTAGGCTTAGAAGGCACCGAACAAGGCATGGCATGATCGACATATTCATCAGAAAACCTTTACGGAGGGTGAATTATTCCTGCTTTATGATAACCAAATTGCAAAACACTCGGGGAAGTTCCGACAGCACTAGCTTAGGCCATATACAGTTAAGGAAATCACGGATGGCGTAGTTGTTCAGTTAGCTACTCTATGCAGCGATATGCTACCAGGCTATATAAATGGCAGTCAACTCAAACCATATCGAGTAAAATTACTATATGGCCAGAGTAGTTGTATGAAGTGGGACATACCCACCAACGAAGGTAAGCACAACGGGTACCATGCTACATGCGGGAAGCATCCACGGGATTGGAAGCCTGGAGGGGTGCGTCGAAGGCACATGAATAGACTTAGGGTGTAGTAGGTGCAATGGCTGAACAAACGTACATGGGGCATACAAGAGGTCTGCTAGGAGCGCAGGGGTGCATTGGGCGCACGAGCGATGCAAAAACTAGTCCTTGGAATAGTAAAATTGGGTAAAAGAAAAAAGTTATCGTTGAAGGGAGCAGGTAGTCGGCATTTAATGAGGCGATTTGGGAAGATTTTTTACCATTTACCTGATGATAAGTTTTGGATAAGGCTCACCCAACTACTGGTCGATTGCCAGGGCTATAAAAGTAGGGGGATAGCTCAGAAGAGGGTTCTATATAGCCTGAAGCGTTTGTACTCTGTACGCCTCTGTGCCTTTTATGTTTTGTTGATGTCTGAATGTGCTTCCCCCTTGGATAGTAGCCATCCTGAGTTTTTTTTTCATGCCAAAATGATGGCCACTAATCCTGTTGAACCCTCAGAACCAGTAACCTTGGCAGAGAAAGAAACCGAGGAAGTAGTGGAGATTGAGTCTGAGGCCGAAGAATTTATCTCCATGCTGAGCCAAACCAAGAAGAAAGGGAAGGAAAAAGCTCAACGCTTAGGAAAATCCATGAAATAAGCTCAGGTGAAGCGCCATACTTCCCTGAGAAATGTAAGATCTCCACGAGCGATGCCCTAGGTGCGTGCTACTCAGGAAGAGGCCCAGGTCGTCGAACCAATCAATTGGTTGCCTCTCTTTTTTCAACCACACAAGCCCTCGACATGCACACCGAAGAACCTTGACGGCCTGATCACCTACCTGTAGATGTCACTGATCCCAAGAGAGGTCCCCGTTATTGGCTTGCCTTTTGGAAGGCTCCATGAGATAAAATTTGATGATCATGACTTGGCCAATTTGGAGGCCTTCCCTGAGTTGGCGCTCGAGTTATACCTTGACATAGTTCAGGATGATGATGGGATAAAAATTTTCCCCATGTACTGGGTGTGGGGATTGGCTGGGTCCGGGCTCTTGAACTTGCTCAGGATGTCGCATTTTAGTGACTACAATATCACGAGTTGTCTGGTACGTCAGTTTCTCACCCTAGTTCATGAGGGTTGCCTGTGGATCCAGGATCGAATCCCCATCGATGTTGTGCTCATTCATCGAATTAGTGGTCTTCCCATGAAAGGACTAAACCCTCTAGAGCACGTTGGAAAGAAGTATGAGGGGGAGACTGCTGAATACATGCACAAAACGTACCATGTGGACTGGAATAGTCGAGGCTTCATAATCAAATCCATCAGTGACCAAGATACGTAGTTGGGTACCATGATGTTGGCGTGTAAGATGATGCGAAAATGCCAGGTTGCCTCTGTCCCTACATATGTAATTCAGTTAGCAGGCCAATGCGGGAAAGGGGTCTACTTCAACTGGGCCCAATACTTGCTGGATGAGTTTTTGGCCAATGTCTGAGAATCCCAAGAGTAGGGATGTGCCTTTTGTTATTCATGGTTGTTGCTTCTCATAATGTTGGTCGCCTAGGAAGCACTAGAGGAATTAGTCATCCTTAAGCTCCCCCCCGACATGTGCGAAGGGACTTGCTATGCGAACTTATGGGACTCTAAGGATGTGCAGCGCATCAAATACAACCAAGTGTTCTGGGTATTGTTTCAGAGTGGGCTCGCAGCAGCTCTCAACTCCCGGCCGCATCTGTCACTAGCTATTTACGACAAATATAAAAGCATTGTTGCTTTCCAGGTGACTATGCATAGAATCCAAATTTGAGGCCACAAGGATTCTGTGTGGGTTTCACTCCCTTATATGGTTGCAAACAAAGAATTTGACAATGTAATTGTGCTATGGCCTCCTCATTGAAAGCTTAGCTTCAGACGGGTGCAAAGGGCACCAAAGTAACAAGCACAACGAAAGTGGTCATTCCGATTGTCACCAAGGATACTGGAGGATCGAGAAAAAGCACGGTGAAGGGCACTGGAGCTACATCACAGAAGGGTTCATAGCCCAGAAAGAGTACAGGGAAAGGCATGGATGCCAAGGTACAGAAAGATGTGCAGCAGGATCTCGATACTGAAGGACAGGAGGTGGGAGGTGCTGAATCCCCTAAAGGAACAAAGTGAACAGGTGACCCTGCTAAGGGGCCACGAAAGAAGTAGCATGCCCAATGAACCAAACTTCACGAAACAGTTACACTCAATAGAGGGGACCTCAAGAAAATCGCGGATGCAGTTACATTGGCTGCAGAGGAAAAATGGTTGGCTCTGAAAGAGAAACAACAAGCCTCGGTCGACACACTTCAGGCTGAGCTCTAAGCTCTGTAGTTGAATACAGACATGCTGCAAAATAGTATGATTCAGGTACAAAAACCCTTGGAAACTAACATCGTAGCCCTCGTTACAGTGGAAAGCCGCCTCTGTTCCTTGCTTGGTGTAGCCCTTGCAATAAGTCCACTTGACTTAGGAGCGCAGGTCCAAGCGTGTGCAGAGGTATAGCTGGATCTGTCTAGGTAGCCTCATGAAGCATTACAGGTTCTCCACACCTCCTTATTTGAGGATATTCAACACTGGGACCATCAAGTACACCAGAGGCTCAGTGTAGCTGAGAAGACAATTGAAGAGAAGAACACTGAAGTTTCCCAGGTACAGGTTGCCTTCACCCTCACCACCACACAACAGATGGAGCTAGAATACTTAATTATCAGACTCTACGGGGATGTTACAGAAGAAATCCCGGCCACAGCCACCCCCTAGGCCAAGATTTGTTGGGTTTGTGTTATATTCTTTCCATGATTAGTCACGCGCGGGGGGTTCAAAGGGTGGGCGATAGCCCCCCCCTGTACGTTGTGCTGGGCACAACGTCGGGGGGATCACAAGGGGGCAGTAGCCCCCCTGTCGGGGTCCAGTGCAGTGCCCCAGAAAAAAAAAGTAAAATAAAATAAAATTGTCCTTATTTTCCGGTGGGCAGACCCGCCCATGGTTTTTTGCATGGGCTTGCACATGGTTTTGGGGCATGATGGTTTTTGGCCCCTAGTATTTTGTAGATCCGGTCAAGGGAACTACGGTTATGTTCTAATCCATGGTTAATGGATTAGAGTTTATGTATGCTTCGGCATGTATATATATATATGTGTTGTAACACTAAAAGGAATATAATGAAAAGTCAAGCTGGTCATCCCGATTTGGGATCCAGGGGAAAATATCTGTGTTTATTTGTTTTATGTTTTATGCTCTCGCTATTGTTTGTTTTCTGTTTTAAGATTTGTTTGCAAATAATATTTGTACAGAGTTAAAACCTACATTTGGTATCAGATAAGTTTCAGCTTCAAGGGGATGCCTTTGCTGCTGAGGGGTTTTTTTGCCCGAGCCTGAGGTAGACCCCGTTTAGTGGGAGATCTGCGGGATCGATTCTTGCGGTGAAAGAAGATGGCGAGCAGTAGGAAGATGGAGATCGAGAAATTTAATGGTTAGAGTTTTGATTTGTGGAAGCTCAAGATGGAGGATTTGCTGGTGGATAAAGATCAGTGGATCGCGGTAGATCCAGGTACTAAACCAACGGTAATGTCAGATGAAGACTGGAAGAAGCTGGATCAGAAGGCAAAGAGCACAATATGGTTGTGGGTCTCAGATTTAGTATTGTTGAATGTATCTGGGGAAGCTACGGCGAAGACCTTGTGGGACAAGCTAGGGACTTTATACCAATCTAAGTCTCTGGTGAATAAATTGTTCCTGCGGAAAAAGCTGTATAACTTGAGGATGAAGGATGGAGACTCGGTGATAGAGCATCTGAACGCCTTCAATACTATGGTAAGTCAGCTATCATCTGTTGATATTAAAATCTTAGATGAAGAGAAGTGCATCAGCTTGTTGTGTTCTCTACCAGATTCGTGGGACAGTCTGGTTATTGCAATAGGTAGCAATACAACTACCTTGAATTTTGATGACATTGTCTCAACCTTGTTTTCGGAGGAAATGAGACGGAGAAATATGGAGTGTCAGAATGGATATGCCTTATCTGTACGAGGAAGGTCCTATAACATAAACAAGAATAAGGTTTTGAATGGGAGATCTAAATCTAGAGGGAGATCTAAATCTCTTGGAAAGTTTGTAAAGGTGTGCTGGAAATGAGGAAAGGAAGGGAACTACAAAAAGGATTGTAGATCTAAAGCTCCTGAGAAAAAAAAGGGATTTGATGATGCTCCTTCTGTAGAAGCAAAAACCGCCTCAGATGAAGGTGGGGATGTGTATTTGGCTTCTTCTTAAAATACACATGTAGATCATGAGTCATGATTGATTGACTCGAGTGCATCATTTCACTTCACTACCCATAGCGAGTGGTTCTGTGAGTATGAGAAATATGATGGCGGTGATGTCTTCTTAGGTGATGATAGGAAGGACAAAATCATCGGACATGGAAAAGTCAAGTTCAAACTACAAGGTGGAAGGATTAGAACACTTTCTGGTGTTCTACACATTCCTGCATTGGCCAGAAATCTGATTTATGTAAGCAAGATGGATGATGCAGGTGTAAAAACAGTGTTCGAGAAAGATACTTGTAAGATGGTTCGAGGAGCACTGGTTTTAATGCGGGGAGTTTGGATTGGAACTCTATACAAGCTTCAGGGCAGCAATGTTATTGATGGGTGCAACAGTTCTGTGGTCCTCGGAAGTGGAGCGGAAAGCCTAGCAGTCTCCAGAGAAAAGACCATGCTATGGCATCAAAGGCTTGGACATATTGGAGAGAAGGGCCTCCAGATACTGCATGGAAATGGTATGGTAGAAGGTATGTCTAATAGCTCTCTGGATTTCGATTTCTGTGGACATTGTGTATATGGGAAGCAGAATCGAGTGAGTTTTCCTTCTGGTTCTAAGAGGGCGAACAAGATATTAGAGCTTGTGCACAGTGATGTGTTTGGACCTGTGTCGGTTCCATCACTAGGTAAGTCTGTGTACTATGTTTCATTCATAGATGACTTCTCAAGAAATACATAGATATATTTCTTGAGGAAGAAATCTAAAGTCTTTGACATATTTAAAGAATTTAAGGCTCTAGTAAACCAGAAAGAGAAGAAGATAAAGGTGCTGAGGGTAGATAATGGTGGGGAGTTCTACAAGAAGGAATTTGAAGAGCTCTGTACGAAGTGTGGTATAGCACGACAGAAGACTACTCCATACACACCTCAGAAAAATGGAGCTGCAGAAAGAATGAATAGAACGCTGATGGAAAAGGCAAGAAGCATGCTCAGTGGTATCACGTTAGGACAAGAATTCTAGGCAGAGGTAGTGGAGACTGCATGTTACTTGGTTAACAAATCACCTTCATCAGCGTTGGAGGATAAGACCCCACATGAGGTATGGACTGCTAAGAAACCCTCTCTTTCACATCTGAGGGTATTTGGATTTGATGCATATGTACATGTTCCAAAGAAGAAAAGGACCAAGTTGGATAATAAATCTGAAAGGTGCATCTTTTTTGGATATAAGGATGGTTTAAAGGGTTACAAGCTTTGGAACCCGGAAACAAGGAAGGTTGTGTACAGCTGAGATGTGGTGTTTAGAGAGGTGAAAGATGTTGTTAAACAAGAATTCCTACCAAAGGAACCTAAGAAGATAGAGTTTGAGCTAAAGGAGGATGAATCAAACTTTACAATAGAAGAAGACTCAGAAGAGGAAGAGCCACAAACTCCAGCTGTGAGGCGATCAATTTGGGAAAGAAGACAACCAGAAAGGTATAGTCCATCTGCTTTCTGTTCAAATTTTTCTTTAACTATAACTGATGTTGATCCCAGAACCGTCAGGGAGGTAGTAGATTCAGAGGATGGAAAACTCTAGAAGGAGGCCATGATTGATGAAATGGCATCCTTGCATAAAAATGAGGCATGGGATCTGGTGGAGTTGCCGACTGGAAGGAAGCCCATCGGGAGCAAATGGGTGTCTAAGAAGAAGATGAATGTAGAAGGCAAGGTGGAGAAATACAAAGCTCGGTTGGTAGCAAAAGGTCATTCCCAGGTGTCGGGAATTGATTTTGGTGATATTTTTTCTCCTGTTGCCAAAGTTACTTCTATTAGATTACTTTTATCTGTTGCTACTGCATTTGATTTTGAGGTAGAATAGATGGATGTGAAGACAACATTTCTTCACGGGGATCTAGAAGAGGAGATCTACATGAAGCAACCTGAAGGCTTTATGGTGAAGGGGAAGAAAGAGCTGGTATGCAGGTTAAAGAAGTCTCTGTATGGGTTAAAATAGTCACCAAGGATGTGGTATCAAAAATTTGATACTTATATACAGGGACTTGGCTTCACCAGAAGCAAGGAGGATCATTGTTTTTATTTTAAATTAATTAGTGACCATGTTATTTATTTGGTCTTGTATGTGGATGATGTGTTGTTGATTGGAAATGACAAAGAAATTATCCAAGATTTGAAGACCCATCTATTCTCCAAATTTGACATGAAGGATCTTGGTGCTGCAAACTATATTTTGGGCATGGAAATTAAGAGAGATCGGGCAAGAGGAAGCTCTAGTTAAACCAGAGGAAGTATGTCGAGACTATATTGCAGAGGTTCAATATGCAAGATAGTAAAATGGTGAATGTTCTGATTCTTGTAGGTACAAAGTTGTCTATTGAACAGTGTCCCAAGACACAAGAAGAAGAGGAGGATATGTCCCTTGTTCTATATGCAAGTGCAGTGGGTAGCCTGATGTATGCAATGGTTTGTACTAGACCAGACATTGCACATGTAGTGGGAGTATTGAGCAGGTTTATGTCAAACCTAGGGAAGGAGCATTGGACAACAGTGAAGCGGGTTTTCAGATATTTGCGTGGCACTAGTGATTATGGCTTGTGCTGCTAGGGAAGACCAGGATTGGAAAGAGTGTTGGACATTCGTGGTTTTGTTGAAGCAGACTGGGCTAATCTGGACCAAAGAAGATCTACAAGTGGGTATGTGTTTAGCCTATTTGGAGGTGCAGTCAGTTGGATGAGTAAAATACAGTATGTAGTGGCTCTTTCAACTACAGAGGCAGAATACATGGCAGCCACTCATGCAAGCAAGGAAGTAGTTTGGTTGCAAATATTGTGTTCAAGTATGGGGTTGGTGCAGCAAGCTATAAGGATATACTATGATAGCCAAAGTGCAATTTTCTTGGCTAAGAACCCTTCTTATCATTCAAAGACAAAGCACATTGATGTTCAATATCACTTTGTGAGATATATGGTTGAGGCTAAAAGGGCGTTGTTGGTAAAGGTGGACACTTTGAAGAATGTTGCAGATGCATCGACAAAGTCTGTGAGCACTCAAAAGTTATCTTGGTGTAGAGAAACAATGGGTGTTGCAAAGCTGAGCTAATGACTCAGCTCTCCTATGGCCCCCTGTGGAAAGAAAACAACAAGTGGGAGAATTTTGGGTTTGTGTTATATTCTTTCCACGATTAGTCATGTGTAGGGGGGTCACAAGGGGGTGATAGCCCCCCCCCCCCCCTGTACGTTGTGTTGGGCGCAGCGTCGGGGGGGTTACAGGGGGGGCGGTAGCCCCCCTGTCGGGGTCTGGGGCAGCACCCCAGGAAATTTTTTTGGTCCTTATTTTCCAGTGGGCAGACCAGCCCATGGTTTTGTGCATGGGTTTGCACATGGTTTTTGGGCATGATGGTTTTCAGCCCCTAGTATTTTGTAGATCTGGTCAAGGGAACTACAGTTATGTTCTAATCTAGGGTTAATGGATTGGGGTTTATGTATGATTCAGCATGTATATATATGTGTGTTGTAACACTAAAAGGAATATAATGAAAATTTAAGTTGGTCGTCCCGATTTGGGATCCAGGGGAAAATCTCTATGTTTATCTGTTTTATGTTTTATGCTCTCACTATTGTTTATTTTCTGTTTTAAGATTTGTTTGCAGATAATTTCTATACAGGGTTAAAACCTACAAGATTGAGGGGTTGGTCACAACATTGAAGGCCTCTAGGATGGAGATTCAGGTGGTCAAAACACAGATTTCCGATTTGCAGGCTAAGCTGTAGCTAGAGACACCACCGGAGGTACAAGCCCAGCAAGCTGCACT
This sequence comes from Pinus albicaulis, assembly GCA_034641835.2. NCBI lineage: Eukaryota > Viridiplantae > Streptophyta > Pinopsida > Pinales > Pinaceae > Pinus > Pinus albicaulis. The sequence goes on from CM076571.1 coordinate 174,655,607, forward strand.
GGTTACTGCAGCTACCAATGTGATTACAGGATAGATTTTCCAGGGCACCCAATTGCTGGATATAGCCATGTAGTGATGGACCAAGGTACATCATGACCCCATACTGTGTGAAATGAACTAGGACCTGCGACAGAAGGAATAAGTAGTTGAGCATCTAGAACTCACCATGCCTACTTTGATTCCTGCTCAGTGCTTTGCATGACTGCGAACAAGTGACCGTCTTAACCCATGGGCTGATGAAGCCCTCAAGCTCACTCAGGATACCGACATCACTGTCAAACAGCTAAACCAGACTCTAGAGAGTGTCACTGCTGCAACAGAAGGCCCGACTTCACAGAAGTTGGTGGATATCATGCAAAATTTTGCTGCTCAGAGTGAAGGTATGCTACCTCCACTAATGGAGGTGACCAAGCTGCTGCAACTATAGGTGGAGACCCCACCATCACAGTGACTCGGGATGAGTCACAAGATTGTGTTGGGGAACTATTGGAACAGGGTCCCCTAAAAGCTGCTAATTTTGTATATTTTTGTATATTTTTGATATTATTTAGTCTAGCACACAGGTTTTTGAGTGGGTCAAAGCCCCAAATGCATTGTAATGGGTCAAGGGTAGACCAAGAGTCCGCAAACCACGATTTGTGGACCATTGGAAGCATAGGCTAAATTGATATAAATAGATAAACATTTGTGAGTCTTACGGTAGAAAAAGATTAACATCAATGCTAAGTACGAATTGTTAGGTCTGTTGTCGGGTTTTTTGGGTAAGGACTCCTGCTGGCTGTGTGTACGGAGATCGTCAGTCCTGCTGTGTGTGGACCCTCTTGGCTATGTGCTTAGGTGGTATTTTGGGATTGTAACTGGATTTTGGTATTAATATATATGCGAAGTACTATTGAACTTCTGATATTATCTGGATCTACTTTATTATGATTGATGCGAACTTGGGCTATCTGATTAAGTTGCGAAAGTTTCTATTTAATTGTTGTGAACTGTGAAAGTATCTATGTCTCTAGTATATGTATCTATGATCTATTAACTGTTGTCATTATAGTGTTTTGTGCTGATATTTGGTCTTACGCACATGGATGCAAATATATTGACTAGATCTGTGCATGATAATAGCTCTGTTACACTGTGGATGGTATTGTTAATAGACTTGTGATCCATTCATCCTTCCAACATGTATGGAAGTCCACAAGCCTTTCCATCCACTCCTGGAGCTCGGTTGTGAAAGTCATCAAGAAAATTTTGTATATCTCAGTGAAAATATACTTATTCTTCCACTTCTTTGCGGTCAACTTCGCACTGCGATTTTATTTCATCATGAATTCTTGAAACCACTCTTCGATTTCTTTGTTTTCTTGGCATTACCTGATCTCTCTCAAAATGCTCCCAGTCTTGAAAATGGAACCAGTTGTTGGCTCAAGGGGTCCTGACCTAGGTTCGGAGGTTAAGGTTTGCTAACAAACCCCTATAATATTGGCCCTTTCAGTAGTGACCTGCTTGTGCAAGCCAAAGTCTCACCCGAAGCAGTATGGGAGGGTGTTGGAACTAGGTTTCCGCACCCTAAGATAGATTAGGTAAGTCAAGTAGGTTTGTGTTCCCAACCTATCGAGTTCGCACAAAATAGATCTATTCGCAGGTCTATTAACAATACCATCCACAATGTAGTAGAGCTATTATCATGCACATATCTAGTCAATATTTTTGCATCCAAGTGCGTAAGACCAAATATCAGCATAGAACACTATAATCATAGTAGTTGACAGATCACAGATACATATACCAAAGACATAGATACTTTCATATTTTGTAGCAATTAAATAGACACTTTTGCAACTTAATCAGATAGCCCAAGTTCGCATCAATCATAACAAAGCAGATCTAGGTAACATCAAATTTTCAACAGTACTTCGCATATATATTAATACCAAAATGCACTTACAATCCCAAAATACCGCCTGTGCACATAGCCAGCAGGGTCCACACACAACAGGACTGAGAATCTTTGTGCACATAGCCAGCTGGAGTCCTTACCCAAACAACTCGACAACAGACCTAACAATTCATACTTAGCATCAATCTTAATCTTTTTCTACCTTAAGACTCAAAAAATTTGATCTATTTATATCGATTTAGCCTACGCTTCCAATGGTCCGTAAACCATGGTTTTTGGACTCTTGGTCTACCCTTGACCCATTAAAATGCATTCAGGGCTTTGACCCACCCAAAAACCCCTGTTTTAGACTAAATAATATTAAAAACATACAAAACTATACAAAATTCACAGCTTTCAGGGGGACCATATTCCAACAACATCATTCAAAACTAGCCCCCCAATGACAATCCACTTGATGACCTAGTGAAAGAGTCTGAAATCCATCCTTGGATGGAGTCTCACTCACCTGATTCAACCTCTAAAACCACCAAGGCTATGGAATTTTTCCCATCAAAATATCTAAAAATTAACTCATCCCTCTCAGCTAAAGAAGAAGAGCATCTATGCCAGCTCTTGAAAGAAAACCTTGATGAATTTTCTTGGGACTATAAAGACATGAAAGGGGTGCATCCCTCGGTATGCAAACATCATATCTAAATTAAATAAGGATGCAAGCTTGTGTGCCAACCCCAAATGAGGATGAACCCCACTCTAAAATCCATAGTGAAAGAAGAACTGTAAAAATTATTGGATGAAGGTTTCATCTATCCCATATCATATAGTGAGTGGGTGTCTCCTCTAGTCCTAGTCCCAAAGAAGAATGGAAGATGAAAAATCTGTGTTAACTACCGAGAACTAAATAAAGTTACAAAGAAGGACCATTTCCCCTTTTCCTTTATAGATCAAGTCCTAGATGGCCTTGGAGGGAAGAAGTTATTTTCTTTCCAAGATGGGTTTAGTTGGTACAACCATATACAAATTAGCCCTGAGGACCAGGACACGACTACTTTCACGTTTCCCTAGGGCACCTTCACTTATAGAGTCCTTCCCTTTGGGTTGTGCAATGACCCAACTACTTTCCAAAGAGTAGTCTTGAGCATTTTTCTGAACTAGTCCATGACTCTATCGAAATATACATGGACAATTTCACACCTTATGGGGATGATTCTGAGAAGCTCTCTCCAATTTTGGAAAAGAGATAAGAAGTTGCATTGAAATACATCTCTCTCTGAGTCCAGAAAAGTGTGAATTCTTAAAAAGATAAAGAGTAGTCCTGGGCCATTCAATATCACATCCAAGAATACAGGTAGACACGAACAAAATCACCATCATAAAAAGGGTGTTTGTTCCTCAAAAGCATAGAGGTATCAGAAGTTTCCTAGGTTTGGCTCGCTACTATAGGAGGTTCATTAAAGATTTTAGCAAATTGTCTTCACCATTATTTGGACTATTGGCCAAATATTCTGAGCTTCTCTGGTTCATTCTCTATGAAGAATCTTTTAAGCTCATTAAGGAAAACTTAAATAATGCCCCCATTCTTTGAGGTCCAAACTGGGTTCTGCCTCTCCACATCCACACATATGCATTAGACAAAGTTGTGGGGGAAGCTTTCGGGAAGCTAGAAGACAAATAACTCTATACCATCTATTTCATTAGCAAGAATCTGTAAAAGCTGAACTTAACTAAACTATCACAGAAAAGGAGCTTTTTGTCCATTCCTTTAAAAAAATTAGGAATTATATTACTGGTTATAAAACATTTTTTCACACTGACCATGCAGCCATCGAGCACTTAACAAATAAACCTAATGTTAATGATCGAATAATTAGATGGTTTTCTTTTATTACAGCAGATTGAATTAACAATTGTTGATAAACCAGGAAAGGATAATGTTGTTGCAAATTTATTATCTAGACTAATTCTACCTGTAGATGAGGAAGGGATGGTGGATGATGAGCTTTCGGATGAACATGTATTTGCTATCTCAGCATTCTCTCCTTGATTTTCTGACATAGCTAACTACTTAGTTGCTGAAAAATTCCCTGCAGACCTCTCATCTAGGGACAAGAGAAATATTATCAGGAAAGCACCCCTTTCACCTGGATTAGTGGAAATATCTTCAAGTTAGGTCTTCAACAAATTTTCAAAATATTTGTGAGGGAGGAAGAGGTTTTTAAAATCCTCTTGGCATGTCATGATGGTTCTTGTGGAGGCCACATTGTTGCAAAAAGGACAACTTGAAATATTTGCAAGCAAGTTACTACTTGCCTACCCTCCACCAAAATTCCAGGAGGTACACCAGTAGATGTGACTAGTGCCAAAGGATGGGGAGACCTACACCGAAGGATGAAATGTCTTTGCACCCTTAGGTGGATTTAGATACATTTGAAAAATGGGGCATGGACTTCATTGGACCCATTGATCCACCGTCCGGGAAGAAGAGCTATATCATAGTCTACACTAACTACTTTTCCAAGTGGGTTGAAACAAGGGTTGTAAAGGTAGAAATAGAGGCAAACGTAGCTGAGTTTCTGAGAGATCATGTGTTCTACAAGTTTGGATACCCCATGGAGGTAGTCATTGATTAGAGGGCTCAATTAACATATCATCTCATTGAAAACATCCTGACGTGGCACAAGATAAAGCACACGACTTCCATTTCCTATCATCCTCAAGAAAATGGACAAGTGGAAGTGAAAAATAGAGCCTTGGAGAATATCCTCACTAAGGTTGTGAGAAGCAGCAGAAAATATAGGGCAGATAGATTGGTGGAAGCCACTTGAGCTTACAATACAACTTGGAAGACAACCCACAGGGTTTAATCCTTATGATTTAGTTTATGGGAAGAAAGCACTGCTTTCCATTGAGTTGGAGTACAATGCCTTGAGAATGGAAGTTGAGTTAGACATACATTTCACAAAGGCCTAGAAAGAAATGGTGTTGTAGTTAAATGTTTTGGATAAGTTTAGAATGCAGGCCCTCCTTCACACAGAGGTAATTCAGTTCCAAAGGAAGGTTTGGCATGACAAACACATCAAAAAAAATAAATTTTAAGAAGGATATTTGACGCTACTCTAAGGCTCCAGGTTTAAGGATTTCAAAGGAAAATTAATGACAATATGGATGGGACCTCACCAAGTGGAAAAATGCTATGACAATGGAGCTATGCAGATCAGAACCACATATAAGGAGGGGATGTCACTATTTGTCAATAGTTATAGGCTCAAAATGTACAAGAAGTGCCTGTCTAGGGTTGAGTTTATTAATTCCATAAATAGGGAGGTGAATGTCATTGGAAGCTCCATAGTTTCCAGTGCTTCCCCTTCCTAGAAAATAAATAAATAAAAAATAAATAGGCATGGGTGAAAACCTCTTTGAGGCATCCAATGCTAACTTTTGGGTTGAAAACCTCCATGAGGCGATCCTGGAGTAGAAAAAAGAAAAAAAAAAGAAATAAAAGATCCTTGGCTGAAAACCTCTTTGTGGCACCCAAGATAGTCTTATGGGTTGAAATCCTCTGTGGAAGCGGCCCACCTATCTTCAAAAAAAAAACAAAGAGAAAAATAGAAAGAGAAAACAATGAAAACAACACCTATACACTCACTTATTTTTGTTTTGCATGTTGCTAATCAAAGACAGTTTAAAAAAAGAGGAGCAATTTTATTCCTCTCTTCTCTCTCTCCTCTACCTACCTACTCCATCCCCAACATGCATCCAGTCATCCATTTATCCCTTCAGGTGAGCAAAAATACCATGCTTTGTTCCTCTCTACAAGTGCTACAGGATGTCCTAGGCTGCTATAGGATTTCTTGTAGTGCTATAGGAAACCATGTACTGTTATAGGAAAGTCATCCAAGAGAAAGGAAGCTCACTCAAGGACACTTAACCTTCAAGAAAATCTTAAAAATAATTTTTTTCCCCATACATACCACTCCTAACCGTCACTCCACTCCATGCCTAAGTATTCACTCTCTAAACCCTCTTTTTTGCCATTGCGAGCTAGGTCACCTACATCTTCACATGGGACCTCTACCCTCATATTTCCATCGCTCCACTCATTCTGTAGCTCCATCCCTAGCATCCCTGCACTATTTCCCCTCATTTATCAGTAACATGGAGCTCCCACGCAGTAGAAATGGGACTGCTACAGGAAGTTGATCACTTCCTGTAGAAATCCTGTACATGACACAAAAAACCTAAAAGTTGAGAGGAAGTTGATGGAAATGGCTCCAGACTACCACCAGAATTCTCAAGGAGGAATAGCACACCAGCAACAACACCTAAGGACCCCCATGCAACACCTGTAAAAAGAACCAACAAATAAAAGTGTTAAGCAGCTCACTTAGAAATCAGTTGCTCACTCAAAAAATTATCATAAAAAACATAGCAAAAGAAGAAAACAATGATGGATATCACTAAAATCCATCTCCCTACATCAAAGAATTTATGCAAATCCTCAGCAGTAGGTATGCTCAAGTAGGGATCTTCACCCTCTCGTTATGGATCATATTAGCCAAAAATGAATTAATGTCGAGAATTAGAGGTTAAAAGGGAAAAAAGGTGGTCAGTTAACTTGCCCACCCTCGTGAAGTTAAAGTGGATGAGAACTGAAGTTCGACATGTCACCTAGGGACTCAAATTAGTTAAGGATGAGATCACAGGGATGTGGAGGTGATTTTGAGGAAAATAATAATTATTAATTCGAGCGGGACCAATGGTCTAAAAGAGGAAACCGCATCCCAAATTCCAAGCAACCACTCTACTCCAAATTTGTTCAAGTTGACATAAAGAAGTTGTTAGAACTGCAATTTTTCAAAGTCTAGTCATCATTGTAAGTTTTGTCTTTGATCCTATATTGTCTCCTAACCTATGGTTGAAGGCCCTAGAGGATTAAAATTTGTATTATTTTTCATCCTTTTTTTAAAAAATCCAAAAAAATTTGAGTCCAATAGTTTCTTTTTGTGTTAGATTTATTAGCGTAAATTTCCATTTAATATGTCTTTTAACTGCTTTGAGTAGTTAAGGTCATGGGTTTATCTTGATAAGTCTTATTTATTCACCATGATATTTTCTATCCAAGGCTAAGGACAAAATGTCAAAGTCATCAATTTTTTTAGGAATAACACATGAATAGCTACCTTTCCTAGAAAGGAAGCTATTTTCTTTAGAAAATCTCATTTTACAAGCAACACAGAAATAGCTACCTTTTTCAAAAAAAGTAGCTATTTCCTACAGAATTTGTACAAGTAGGTAAAAGAGCATTACTCATGTTAAAATACATTACTCTTTGAATATTGAAGTTCTGATAAAACAAGAGGTATTACTCTTCTAAAAGGTGGCTATTTCTAATTGGAGGATTCATTAAAAGGAGTTGGCTATTTTATTTGCTAAGGATAGTCAAATCTAATACTACTCATTAAAGTGAAATATATTAAGGTTGAGGTATGAGTAGCTATTAGTTAATAATTTGATGGAGTGATATGTTTGGTAGAATGATTTGGCACCAGAGTTTAAATCATTTTGATTTCGTGTCACTCTCTCTCACAGTGATTTAGGGCATGCAGAGCTTTGTTTCCGTTTACCGCGAGAAAACTACAACAAATGGTTTCTTATCCTCCAGCAAGCACTTTGTTACCTTGTGCTATCAGTTAGGGCTTCGTGGATTGTTGATGATCCTTTTTTTACAAGTGTGCATTAGTGGTTAAGTTAGTTGTTAAAAGAATGGGTAAGGGTGGTAAGGTGATTTGTTCAGAACCGGCCAATACCTGTTACATTGATCACCGTGCAAAGCCACAGTTCTAAGCAGCAAGGAGGTATTGGTTTTTAAAGAAGTTTTCAGGCGAAAATGTTGTAGCTGCTCAGGCATTTTCTGAGTCATTCAATGGAGAGTAGGTTAAGCTAGGGTATTAGACCTTCAGGATCACAAAGGCTATCACTGAGAGGGCTACCCAAACATTAGCTACATGTGAGTCCTGGTACAAGAGGAAAAATATGCTTAAAAATTATTTAAATCCATATCTTAAGCCTGAGCATGAAAATATAGATTGGACCCCTACTGTTCTCATTTCTTATTTTAAGCCTGAGTGGAAAGATGTTATTACCATAGTGCAGCGTTATATTACCTATGAAGGCAGGTTTTCCACTGTGCATCAATACCAGATGAGGTTTTTAGCTCACATATCGGGCTCTATAAATCTCTGTTTACAATGTCTCAAAAAATACAGAGAACCCCAGACTATTCTCTTCACAATCTCTATCACAATGGTTAATCAAAATGATGATGGTTTATCATCTCAGAAAGAAGAGAACCACATGGGAAATTTTTTTTACAGATGAAAGTTTCAACAGTGTTAACTCAGGGAGAAGGGTAGGAAGGCCTTTAAGGAAAAATACCCAAGAGCAGCAGTCAAGCCCTGCACCTACATTGACCCCTTCACAAATTAGTCAATCTTCTACACCATCTAGCAAACAGACAAGGAACTTAGCTAGGAGAGCTAGGGTTCAAACCATCACTCATATACCTACAGTGAAACCAACCAAGGAATTTTACACTAGAAGACTACCTAAGGAGCCACAGACATTGTATTCTTTCATGCAGGAGCATGTAAACAAGCTTAAACAGAAGGCTACTCTACCTGACAAGAATGTTATGTCTCAAGGCAAGGAAGAAGTATCTTCCTCTTCAAAGAGTAACTGCAGGAGAAAAATTATTTTGACAAAGGGATATTCACTGGAAGTCAACCCTGAAACCTTGACACCAAGCCTTTTTTTAGAGGGTAGATAGGAGAATCAAGAAGACAACGCCACTCCAGTAGTAGACGAGCCAACACTAGCACAAGTATTTTCCTCTCTCAAAACATTAGCTAAGGGGAAAAGAAAAGTTTCAGAGACTACATAAAAGGAACCAACTATAGCCCATATTTATTCATCTTTGAGTTCATCAGCAAAAGGGAAGAAGAAAGCCATTATACATTCATACTCATCTTTTGAGGAAGATAGCAATGAAACATAGTTTACTGAAAAAGAGTTTGAATAAGGGCAGTGAAGCAGATTTATCCATGGATGAAAGAGGCCTTCATACATCCCTAATACATACATACAAAGGCCTCACATGAGACCAAATAATAAGCTTATACTAGCAAGCAAGCTCTTAGCCAACCCTGCTCTCAGATATGAGATAATAAACATAGATGAAAGTCTAGAAAATGACCAAAGGAAGAAGAAGACTCAGAAGAAAAAGAAAGTACAAAAGAGAAAGCCAAAAAAGAGGGTCACTAAGGCAGAAGCTATCAATATTTTTTCTTCTATACTAGATATTTGATGAGTGAATTTCTAAAAAAATTAAAATCTGAAGAATCATATAATTTTTTGCTTATCTACATAATTTTCATAAATAGCTACCTTTTCCAGAAAAGTAGCTATTATTTTTAGAATTTATATAAGAAGGTAAAAAGGTATTTTTTCCTTCTGGTTTCGAAGAATGACACTAGCTAGTGATAAAGTGAATGCAGCCTCAATCGTAATGGTTTTTCCCAAGTGTTATCTAGTCAAGCTATCTTCCAGATGTCATTTTCAGTTGGATCCTCCTACACTTTTGTGGATAAAGTTCCAAGTATCCTTTTTCAATTGGCATTTGCACTTTTTGTGGAGCAAGTTTTCTAGAAAACGAGGAGCACTTAGCCACCTCAACTCATCCACTTCGAGCTCCATACTATCATGTTTTGTCTTCATTTTATTTCAGACTACTTTTCTGTTATGTTTAATATAAGATTTACAATATGTAGAGGATTGTAATAAAGTCTCTAAAACAAACTTGCACTTTTTGTGGAAGCTTCAACAAAACATATTTTTGTATATATAATATGTAAAGAAATGAAGAAAGGGTTTGTTGGTTGTTCATTTTATGGTATATTGCGTTGTATATTTTCGAGTATATAATATATCCAGATGCACTCTCGAGGACTCACAAACTGTATGGTGTGTGTATTGTTTTCCCTATTATTTTTACATAGCTTATCTACCTTTCCAGATTTATTATAAAGGTTCTATCGCATGCTTTTATCAGTCTTGTGAACCTTCAAGACATATTGATCTATTTTTGTAAGTCTTGTTCCAAGATTTCCTGATTCAGTATGAATTGAATATTGTTCATAATCATTCCTTGGGGTCAAATTAAATCATGTCTTATGTTCTTGTAATTCTTTTGATCTAGCATGAATGTTTGATTCGTATTTATGCAGGAATGCAATAAAATATAGAAATATACATAAACACATAGATGCAGCGGAGATAATACTTCATTTCATTAATATCAAATAACATAAATATGCTTATAGACATAATGGAAATAAACTAGCAAGGGCGTTGGTAGCTTATCTCTGAGAAGAGAGGTGGCAACCATAGGCCTCTGAACTATGTTACAATGAGGCTCGAGGGCCTATTTATTATTGAGAAACAATGGAAAACCCTAAAAATCCAAAAACCTAACCCTAGGAGATGAAGCGCCAAAACTATGGGCCCCGTTTGGGTAAATTAGTGTTTCAACTTCCCGGGGACATAACTTTGGCATACGATCTTTGTTTGATGTGCACCATACCTCGTTAGAAAGATCTATTTGAGGAATACAAGTTTTTATGTGAGAAACATCTATTTTTGGACCCATGTTGCTCCTGTTTTTCCCAAAAAACTTCGTTAAGGGCCTCAAAATGGCTCTTAAAGTTCAGGACCTGAAAAAACTACTAAAAATAATAAGTTGTGTCGAAATTGAAAAATTGAAAGAGACAATGGTGGGGCCCCAACTAGAATAGGTGGGTGGTCACCAATATCCACCTGGATCATTCCTCCCCCATTAGGAAGCAATGGTCCCCATTGCATTGAGATCCTCCATGAGATGAGGCAAATTTTATTGATGTGGGTATTAGATTTGTCAAAAAAGTCATGAACTTGTGGCCATACATGCTGGATGCATTCAGTAAATTTGTTTTCTTTATCAGCGTCATACAGTACATGTGTGAATTTTTTTTGTGTAGTTGCATGACATATGGCAACATCAGGCAGTGGTGTGTCTGGGGTCAAATCAATGGAGTGCTTGTCCTGATAGTGTAGAGGAACCTTTGTGAGTGAGGAGAAAATGTCCTCGTATTCCTTGATAACTTTGTCCATCTACTCCAGCTGTGTAGGGGAGCCCTATTTCGAGGTTTTGGCCACAATATTATTCTTTCCTTATGAGCGAGTTGTAAGGAAAATAAATTTCCTAGTTTTGGAAACAATCTTACTGTGTTATTTTGCAGTAGTCAAAGAGATGAAAGAAGGAAGTACTACCTCTAGTATCGTGTACAAGTTATTTCCAAAATTAATAATAATAGCACGAGGCCTAGACTCATACACATCATGTCGCCTCCACACGTATGGTTGGCCGAATAATACATCATACACATTAAGAGGAGAAACATAACATAGTACCTCATTAGTGAATGGCTTGACGATGTATGGAAGGAAGCACTGCTGGCGGAGGTAGAGATATCTTCCTTCATGAAGCCACCCAATGGTGTACGGTTGTGGGTATGCTTGGTCAGTAGGCAGAATCGCTTCATGACCTCTTCTGAAATGAGGTTCTTTTGGCTTCCGCTATCGAGAAGGAATTGAAATGGAGAACCCTTCACCCACATCTGCAAATGGAAGAGGTGCTCCCCCTCCTCTAGATCCTTGGGATCCTCCCCCTAGAACTTGGTGGTGGCAATAATGGCATTGGGATCCACATCAATGATCTGCTTCCATTTTTCATTGCCTTTGTCTAGTTCTAACTCAATATCATAACATGTATCTGATTTAGGTGCCTTTAGCTCGGCCACCAATGGTCGTTTGGTCTGACACTTGTTTGCGTTGTGAGTGGGGTTGTTATGAAATTCACGCCACTTCCTCGTGTCCTTCTTTGGATTTGTGGTTTTTTTCTGAGTTGCCCCGCTTTAGCCTTGCCCCTTGTTCTGCAATTCGGGGGCACCTTTCCCTAGCTTCAGATTAGTAGATCCAAAGTCTTTCTTTTTCTTCTTAAATTTATGTTCAATCTTAGCAACATAGTGATATTTCGTGCTAGGCGATGTAATGTTGAGGAAATCCATTTCCGCCTGAATGTATCTGTGCAAATATTTGTGGTACTTGAGCACCAAATGTATCTTTGAATATTTAATACCCAACTTTTTGCGCAGCATATGGAACAAATTCGTCAGACTCTACACATCTTGATCCCTTCGTTGCCGTAGCGTGGTCCATTAGATGTACTTGTCCTCATAGATCCCCACGGAGTCATATTTTTCCTTGATGCCATCTTGGAACAAATTCCAAGTGGAGGCGGCCAAGAACAGAGAGGGTTCCCTCTCATCCTTTTTCTCACATTATGTTTCCCACCAGTCCTTGACATGGGGGGTGGCTTTGAGGAGTGAAATAATAATATTTTCTCGGTTGGAGAAATCATGGACTGAGAAATACCCTTCTAGAAAATTCAACCATCTATCAACGACATTTGCATCTATCTGGCCTTCAAATACAGGAATGTAAAATTTTACCTATACCTTGAAGGGAGTGGCGCCTCCAGAGTGGTTGATGGTTAATGGATGCAGATGCATCGTAGGTGGGCAATCGTTGAAGGCTCTAAGCAAAGTTATCCATCATCGCGTTCCTTTATTTCTCGAGGGCCTCCTCGAGTAATATTTTGATAGGATCTCCTACTCCCTCGTCTTTCTTTTCTTCCTCCATGGGATTTCATCAGGGTTTGCAAGGCTGATCTTAGAAGGGCTCAACTAGATCGAGCCCTAACTCCTTATACCCTGACTACGTTGGGGACATGGAAAGAAAAATAGAGAAAAAGCAGACTACTCTGATACCACTGATCTGGATTTATGCAGGAACACAATAAATACAGAAATATACATAAACATAAAGATGCAAGGGAAATAATACTTCATTTCATTAATATCAAATAACATAAATATGCTTATAAACATAATAGAAATAAACTAGCTAGGTCGCCAGTAGCTTATCTATGAGAAGAGATGTGGTGGCTACAGGATTCTGAACGATGTTACAATGAGGCTCGAGGGCCTATTTATTATTTAGAAACAATGGAAAACCCTAAACATCCAAAAACCTAACCCTAGGAGATGAAGCACCAAAAATATGGGCCACGTTTGGGTAAATTGGTGTTTCAACTTCTTAGGGACATAAATTTGGAATACGATCTCTATTTGACGCGCACCATACCTCGTTAGAAATATCTATCTAAGGAATACAACTTTTGGTGTAAGAAACATTGGTCCATGGACCCATGTTTCTCTTGCTTTTCCCAAAAAAAGTCGTTTAGGGCCTCAAAACGGCTCCAGAATTTCAGGACCCAAAAAACTACTAAAAATAGTAAGTCGTGATGAAACTGAAAAATTTAAAGAGACAATGGTGAGGCCCCAAGTGGAATGGATAGGTGGCCACCAATATCCACCTGGATCAATGTTAATCTGTTTTTTCCAGTCTTGATCTATCAAGCATTCATGATTGATAAGGTTGTGTTAGATGGAAGTATTCCTTGTAATGGGATTCTAAAATGTAGAGTGAGACTCTTGTAAGTCTTTTAAATAATTCTTTCATTCTACATTTCAGATTTAGAATTGTTCTTACCCTTTGTTCTTAGTAGTGGGCTTCTATTTTACATATACACTGTTTATCTTCCATTCTTCTAACCATCAAGCTACAAACTCAACCTTGCTACCACATCATGCACCAATGCCCTCATATGTGTGAGAGATTCTTATTTGCTCAAAACTCCTTTCAGTGTGTGTAAGTTCAACCACTTCTAAAAAAATCCTAATCCAATTAAAATAAAATCCCTTGAGCTTAAGATGTGTCTGGTCAGTCGCTTGTTACAATCCAAGTGTTGATTCCAGTGCTAACATCTTTTGGTGCGTCTATCAGGAGATGAAGATTTTGAACTCAGTATTCTCCCGAAGTTTTTTGTATGAATGCCTAGTACTAGTTTTTAAAGGTGAACAAAAACTAGTTACTCTTTCTTGTTTTAATTGTTTCACCAAGCGAATCCACAAAGACGACGAGGGGTTTCAAGACCACCTACTACAAGAAGAAATCAGAGATCACCTCCTATGACTCCAGTCTCTGACCCATAAAATTTGATAAAGGATGCAATAGGGAAACAAAAATCAGCTGAAGCTACATCACATTCAGTGAAAAAGGTGCATTCAAAGTACATTCCAAAATAAAAGGTACCATTATCTATATTATAACCTAAATAAGTTTCAGTTTCAAAAGACTCTACTGAAATATTTCAAGTTGAAACTGCTTCTATAAAAGAAAAAATAGATGATGTTAGTCTAGATTCAATTGAAAGTATCTCTCAATGATCATTTAGTAAATCAGAAACAAGTATTATTCCAGTGAAAGAAGAAAAATCAGAGGTTTTAAGTGTCATTGAAAAAAATCAGTAGTCATAAGCTTCTGTGCTAACAGAATTGGAATTAGAACAAGTATTGGAAATTTACCCTTCCTAGATAGGGTTATTTTAACTGAAGAAGATATTAAAACAATTTTGATATTTCCTAAACTCATCCTCAATATTAGTCCTCCCTTATTCCACAACAGGAGTACTTTCCTTTGTCTCAAAACCTAGCTATTGTCTCATCCTCTTCTCATCAAAGAGAACGTAACCTTCCTGAAAACTTGACTTTTAATCTCTCTAAATTTTTAGCTCAGCAGAACAAAGTTGAATTTACACCAATCCTTCAATAATCTACATTTGAATCTGATTCTCCCCAAGAGGTCAAAATTAAGTCTTTTTTTGTTCATTTCTTTGAAAATCCATTGTTTTAAGCTCCAAAGCCTGAAGAACCAGCCCAAGAACTTCAATCTTTTGCTATTCCAAAACAAATACAAACTCCACATATTATAATTTCTAGCACTCAAACATCTGCATCAGCAAGTCTTCCACTATTTGTACCTCAAAAATTTGTGGCTCAGCCTCCTCTTACAAGGATGTAGCAGAGTTTTGCTACAAGATATGCACCACTCACTCTTCCTCAACCTTTGCATCCTCTTCCTCAAGGGGATTATTTGAAATATTTTCCCAAATATACAGGGGAGGGAGAAGGAGTATCTGCTGAAGAACACCTAGTTTCCTTTTACAGTTATGTTGATAACCAAAACATTGAACATGAATATGTCTAGTCAATAGTCTTTGTTTAGAGCTTGATGAAGAAGCTTGTAAATGGTTCAGAAATTTTCCACCAAATTAAATAACAGGAATATATGCTTTGGAGGAAGTGTTTGTAAAATAATGGTGTAACCGTAAGGATTACTTGTATTAACTCACAGATTTTGGAGCTTTAAGAAGAAGACTAATGAGTCATTGGCAGACTTTACAAAGATATTCAATAAAGTTTATCAAAATATTCCTGTAGAATTGAAACCTCCTGAAACCACAGCCATGATAACCTTTGTCAATGCCTTAGACTCCAATTTTTCACTATGCTTGAGAGCTGAGAAGCCACAAACATTGGTAGGTATGAAGGAGGTTGTTATTAGAGTATAGTCCAATTTTATGGCTTCAAATAAAATGAAAATTGAAGAGGGGAAGGGATAAAATGATAAAAAGAAAATGAAAGAGGAGAAACCCTCTTCTTCCTCTAAAACCTTCACAGCTGAAGAAAAACTTGATCAAATGTCTAATTTGATTAAAGATCTTGCTTCCAAAATGAAACAATTGGAGTTAGAAAATAGGCCTGTTGTTAGTCCCATTCAAAATGAAGGAAATAGAAATTAGGCTCCTTTTAGGAGAACCTTTCAGCCTCAAAAAAAATTACAATTCCCAAGAATAAATCTTAATGATCAAAATGTTCAGCCTCCACTGAATAATTTTGTTGAAGAAAATCAGCAAGAAGAAGAAGAGGAGGATGAATATATAAATCCTTTTTGGGAGACATCACAGTCAACTTGTTTTAATTTTCAAGAGTATGAAGATCATTCTAGGATAAATCCATTTTCAGATGATGAAGATGCTCATATTCATGTCCAAAATGAGAAAAAACAGCCTAAAAATCAGACAAGAAATTATCCTTTGAGGTCAAAAGGTGTTGTCCAACAGCTTCAACAAAAATAAGATTCTGAAAAACATGTTACCAAACAAAAGGAAAAAGTTAATGATTTTCTTCCATCACCTAACCTTGCCCCAATTATCAAAACTGCTACAAAAAAAAAAAGATTTGACTCCTCTTAATTTCAGTTTCAAATAAGAATTAAATAAAATCAAGATTCTGGTTCCACTCCTTGAATTGTTGAAAAATCCAAACTACAGAGAGTCATTTAAAAAAAATTTATAGCCATGTCTTGCTCCTAATTCAATCAATTTAGAGGATGAAAATCCTACTATCTTCTTACGTATCCATGTTCAAGATCAAAATGATGATAATTCTTCGCCTTTTTATCTTTCACTCAATATTCATAACAAATTGTTGCATAACTGCCTATTAGATTTTGGGACCTCTCACAATCTAATGCCTAAGAAAGTGATGGATGAACTAGGGCTGGAAATCACTAAATAATACCATGACCTTTACACATTTGAATTTAAAAGGGTCAGGTTTTTAGGAGTGATCAAATACTTGGCCCAATTTCTCTTACCCAGCTCCCCATGAAAATTCTAGTGATGGACATAGGGGTTGTAGACATACCATCTAGATTTGGAATGCTTCTTTCCAGATCTTGGTCCAAAATGTTGGGAGGCACTCTTCAAATGGATATGACATACGCCAGTATCCTCGTCTTTGGAGGATAATTTAGGAGATTGTATAGGGAAACATAAATGTCTTATATCATAAGTGATCAATAAAATCCCTCAAATCATCCTATATATGCATAGGAGAAGGGGTTAGGGTCATCCATTCTACACCTTTCTATTGATGACAGCAATTTTAAGCCTAAAATCAGTGAAAAAAAGAATTTTCAAGTCACAAAAAAGCAGAATTTAAAAGCAGGGTAGATCTGGAAATTGTATTTTGATGGAGCCTCATCAAGAGAGGGATCAGAGGCTGGTGTAGTTTTTATTTCTCCCACTCAATAGATAGTGACTTTATCATAAAAATTACAATCTGTCACTACTAATAACACAACTGAGTATGAAGCACTAATTATGGGTATGATGGCAACAAAAGATTTTGGAGCTAAACAATTGATTGTTTTTGGTGATTTAGAGTTGGTGGTACAATAAGTGAGAGATAATTATCAAGTGAAAAATTCAAAATTGAATAATTATAGAAATGAAGTGTGGGATTTAATTGAACATTATTTTTCAGCATTCAATTTGAATTTTTTTTCTAGAGAAGAAAATGAAATTGCAGATTCACTAGCCATAGCTACTAGTAATTTCAAGGTCCCTCATGATGTTAAAGCAAAATATGATGTTCAAATTAAAAACAAACCTTCCATTCCTAACAATATCAAATACTGGAAAGTATTTTAAGATGATAAATAAATTTAGAAATTCTTGGAATGTGTAGAGGAGATTTCAGACATTCATATTGATAATGAGAAAGACACAGTTGAAAGTCAGGACAACAAGCCATTCAAAAAGACTATAGCTGGAAAAGACATTATTGATCTAAAAAAAATTCATTCCTAAAGTTTGGGTTCCTTTAGAGAGTTTTTTTGACAATAATGATGTATTTTTAAAGCCTGATAGTAAGACAGATGGAGAGAGTACAATTTATTGCAATATTGGTACAAAATATCAACCCAGATATGTTAAAGTTTCTAAATTTCTTCCTCCAAAAACTAGAGCTAAATATGTCAAGTTGTTGAAGCAATATGCAAAAAATTTTGCATGGTCCTATAGTGACTTGAAGAAAAATGACAGAAGTATAATGGAACATAAATTCCTCTTAAAATATAATCAAAGCCTGTAGCACAAAAGATAAGACATATTAATCCTATGTTTCTCCCTGTTATTAAAAAGGAAATCAGAAAAATATGGGAATCCAAAATAATTTGTCCTTTAAAATTTTTCAATTGGGTAGCTAATATAGTCTTGGTTCGAAAGAAAAATGGTGAAATTAGAATTTGTGTTGATTTTCACAATTTGAATTGGTGTTCGTTGAAGGAAAACTATTATTTACCCAAAATCGACCATATTTTGCAAATCGTTGTAGGCTCAAAGAGGTTGTCAATGATAGATGGTTTTTCAAGGTAGAATCAAATCTTAGTTGACAAACAAGACAGGGAGAAAACAAATTTCACTACACCTTGGGGAAATTTTATGTACAATAAGATGCTTTTGGGTTTAATGAATGCAAGTGCAACATTTCAGCGGCAATGGACATTACCTTTGCAGGGGGAAAGGGCATATTTGTAGTCATATACTTGGATGACATAAAAGTATTTTCAAAATCTGATGAGGATCATTTAAAACATTTGAGGCAAGTGATTAACAAGTGCAAAAAATTTGGTTTGTCTTTAAACCCAAAGAAATAATTTTTTTTTGTTCAAGAAGGAAAATTATTGGGGCACATAGTAACATAAAATGTAATATTCCCAAATGGGGAAGCAGCAATATATGAACAAAATAATGGAAATAGCAGTTTAAATCAACTCATAAAATGTGAGAATAATATATAGCCATTATATTAAGATCATAACAGCAAAATGTATAGAAGTCCTTGAGGAAATAGTCACTCAAGATAGGCAAAACTAGCCTCAAGAGAACATGTACAATAAATATCATTGTTACACAACAATGCCAAAGGCTATGACAGTGCAATTTTATTAGATATAACTGCTGCTAGAAAATTTCAATACATAGATATGCAAATATATGGCTCATAAAATGTTGGGAGTGAAGATATAGACTCCCAAAAATAATTCCAAGACAATCTGGAGAGGATTTCCTGAAATATGAAAATATACAAAAATGTCGGAGTGCAACCCTAGGGCTGAATAGTAGCTGCAACTCAAGAACTAGAAGAATATGGTTTTCTATGATACATGTGATGAATGAACCTCATACAATGGATCCTTCAGGTGAAAGGTTGATCCAATCACTAAAGAGCTCACCCTCCAATCAAACACTGCAACCCCTCACTACAAATACTCACTGAAATAATGTAGTCAAGGAGAGTTACTGCGCTATATGTGATGTAAAATATGTTGGCCAAGTTCCAAGATGTGAAATCAGCTCCATAATATTCCTCACTTATCTCCCAAAGGAAATAAGGATTCCTCCTCTTAAAAACTAGCTTTGGAAGTGGTGTTCTCAACCGTCCACTACAACACCCTGCAACACAACCCAGTTCTAATCAGAAACTGTGCTATAGTTGAAGGAGGTAGCTTGGCCTCAAGCTTGTATGTGGAGAAATGAAGTTAAATCTCTCTCACGAAAGGAGATGAAATTCCTAAATAGGAAATCCGTGTGCTAAGCAGCACAGTAATCTCAACTAAACAGTTGAAGAATGCACAATAGTCATACAAACCACAAATCCAATAATCAATAGTATTTCTTGCTATAGCTACCTTGCCCTCCTTATAAACAAGTGTGAGGCTTCATACCTTGGGTCCCACACATTAGGGTTTCCTCCACCAAGGAATCTCCCTCCCACTATCATTGCGCTGTATCCATAGATGATCTCCACCATTCATTCCAGCATTGTTGACTTGGTCAAACTTGACCTTGTCCACATGCATTTTCCCCTGTTCACACATGAGGGTGAAAAATATAGCTATTATTATGATCCCTTTTCACATAATGAGGGATTTTATTCTTATTTTTTAGATGTATGGGCCTCCTTACCCATTTATTCATCTCCTAAGTGTCAAAAGCAAAAATCAATATTCCAATTAGCTACATGCTAATTTTGGAATATTACAGTTCTCCCCTCCCAAATGTTGCTTGTCGTTAAGCAACTACAAGGATATAACTAAGAAGTCTCCCCTCCTTCTCCTATATCATCCACATATGATAAACTCCTCCAAGGAATAAGATGTTGTCTCATCAATAAATCTCCATATTGCCCCTCCCAAGCATGCAAGCTAGCTAAATACCTATCATCATGAGAAAGTAGAGTACTCAAGGAGGAAATAAGGTGTTGTCTATAGGTCCCTTTAAGGCATGGGATCCGAAATGCATTGGGAATCATAATTCCCATGTGGATCCTCCATCCCCAAGCTATCATCCATACAAAATGAGCCACCCTCAAAAACGGTAACTCCTGAAAATTCTCCTCCACCTTTGGCTCCTGCAATGTAGGTGGGCTGAATATCTGAACATGGTAGAAAAAATATCCTACCCTGCATTTTCCCTCTCTCCACTTATGATAGGTGTACATTAGCTGTTGATCTTGAGCTACAATAATGTTTCCCTCAAGTGGCAAGAAGAAGACTAGATCTCCAAAGATCCTTCCTTCAATGTCATAAATCAAGCTAGCCCAAACCATCCCATATATGATGAATAGGACATGATCATCATATGGCATCCAAATGAGAAAAATATTGAAGGTTTCATGTAGTGCTGAAAGGTACCAACAGTTTCCCAAGTGATCACAACGCAGTTTTTCTAACTGTTGTTGCCAATAATAACATGGAAATCCATCTCCCATGCTCGTATTGAAGCATGGAACATAAAAGGTGTGGGAATTTTCATTCCCCATGGACACATCTATCCAATGTGTCTCTCCTCCCAACATGATCCCCACAGAGATAAGAACAACATCAACATAGGGAACCATAATTAGAATCATACTAACTGCCATATGTAACAAGGGATAAGGATAATGGTCCCTCAAATGAAACCAATGTAGTTTTACTCTCAACTGCATCAGAAAATGGCATGATGTGTGGCTTCCCAACCACTTTCTTGTTGCCCAAATCTCCTCACAATTTTGGAGAAATTTTATGATGTATGGTGCAAAGTGAACATGCTTTGCATAAGATATCATCTCCCCAAGACCTCCTAGGGAGTGGCCATCACCAATGCTACTAATGGCCTTAAGTAGACCATGAAGTCTAGAAGAAATAATGCTCCCTCTTTGAGAAATTCCCTACACATATATGGTTAAGGAATGCACATATTCATTATATAAATCATTATTCAACCAAACAGTATCCTTACCATATGTTTTGCTCATGCAAATGGAGTGGCTCATATATGAATCCCCTCTCATTCTCAAAGAGAAAAGATGTGGTTGTGTTAACTCTTCCAAAGGCTTATGAATCTCCTCCAACTCCACATAATCCATGCATCTCCTCAAATGATGATATATCTCCTCCTCAAAACCTTCCCAAATCTACCCCTCCATGATGGTGTGGTATGCTCTCATAGAATAAGTGTGGCTGAAAAGGAAATCTTCATGATCTACTTGTAGTAACTTCTTCTTGAGCTTGGAAGCTCTAGATAAGAAGATACAACCATAATAGTAGATGACCCCATATCCAATATCATACAAGTAAAAAGATCCTTGGAATAATCCACTAACAGATGGGATTTCCAATATGGATCTATCCTCCATAGTGACAGCTCTGATGATCTATCACAAAGAACAATTTTCATATGGCTTTCCTCCTCTTTGACGTCTCCCATGCCAAAGATGTAATTTGGAAGGCTGATATCCTTCCCATGCTGCTCCTGCCATAGCGCAGAACCTGGAATGAGAGTGGGTAATGAGGAAGTTGGGAGAATGCCTCTCCTCTCCTTGAGTCTACCCAAGACTCTCAGCGTTGTAACAAGCTCTCCCAAGGTCCTCACCCCTCTAGAATCAATGAGTAGTACCTCCAAATGTGAAGCATCCCTCATCATCTGCTGATCTGGTGGTCTCCGCGGTGAGATGCCTCCATGCAATGAGACATCAATATCAAGAGTAGACTGCATACATGAATGGATAGAATTGTTCCTCCCTTCACTACGTAATTCAGTCTTCCTCTTTTGTGCATCAACCCTCTGAAATAGATAGGGGTGTGTGCTCCTCATCAAATGATGTTGGTCATCTTCCCTACCTCCTTCTTTTAGTTGCATGGTTTCACAATCTGTCAACAATGGCACATGTTGATCATGGGTTGTGCCTTGATCTCCACATATGAGATCCTGGGGAATTCCTTGCAATGGTACAAGAATCCCTATTATAGGAGCAAGTTCTCTATCTACTTCTGCATGAGGTGCTAGATATGCTCTAGATATCACAACGTTGTTGCCCTCAAACTTCTCTTCCTCCTTAATATGAATGGGAAACCTTTCAATAAGTGGATCCTCTTTTGAAAAAGGTATCTCCATGCCCTCTTGTCCAAGAATAGGAGACAAAGTTCATTCCTCTCCAATATTTTTATAGAATGGATTTGAGTTTATAGGTCCTTTCAACCCATGCAAAAGTTTGGTTTGTTTTGGTTTGTTTAACTTCATAAAAGATGTTTCAGAATGACCTCCATCAAACCTTTCTACTAAGCTCTTAGTGAACTTTTCATAAGAGGAAGTATTTTAATTTTTTAATGAAAAGGACTCAAATATCCACCAAGCATAGGCCTTACCATCAAAATGCAGTGCTGCAACTTTGATGGCTTCGTCTTCAGAAACTTGGTGCTGCTACAAATAGGTGTGTAACTCCTCCACTGGAGCTCTAGCTGAACATGTTGGTGATCCATCAAAAGTGGATAGGAAAAATATACCCATGTCATGCTGCTTGCTCCTCTCCACCTTCATCTTGCAAAACTCTTGGAAAGTGATATGATCTCTAAACTTCTTAGTTTGAGATTCATATTCTTGCAAATAATCACTAAGAGCTTCCCTCCTAGGCATTTCTTCTTCTTTCATATCCCACATAGTAGATATGAGCATATGACTGCGTTGTGCATCATAATGTGTGGCTGCATTCTCACACTCATTATGTAAAAATCTAGAGTTTGCTTCAGAATCAAACTCTCTTAGATATTCTCTACACATCTCCCTCCTCATCTTCTTAAGATCTCCATGAATGCTCTGCAGAGTTTGAGAAAGAAGTTTTGAAAGCCTTTCTTCCTTCTTCCCTCCAAATAATGGAGTCTTATTTTTGTTTTTTATGTTCATCTCTTATTCTTCTTGTCCTCCTGATAGCATAATGGTTGAGATCCACAGGCTGAGCCAAGATTATGCTCTGATACCACTATAATATTCCCAAATGGGGAAGCAAAAATATATGAGCACAATAATGGAAATAACAGTGTAAATAATCTCATAAAATGTGTGAATAACATATAGCCATTATATTAAGATCACAACAGAAAAATGTATACAAGTCCTTTAGGAAATAGTCACTCAAGATAGGCAAAACCAACCTCAAGAGAACATGTACAATAAAGATCACTGCTACACAATAATGCCCAAGGCTATGACAGCACAATTTTATTATATATAGCTACTGCTCACAGATATCAATACATGGATATGAAAATATATGGCTCATACAATGTTGGGAGTGAAGATATAGACTCCCAAAAACAATTCCAAGACAATCCGGAGAGGATTTCTTGAAATATGCAAAAATACAAAAATGTCGGAGTTCAGCACTAGGGCTGAGTAGCAGCTGTAACTCAAGAACTAGATGAGGATGGATATAGATGATACATGATGAATGAATCTCATCTAATGGATCCTTCAAGTGAAAGGCTGATCCAATCACTGAAGATCTCACCCTCCAACCAAACACTGCAACCCCTCACTGAAAATACTCACTGAAATAACACAATCAAGGAGAGGTACTACACTTTAGGTGATGGAAAATATGTTGGTCAAGTGCCAAGATGTGAAATCAGCTCCAGAATCTTCCTCACTGTGTTTGGATCCTGTGATTTAGCATATTGGCACACTAAATGACAAGGCACCATATAAACCAGTCTTTAGAGCTCTAGGATCTAGCCCTCCTAGTCTCAGAGAGGGATCTCTCAATTTTTTGCAAAGATATGACTTGTTTTCTTGTAAAAGGTTGATTTTAGGCTACTTATTAAGCATGAGTTTGTTTGATTGTTTGGTGGGACATGATGATCTAGGCAACATAGATAGGAAAGGGAAATATATTGGGCAATGGAATCAAATGGAAGTTTGTAACAATTTTGTAAATGAATCAGGGGTGTCAGAGGGAAAATCTAACTTGGCTATTGGATCTACAAAGTCTTTCAGGTGAAATGAAATGAACATTAAGGGTTTAGAATGAAAAGTAGAACTAAGGGAAATTAAGAATCCTTAATTATATGTACCTCTCAACAAAAGAACTTAAAACATCATTTGAACATGAAGAAGTATTTCATAGATAGGGCTAACCATGAGTTCCACAAATCACACTTCATCAAATAACAATTTCAAGACAAAATTTTCAAATGAAATCTAGGAGTCGAGGAACACTCTATTTCGTCCAAATATTTCACTCTCAAGGATAAGAAAACATTCAAGAATCACAAATAACTGCATTCATAGAAGAGGGAACTCCTAAACATCTCTGATTACAGCTATAACGACCTTCAAAACAATTATTTAAGCAATAACAAAGGGTATGATCAAAAAGACCTCTTTGGCAGACTACAAACAATGGTTCTTTAAAGGGAGACTTCAAAAATAGTTTTCAAGCGGCAACAAGTAAGCAAGGAAAACCATAAATCATTCTTGAGACCAACTGTTTGAACTATTCTTGAAATAAATAACTTAAGGGTTGAAAAGCAGTCAAACTACTCAATAAAACCTTCAGCAGATGAAAACATAAAGACAATGAAGAGTAAACAGGTCTAATGTGCTTCTAGAAGACATTTCCTAGCCTAAACTTTTTACTCTACTACAAGCAAGAACTGATGAAAATAGAATGGAAAACAAGAAAAAAATGAACAGATTAGAATACTTCACCGATAGCCAAGCTCAGGGATCCAATGATACGGCTTTCTCCATCAACAAATAGGTCAAAACATCCACAGGTTCCAGAACATCAAATTTCTTTCAACTTCAGCAGAGCTTTGTATTACTTCAAAAGAGTCATCAAATGCCCACCATACAATGAGTTCGAATGCAGTATTTATGCTGCAAATGAGGAGATGGAACCATCTAGGGTTAAAAATGTTATTAATGACATAGTAAATGCATTCCTAGCCTTAAAAACCGTGCAAGGCATAAGGCAGGAATGTCTCTCAACTACTTCTCTGTGTAATAAATCTGTCTTTACTTCCTAAGGATAAAATAGTTGAAAAGATTGATATTTAAGGCTTTATCTTACTTTACAATAACTATTTGATAGCTTTAAAATATATTTTTTGTGTAATAACTGTCAATTTGCCCCTTGGGATAGAAAGTAAGCCACAAATGGCAGTTAGGCTTATCAACTGAATAACTGCTCTGTCTTGATTTATCCGAGGCCTTTTTTAGGCCTATCTTGCCTTAATTTAATCAAAAAGTGTGTCTAGGCCTGATTTGTTTTAGCCTTCCGAATCCATTATACTGCCTTTCTAACACTTCTCGGACTTCTTCAAACATTTGATTCATCTGTTTCACTGTGTTTTCTCCTTTAATCTGCCAATTAAACCTTTAAATATTCTATCTTCTAACTTTTTCTTTTATCCTAAAACTGTGATTAAGTATTCGGTCCTTTGCTTCACTTCTTTACTGACTTGCTTTGTCTTCTTGTGTGCAGGGTTTCCTTTGGTGCACTAAAGGGTTTTGTGTTTCAACCAATGGTCATGAAACATTGTTTAAAACGTTGAAATCCGACCTTGTTCTATCTCTTTCTGCATTTGATTAAGCTTCAAGGATTGTCACCCTCGTCCCTGTGTATTCGGCCTTCATAGAACCTGAAAACAAAAAATCAAACCATTATAATAATCCTGTGTATTTGGATAAACTGTATTAGAGGCATTTGGGAGCAGTTTCAGAGGAACGGGATATGCATGGAGGAAGGGTTTATGGGTGAAAAAATGCACAAAATGGGTTTTAAAGCAGTTTTGCCGCGAAATTTGGGTGAGAGTGGTTTTGGAAAACCACCAACGGTTTTCGAGCTGCTGATGGGTAGTTAGCAGTTTTCCCTTGGGAGAATGTGATTCCATTCATCGCTCGCCACATGCCCCGTGCAAAACCACTATTTTTGCATGAAATTGAGGTGTTAAACCTTGGCTGCAAAATCCACACAATAATGTTTTTGGGCTGTCATATCTAGGGGTGGTAGATCTACAGCCACAGGGGAGCGTGATAGTGGAAGTTGCGTAGGCGAGGAGGTGATGGTGGAAGACAGTTGTCAGACAGAGATTGGACGATGTTTCGCGTAGTGGGTGGTAGGCCCGAGGGGTGACGTGACAAGTTCGTCACGGAGTGGGCTGGTTGGGAGATGGGAAGAGAAGCGGGGTTGAATGAAGGTCGTTGAATCACGTAGATCGATAGTCAAGGATGCATCGAAGAAATTTTATGGTGCCGTGAGAAGGTGGATGGAGGAAAAAGGAGGTGCCCTGATGGCCATCGGATCTCCAAGATCAACGGCTAAGAATGTATCAGGGGCACAATCATCGTGTGAGGATTTTTATGGAGGGAAGGGACTAGAAGGAAAGGGAGAGGTGCGGTCCTGTGAAAAAGCAAGGGGACTGAGAGCCAGGGAAAAAGGGGCTAAGGGTTTAGCCGTTGGTCGGGCCCTTGGGTCATATGCAGAAGAAGGGTGGAAGGTTAAGCCCGTAAGGGCTTAAAACCCAATGTTTAATATGAGCTGAAAAAAGGACTAAAGAAGGCTTTTTAAAGCTTTTTAATGGCTTCCAATAGGTAAAATAGGGATATTTTAAACCAGAAAAAGGGGTTTTTGTGGTTTAAAAAGGGTTTTAAGAAGGTTTTTTAGGGAAAAGAAGGGTAAATGGGAAGGGAAAAAAATGAATTTTTAAACCAAAAAAAAGGTGTTCTTATAAGGTTTAAAGGTTTTTTTATGGAAAATGAAGGGTAAATAACAAAGGAAGAAAACATTTTTTGCAGGGGGGGAATAAGTGTTTAGATAAGTGAAAAATGGAGGCATTTTGGAGGAAATTATGAAGATGAAAAGATGGAGAAATTGGCTGAAAGAAGTTTCTTTTATAACAACAAGGTGATCTTTTAGAAGGAATAGATGAAGATTTTGGTGAACTGATAGACTTAGAATGATGAAGGCAGTCAGATTTCTAGTTGGAAATTTACTCATATTTGGATATCATCAAAATTATGGATGACTAACAGTGGCTCCACTTGGGGAGGACAACTTTCCTCTTAGGTGTCCAGAACCTCAGAAAATAATCTTTGAGTTTGAGTAGATCAGTGCCTTATCCATTGGGCAGATTTCTTCTTTTCTTGCTGATCTCTTTCTGAAAAGGACAACTTTTATCAATCTACAACTTGTAATCTCTTTAAAATAGCATCTCTATCTACCCAATCTTTCTTTGTCCTAGCAATTTTTCTTCCTTTCTGAGTGCATTTGAGCTAGCAAACTCTTTGATTTTTTATTTTTGAAAACAGAAATAAACTATCTAATCTTATCCTTATTTCTTCCAGGAGTCCAAATTAAACTGTTGAACTCTTTATTTTTCTACCTAAGCTACTATCTGTCAAGATTAAGCTATTTGACAGATTTTATTCTCTATTTTCTAAAACGGGAAATTTAGACACAGTCAAAACAGGATTAGACTATCTGATTTGCTATGGTGTCTATGGTTGTATGTGCAAGCTGCACATAGACTTTAATTGCAGAAAAATAAAACAAAATTATGAAGGCTTAAGATCTGCAAATTATAAACATCCTTCTATTCTTTTTCCAACTCTGGTTTAGATTTTGAGCTTGTTAGAACCATTTCCTTTCTACCCTAATCTATTCTAATAATAAGCCAAGTCTGAAAAAATCTTATCAATCTGTGCTTCTACTAACTTATCAACATAAATTTAAAGTATGTTTAGCCATGATTAGCTAGATGACTGAACAATATATCATTTTTGAATCAGCAGTGGCACTTAGATTTGCTCACTTTCAGAAAAATTCTCTTTTTGGGTATGGGGATGTACCTTTTTCTTTTTATCTGCCCTCTTTTCTCTTTTCTATTGTTTTTGTATTTTTTCCTTTTTCAAATTCAAAAAGCAGTGTTATATATAATGAATAAAAACTTTGAAATTAAGACTCTTGACAGAAGTAGTTCTTGAGCATCCTGCCATTGATAGGACCTCCAAATATGTCTTTTCCATTTAGCTCTTGCAGAAATATTGCATTATGACCCCTGATAGAATGAATAATGTAGGGTCATTTCCATAGATTTTCAAATTTTCCATGTTTTCCCTTTTCTTCCCTTCTAGAATCCCACTTTAGAACTATATTTCCAAATTCGAAATCATTTTCTTTAGTCCTCTTTTCAAATAACTTCTTGATGCTTTCTTGGACTATTTGTGTTCTATTATATACTTCCTCTCTGGACTACTGTAAATGAATGGTCTGATTTATCCTTCTCTGCATATCATTTTCCTCAGATTGTACTTCTTGGAGGAGTTTCATGACTGGAACTCCTATAGAGGTTGGGAAGATTGCATCCATGCCATAAACCAGTTGATAGGGGGACATATTTATTGACTTTTTAGTGCTTAATATATCAGCACATAAAGCATGAATAAGCTTACTATGCCATGATATCTGATTCTGCTCCAACATTTTTTTGATCATATTGACAAGGCTTTTATTTGAGGATTCAACTAATCCATTCCCTTGGGGATAGTAGGTAGTAGAATGACCCAATGTGATATGATATTTATAGTAGAAGTCAACCATTTTTTTAGACTTGAAAGCAGCAGCATTATCTGTTATAATTTTTCTAGGACAACCAAATCTGGATACTATGTTGGTTTCAAGGAAATAAATAATGATAGAGTCAGTAGCATTCCTAGAAGGTATGGCTTCTATCCACTTGGTAAAATAATCAGTGGCAGTGAGGATCCACTTATGTTGTGCTGAAGAATATGGGTGGATTTCCCCAATGAAGTCCAAGCCCCATTGTTGAAAGGGAGCCTCAACACTGATGGTATGTAAGGGTAAAGGAAGGAGTTTTCTTTTGCCATCAAAGATTTGACACTTATGGCAAGACATGACAAGTTTTTGAGTGTCTAGAAAAATGGTTGGCCAATAGTAACCAGATCTGAAGATTTTATTTGCTGTAGTCTTCCAGTATAGATGTCCTCCACATTCTCCCTCATGCAATGCATGCATGATTCATTCTGCATCAATCTTAAGCAAAAATTTAAGCAATATTCCAACAGCATTTTTCCAATATAAAACCCCATCTAATATGTAATAATTTAAAGCCTTCTGTTTCAAAAATATAGCTTTAGTTTTAGACGGAGAAGGAGGGGTATTTAGATAAAGCAGCACATATATGATATCAACATACCAAGGTGAATTCACAATGGTTTCTTCAATAAATGGAGCTGTGAATTCTTCTGTTTCTTCCAAAACATCAACCATATTCATATCTAGTGCTTGGAAGTTTGACTTAGCCATGCGTTTTTCTAATCCTTGCCCTTTGATTAGTTTGGTGGGCCTAATTTCTAAGTCATATTATAGAATAATAGCAATCCATTTTCCCCTTTCACCATCAAGGTCTTGACTTATAATATCTTTGACAACAGTATGTGGGAGAAAAGCAATAATTTGAGAATGTAGAATGTAGACTCTGAAGTCTTTCAATGCTTTTACCAAGGCTAAGGCTTTATTTTCCATGATGTTATACTTGAGTGGAGCATCTCTCAATGACCTACTAAAAAAGGATATTGATTGTTCTTGCCCCATAGTGTTCTTTTGTAGTAAAACTGCAACTATTGTATGTTCAAATGCAAAAGAAAAGATGTAGAAATCTTTGGTGAAATCAGCACTAATAAGAACAGGTGTTTGGGTTAGAGCTTGTTTAATCAGTTCAATTGATTTTTTAGCTTGTGTTGTCCATTTAACACCTATTTATTTCTTTAGCATATTTGTGATATTTCTTAATAGCCTAGCAAGGTTGGGGCTGAATCTCCTTAAAAAAATTATCTTCCCAATGAAAGATTGTAATTCTTTGAGGTTTCTAGGATGGCTTATTTTCAATATGCCATCAATCCTTTTAGGGTCTAATTGGATTCCCTCTTCACAAATTACGTGGCCAAGAAGCTTTCCTTCTTGAAGACCAAAGAGTGTCTTTTTGGGATTCAAAGATAAGCCATATTTCCTACATTTCTCAAAGACTTACTTTAAATGAATCAAGTGTTCTTCATCAGTTTTAGAGAAAAAAGTAATGTCATCAAGGTAAATGATTATAAAATAGCCTATGTCTTTTGAGAAGGCTATATCCATGGCCCTTTGGAAAGTGGCCCCTGCATTCATTAAACCAAATGACATTTTGACATACATGAATGTGCCCCAAGGTGTAGTAAAAAGCAGTTTTATGTTGATCACTTGGGAGTACTAACACCTGATTGTAACCTGAGAATCCATCCAACAGTGAAATTATTTTAGACCCAACCACCCTTTGAAGTATATGATCCATTTTTGGCAAGGGGTAGTTATCTTTAAGGGAGGCTCTATTTAGATTCCTGAAGTCAATGCAAAGCGTAATTTCCCCAGTCTTTTTCCTAATAGATACTAAGTTGGAAACCCATTGTGAATATCTGAGGGGAACTATGATCCCAGCATCATACATTTTCTTAATTTCTTTCTCAACTAAAGGAAATAAAACAGGGTTTATCCTTGTGAGTTTTTTTTTGAAAGGATCCTAATTTTCCTTAAGAGGAATTTTATGTTCAATGATGTTGGTATCATATGATTTTAGATCCTTGTATCCCCATGCAAAAACATATCTAAATTCTTTGAAAAGTCCTATGTATTGTTGTTTGATATGAGCTGGGAGAGTGTTGGATAGCTTGATCATTTTGGGTTCTACTAGGCTGCCTATGTTGTGTTCTTCTATGTTTGTTTCTATAGGCTCCATTCTTGGTTCTTTGGCTACGTCATTGAAGTCAAACAGTTGTTCTAATGGTGCAAGACCTCTTGGAATTGTATCATTTTTACATTGTAAAATTTCCAGGTCTTTTTGATCTGTATTGTCAACTATTTCTGCTCTAAAAGAATGTTCAAAATGGTTTATATCAGCAGAAAAGGATAGCTCTATTTCAGGGATTTGTTCTTCATTTAAATATTTTTCTTCATGGCTTGAACTAGATGTTGATATGGCAAAGTCATTTTTTGATTGCAGAAAATCATCTATGTGTTTGTCTTCTTCAAACACTTGCCAATAACCTTCATTGTCAGGTATTGCAGACCTGCTTTTCACCTTTATATCAATTTGTTCATTTTTCTGTGGTATTTGGAAATTACTAGAAGCAAAGGAAAGTTCATTTTCTAGATGATTTTGAGCTCTTGGGATGAAAATGAGTTCATATTTTTCAAAGGTTTTTAGGAGATTAAGGGCAGCATTTCTATATTCTCTGAGTTTTGGGTTTTCGGTTGAATACTCCCCTTTAATCTGTCTGATAATTAGCTCATAATCCCCTTGGACTGATATTATTTTAGCTCCTAAATCTTTGAGTAAGTTTAGTGTTATTCATCAGTATTTTTTGCATGTTTTGATGACTAGATTCCTTGGCTGAGTTTTCTAGAAACTAATCTCAAGATGTCAATTTGTCATCTAAAAAACACCTCAAACAAATATTTTTCTTCCTACCCCTCCCTTTCAACCTGTGATGGGAATGGTCTTCAGTTTTCTGTCCTACCCTAAATCAGCAAACCTTCCCTTTCCATAACTGTCGTAAACCTTGTACCTATGATATTCATTTTCCCCTGTTTCCACACAGCTCACTGTCAAAGCATTGAACAAGGTTGTCTACTCCTCTCTCTCTGTTTATTTTGTCATATAGTGACCTAACTATGTTCAAGAGATCCTTCAGAAATTGTGACAAAGCCTCTAGGTCTAGGTGGTGGTGTTTAGGGCAAATACCTTGAGAAAACTATCTCCAAGTCAGAAACCCTATTTTCAATATTAGTCAGCCATCATTTCTTCTTATTTGTCAAAGAAAAACCCTTTTCTATCCCTAGTTCATACACCATCAAAAGATCACTGTGTTTTGTTTCAAGCAGAGCTCAGAAAGGTTCAATCCAAGAAGAAAAAGAGAAAGAAGTTTCCATGTCTGAAGAAAGGTGATCATTTCAAGAATTATCTTGATAATACATCAAAAAGGCTCTCCAAAGATCAAAGACATCCATCAATCCATCTCTGCAGGGGTATATTGAGTGATGACAGTAAGCAAAGTGTGAGAAAAATAACAATTCAGGCAAAAGTTTCAATGTTGTGGTAGTTTACTATTGGAAATCAAAGAGAATGTAGATTGTGAAGACAGAAGAGCTACAGGTTTCAAATCTAAAAGTACCAAAAGACAAATGTCCTCCATCATGACAAATGAATGCAAAGGTTAGGTGATGTCTAGCTTCAACACTCCATGCCAACTCAAAGGGCATTTTTGCATAAGTTCTCAAATATGTGACCAAGCGATACAAATCACTCTTATGCAAGCAAGAGAGACAGTCTTTAGCAAAAAAAAAAAATTCTAAAGCCATTAGGCATAAAATTGAAGGTATAAGAAGAACAGCTACTTTTTATATCTTACCATAAACCTAGACTCTAAAAAGCATTCAAAGATAATTTGTTGCACCAAATGAAGGTACAGTCAATGAAAAAGGATTTATTTAAATGATGGATACAAGAAAGGCTCACAGTTTGTTTTCCATTGGTATTTTTCAATGAACACAGAGAATACATAGTAGTTGATGAAAGAAGACTTTTTGTGTTTTATAGTGCTTCCTTCAGTCATGAGTAGATGGCAAAAAACACACATTTGAAGGCCTCCTTCATGACAAGCAGAGTGCCCATAGAAAACTAGTTCAAAAGACAAATCTTCAAATGATGTAGCAGTGTTAGATGAAAGAAGATCTTTTGTGTTCTAAGATGGCCTCCTTCATAACAAGCAGAGGGCCCAATAGTGGTTTTTTTTAATGACCTGAGTGGTTACATTGGCATGACCTCCTTCATGATAAGCAGAGGGTCAGATCATCAAGTGTTAACTTTGTAATTTGAGAAAAGGTGTCAACAATAGACAGGTTTGAGAGATACAGTGTTTTAAGAGTTCATTCAAGGATAAACCAAGGTTAATAATAGTTTGGTGGCATGTTCCCCTAAATGTCTCAGCAAATGACACATCGCATGCAGACAAGTTGTCAAAATACAATCTCTAAATGATGTGTCAAAGATGAGAGAAAACTTCGGTTTATAGTGCCTCTTCCAATCAAAAGAAGAAGGAAAAAAACACTAGTTATCAGGAAGCCTCCTTCAAATCATCACACAGGGGACAAACATTATAGTTTATCAAAAATCACCTCCTCCGAAAGATGAGCAGAAGGCAAGTCACCAAGTGTTAACATTCTGTTCAAAAGGCTTTCAGTAATAAACAGAGATTAGAGACAATGTGTTTATAAGTTGTTTATTTGATAAAAAAACAAAGTCTAAAAACAATTTTTGTGGCATTTTCCCTTAAATGTCTATAACATCTCTGTTTAAATTTCATCCTTGGTGCTGAAGATACTCAAGACACAAGTTTTACGTTTCAAGAAGGTTTTCAATCCTCAAATGATATAACAGGGATGAAGGATAAGTTTTTGCAGGACAAGTAGAGAGCTTGATAAGTTTTTTTGACAAGATACCTCCTCCGAAAAGATGAACAAATGGCAAACACAACACTGGTTTCAAAGAAACTATCATAAAATACTTGGTTCAAAGAAACTATCATAAAATACACATGATGATTTTTGTTTTGTATCTCTTAGTGAGAAGTATACTCATGGCACAAAGTTCAATCTTTCAAAGAAGACACCTTTCAAAAAAGGGATAAAGCAATTGGTAAAAAAGCAAGCCCTCAACAAAATAGAGAAAGCCATTTTTCTTTACAAAACACCAAGGCAAAAAGTGGAGTGTCTAATCATCAAGAAAGGAGGAAAAACGACCATTCAAAACATTTCAAAAAATCTACAACACCCTCAAAGGGTATTTTTCCATGTCACTCTGTACTTAGCAAAGGACGTATTTTTCATGGTTTGAAGCCCTGGGCAGCATCGTGCAAAAATCAGGTCGCGACGCGCCTGTAACGTTCCTCCAAAGGCTTTTACACATGACACGACGCACCTGTAGGATAGTGCGACGCGCATGTGTTCTCTGACCAACCTGCCCTATCCGGCGTTCAGGAGGCGCCCGGCCCAACACATAGCAGCATTCAGGTGCTACGCGCATGTGGACAGGAGCGTAGCACCTCTCCAAAGGTCTCCAAGGGCAGAGAAAACTTTTTTTGCTCAGATTTTGGGTTGTTCAAACACAGCAGAAAGATTGCAAAGGTATTTTTCATGCCTTTGCATCTCAATTTTGGTCACAAAAATGTTTTGAAATCAAGATTTCAAAGAAGAAAACAGTGATTTCAAAAGGGGAAGACATAGTGGATTTCAAGGGTCTCCTGCTTGCTGAATAAAAAGAAAAACATTGTTTGAGGAGAAAGGGATTATTATCAGTTGAAAGGCATGTTTTGATTAAGAAGCCAAACATAGTTTTTGAAAAGGGAGAAAACAGTGTCTTAAAAGGAGAAAGGCCTATTTCATTTTGAAGAACCTATTTGTTGAATGGGTAAAGAAGAAAGCACAAAACCAAAATGCCTCGCAAGAATAAAGGGGTTAAGAAGGGAGGTCATCACAAAAGGTTTGAACCTACCACTACTCAAGAGCTCACTACCTCCTCTTCAATCTTGTCTTGCTTTCAAGAGGTTGGCTGCCTTGACTTTTGCAACAAAATCCAAGAAGTCACTAGCCACCCTTTGTTGACTGAGATTTTTGCCCTAAAACTAGATGGAAAACAAGTTCACCTAGCAGGTTTGGACTTTAAAATCACTCCTAGGGTTGTCTCCAAAGCAACTAAGATCCCCTATATAGGAGAAAAGTGGTTCAAACAAGCATACCTCGATCTAAATCACTATAAACCATTCCTAAAACCAGACCATCAGGATGCTTTCCCAGCTATATTTCCTTTTTCTCACTTATTAAGCAACTATGCCCCCCTCATGAAAGTTATCATGAAGTATTTCACATGTGAAGGGAGATTTTCCCGAATTTATTCCTATCACATCAAGCTTCTCATGCATTCACAAGAACTCAGTTGTTGAATCTCCCTTTCTTCCTCTGCAAAAGAATAGACAAGATGTCCTCCCTTGTCCAAAAAAGACCTCCTACTCAGGAAAAAGCTAGTCTTTTCCATCATTCTCTCATCAAAATCACCATCCTTTACCAGATTGAAAAGAAAGGAGTTTCTTGGGAGACTTTCATTTCTCATCTAGATTTTACTACTACCTCTTCATCTCATGGCCCATCTCATATGTCCTCTTCACCCTCCACTCACTATGTCTCCCCTTCACCTAGTCAATCTACCTCGCAAAAGCAAACATCACCCATGATTGATAGTGAAAAAGAGCAGTCTTATGAAACCAGGCATGAAGTTAGTAATGATGAGGAACATAGTGATACTCAGCAAAAGTGAGCATGAACCAAGTGACAAACCACATAACAGTGACCATGAGTATACTAGTGATGGTGAAGAAGGATCACCACACGGTAAGGAAATCAGTGGCACTCAACAAAGTAGTGAGGATGAAGAGCAAAGAAGCCCCAAACAGAGCAATGAAAATGAGCATGGGTACAACCCACGTACAGCTAGTGAGAATGAAGAACAAACTAAAGAGCAACAGGGTATTGATGATGAAGAGTAAAGGGAAGATGTTCAAAGCAGTGATGAGGAACACCACAGTCCTCAACAAAGTCATGAAACCAATCAAAGGGTGTTAGGTCCCTATATTACTAGTATAGTCCCTTATTGTTGTTAGTGTAACCCCCTTATTGTTATTATTGTACCCTTGTAACCCCCATATTTTTATTATTGTGCCCTTAAATTATTATTGTTAGGTCGGCTAAGATTACATTTTGGCCCCACTAGGATTACATTATGGCCCCACGGACTCCTATATATAGAAGGAGGTTTTGGTCATTTGTATCATCCAATAATTGTTCATTTATGTAATGTATTGGAGGTTTCCCCCTCGAAGTGTCTTATTTCTAAGGCGTTGATATCTCTTTTCTTCTATTTTTGGAGATAGTTACACAACATTTGGTATCAGAGCTTTGGATTCTAGGGTTTCGATGCTATAAACAGGTCATCGTGGAATTTTTGCTATAACGTTTTTTCTACAAAGGTTCAGAATCTAAAATTTTTAGGGTGCGAAACCGAAATCCTAAAGAAACTTCCCAAAAAATTTCAGAGCTTGGTTCGCAATATTTTCGGAGATATGATCTATGGAATGTGGTGCTTTTTCAGGATCCTGAATTTCATCTCAAAGAGGTGATCGTGGGAAACGATTCATAACTCTCTCTCCAAGCATCGGATTGGAGTGTCGTAAAAATTGGTCACAATTAAACGGAATTTATTTTCTTGGCTATCAATTTCAGAGCCAAAGTACGAAACAAGGACACATGGCAAGTCATACAAGTTCTCTCTACTGAACCAGTCCATTATTAGTTCATTGTGGGAGATTGGACACAACTTTGTCTTAGAGAATCCAAATCAGGTCAGACCTGTGGCATCCGAAACATAATTCAGAGGGATACGTTGGTACCAAAATTCAAATATTGAAGTGCTGCAATCACAGAGATAATCCAATTTCAATATCGAGCTCCTCAAAAGAAAGAGAAAGGACCTATGTATTTTTTTTCCGAATTGCATAAGTCCTGTTTGAAGAATCAAATTGAATTGATTTCAAGGGCATATTGTAGAATATATATTAGTATTGGGTTCTAAAATATGCCCCATAAAAATAATTCAACACCCATTAAGCCTTCAGAAGGCTCTACTATGACTCATGAAGATGAAGAATTGCAACATGATCTATCAAAATTACAAGAGCAAGTGCACCAAATTTCGCTCTCGCAAAGAGCAACAAAAAATGAAATGGAAGTTTTGAAGAAAGGCGTGGAAGCTAAGATGGATGGCATGGAAGCTAGAATGGAAGCTAAGATGGATGACATGAAAGACAACATGGAAAACATGAAGGATCTAAAAGAAGACATGGAAGGTTTGACAAAGTTGATACAAGAAATGTTTCATAATGGTTAAAAGATAGTAGAAGAAACTCATGATGAGAACAAAATAAATGTTAATCATGATTTTATAAATTTTAATGTTGGCAGGAAGAACCACCATATTCCAAAAATAGAGATGAGGAAGTTTGATGGAAAGGATCATGTAACATGGATACTATAGATGGAGCAATATTTTGATCTCCATAATATGCAAAACACACAAAAGGTATGCATTGCAACTTTACATTTAGAACAAAATACATTTGAATGGTATCGATGGCTTTGCTCCCGTAAAAAAATTGTCACTTGGTCAATTTTTATGGAGAAAATGATAGCACATTATAAGGATACAAAGAGCAACACCTTCTTTAGCCAATTGATAAATCTCAAAAAAAAGGGCTTAGTGGGGGAGCACATTGAGGACTTCCAAAAATTGAATATAAGGGTAACTGATATTCGAGAGGAACACAAGATTGATCTCTTCAGAGGCACTTTAAATGATAACATCCAACATGAAGTTCACGTTTTGGAACCTGATTCATTGGAGAAGGCATTCAGGTTGGCAAGAAAAATTGAATGTAAAATTATGGTGACAAGGAAGCCTACCAATCACTTCTATAAAGAATGAAGTGTTGCTATGCCTAGACTTCCACAACCTACAAGGTTGACACCACAACAATTGGAAGAAAAAAGAGAAAAAGGGCTTTGCTACAGTTGTGATAGCAAATACACTAAAGTTCATAAGTGTGCTGAGAAGAAATGATTTTACATAAATTGTGAAGAGGAATAAGAAAATGAACAAGAAGAGGATATACACCAGGAACCAGCCATAGAAGGGGAAGAAATGAATCCGACCATATCATGTAATGCACTAGTAGGAATTACCACTACTCAAACTCTCAATATAGAAGGACATATCAAGAAGAAAAAGGAAATAGTGTTGATTGATTCAGGTAGCACCCATAATTTTATTCATTGTAAGGTAGCCAAGGAATTAAATTTTTTCCTATACCCAACACCAAAATGTCAAGTGATGGTTGCAAATGGAGGAACTATAAATTGCTCTGGAAAATATCATAATATCAAGCTAACCATGGGGGAATATGTATTAACTATTCCAATGCTTTCCATTCCTATGGGAGGTGTTGATGTTGTACTAGGAGTACAATGGTTACAATCTTTGGGTACAGTAGCTTTAAATTTTCAAGAACTTTTCTTGAAATTTTTTTCAGAAGGAAAGGAAGTCAAATTATGGGGTATTGCGGGGAAACCGGGAAATATAATAAGCTCTAATGTCATGACAAAGCTTCTAAAGAAATAGCAACAAGGCGTAATTGCACAATTATGCTCACCAGAAGTTCCAACATCAAAATCATCTATTTCTGCAGATCTCCAACAAGTCTTGGACAATCATTCCAAGGTGTTTGAAACTCCCAAAGGACTCCCACCTATTCGTGATCATGATCATGCTATTCATTTGATTCCAGGAAGTGTTCCTCCAAACATCAAACCTTATAGATATCCTTACTTCCAAAAGAGCGAAATTGAACGTATGATTGCAGAAATGTTAGAGGCGGGTATAATTCAACCTAGTCAAAGTTCTTTCTCTGCTCCTGTAGTATTGGTACACAAGAAGGATGGATCATGGCGAATGTGTCTAGATTATAGGGAGCTTAATAAGCTCACCATTAAAGATAAATTTCCCATTCCTGTGATTGATGAATTATTGGATGAATTGCATGGAGCAATTTATTTTACCAAGTTGGATCTTCGTTCAGGATATCATCAAATTAGAATGAAGACCGAAGATATTCCAAAAACAGCATTTCGAACTCATGAAGGTCATTATGAATTTTTGGTCATGCCTTTTGGCCTTACCAATGCACCTTCTACATTTCAAGGGTTGATGAATTCCATTTTCAAACACTTCCTTAGAAAATTTGTGCTGGTATTTTTTGATGATATACTAATCTATAGCAGGTCTTGGAAGGATCATGTTGAACATGTTGACAGGGTGCTCAAACTATTGCAGGAGAAACAATTATATGAAAAAACATCCAAATGTTTCTTTGGAGTACAAGAGGTGGAATATTTGGGTCATATTTTATCTCACGAGGGTGTTAAGGTAGACCCTAACAAAATTAAAGCCATTAAGGAATGGAAAGTCCCCACAACCATAAAGCAGTTGCAAGGATTTCTCGGGTTAACTATGTATTATCACAAGTTTGTTAAGAATTATGGGAGAATAGTAGCACCTCTAACAACATTATTGAAGAAATATGCATTTTCATGGACTCCTGAAGCAACTAAGGCCTTTGAACATCTTAAAGAGGCAATGTGTCGAGCACCAGTCTTAGCTACGCCAGACTTCACAAAAACCTTTATTGTGGAATGTGATGCCTCAGGAAATGGATTTGGTGTTGTTTTAATGCAAGAAGGAAGACCCATTGATTTTGAAAGTCATCCAATCAAAGGAAAGTATTTACATAAACCTATTTATGAGAAGGAAATGTTAGCAATATTGCATGCATTAAAGAAATGACGAACTTACCTAATGGGAAGACACTTCAAGGTAAAAACTGATCATGATAGTCTTAAACACCTTTTGGAACAAAGACTATCTTCCGAAGAGCAGCAAAAATGGGGCACAAAGATGTTGGGTTATGACTTTGAAATAATCTACAAAAAGGAAAGCTTATTGTTGTTGCAGATGCACTCTCAAGAAAGAATGAAGAGGTGGAAGCATTGCTTTGTGCCATTTCTATTATCCAACTAGATTGGATATCCGAAGCAAGAGATAAATGGAAGAAGGACAAAGATGTATGGACACTCATTAAAAAATTTTAGCAAGATCCTAGTACATCTGATACATTTAGTTGGAAAAATGATTCCTTATGGTACAAAGATCGCTTATATATTTGTAAGAATTCCCAACTAAAACAAAATATTCTTTTGGAACTGCACACTTCTCCTTTAGGAGGACACTCAAGAATTTTAAAAACTTACCACAGGGTGAAGAAAGAATTTTTTTGGGATGGCCTTAAATCTGATATTCAAAATTTTGTGGCGAAATGTTTGGTTTTCCAACCGAATAAAGTTGAGACAATTAAGTCCCCAGGACTTCTACAACCTTTATCCATTCCAAGTCAACGTTGGGAGGAGATTTCAATGGATTTAATCACAAGTTTACCTAAGTCCAAAGGAAAGAGTGTCATCATGGTGGTAGTTGATAGACTTACCAAGTATGGACACTTTTGTGCATTATCTCATCCATTTAAAGAAAGTACATTTGCTACTACATTTATGGACACAATTCAAAACCTACATGGAAGCCCAAGGGTTATTGTGAGCGACAAAGATCCCATTTTTACTAGAAATTTTTGGACAGAGTTATTTTCTTGTTTGGGTACTCAATTAGCTCATAGCTCATCTTATCATCCTTAATCTGATGGTCAAACTGAGACAGTAAATAAATGTTTGGAAGGATATCTTCCTTGTTTTGTATCTGATAAAAAACACAATGGGTCAAGTGGTTACCTCTCGCTGAATGGTGGTATAACACTTCCTTCCATACTGCAGCAAAAATGACCCCATTTATTGCACTTTATGGATATCATCCACCATCCATCACATCATATCTAGGGGAAAATTCGAAGGTTCAAGCAGTGGAAGATTACATCAAGCATCAGCAATAAGTTATCCAACTCTTAAAGGATAACTTGAATTTGGCACAAAACCGAATGAAACAACATGCAGATCAACATCGTAGTGAGAGAAGTTTTGATGTAGGAGATTGGGTATTTTTTACGGCTACAACCATACAAACAAATTTCCCTCAAGCAAGCTAAGAAGGATAATAAATTATCGCCAAAGTACTATGGCCCTTACAAGGTGTTGCAAAAGATTGGTACTATAGCATACAAATTGGAGCTTCCTGCTTCTTCGTGAGTGCATCCAGTTTTCCATGTTTCATGCTTAAAGAAGGTTATAGGTGAAAATCTTCCAGTTCAAACAATATTGCCAGAACTTGATGAGAAAGGAAAAATCATATTGGAACCTGAAGCGGTCATGGAAACAAGAACTCGATAGCTACGTAATCGATCAATTTCAGAGTATCTCATCAAGTGGAAGAACTTACCCACTGAAGATTCTACATGGGAGGATGACAATTTTATACAGAAGCACCCAGAGCTACTCAAGCATTGAGGACAACACTTTTTTGAAGGAGAGGGGCACGTTAGGTCCCTATATTACTAGTATAGTCCCTTATTGTTGTTAGTGTAACCCCTTTATTGTTATTATTGTACCCTTGTAACCCCCATATTGTTATTATTGTTCCCTTAAATTATTATTGTTAGGTCGGATAGGATTACATTGTGGCCCCACTACGATTACATTATGGCCCCATGGACTCCTATATATAGAAGGAGGTTTTGGTAATTTGTATCATCCAAGAATTGTTCATTTATGTAATGTATTGGAGGTTTCCCCCTCGAAGTGGCTTATTTCTAAGGCGTTGATATCTCTTTTCTTCT
Organism: Pinus albicaulis; assembly: GCA_034641835.2. Classification (NCBI taxonomy): domain Eukaryota; kingdom Viridiplantae; phylum Streptophyta; class Pinopsida; order Pinales; family Pinaceae; genus Pinus; species Pinus albicaulis. The sequence continues at coordinate 174,697,279 of CM076571.1, forward strand.
ATTTTTGGAGCTGGTTACACAACAAAGGGACAGTGAAAAAAGTGCCTCCCAGCAAAGTAGTGACCATGGTGGCAGCCCACACACAGAGTCTAAGGAAAATAGTGAAGATGATGGCAGCATGCAAAATGACAAAGAAGACAATCATAATGAAGGCATCCCTCAACAAATTCAAGACAGTGAGGAGGATAAATAAGGTAGTGCACAAACAGATAGCGAAGATAGTCAAGCAGTAGAAAAAGATGAAGAAGCTAACAGCCCTAAAAAACATACTCTAAACAGCACTGATGAGGTTGAAGGCAACATATGTCAAGAGGTTCAAAACAATGATAAAGGTGAAGATGGCAGCCCTAAACAAACTCAAAATAATGAGGAAAACAGTGAACAGGGCAGCAAAGCAAGTGATGATGGAGGGAGCAGTATAAAGGATCAAGTTGAACAAGTGCTAGTGATGAAACCTCCTCTCTCTTCTCCTCAACACAGCCAATAACATATGCTTGCTGCCTCTCCTAGGCAAGGGTCCATGATTCATTCTCCAAAAGCACCAAAGGCTAAAAACACTAGATCTATAAAGAATAAAATCACTCCAGCAGTGACTAGTAATGTCACTAGGGCGCTAAGGAGTAGAGGCAAACTTCCTAAGAAGAATATTGTTGAATTTCCAAAGAGAACAAGAGCCAAGAAGTCTATCCAAATCAAGGGCAAAGAAAAAGTTGAACAACAGGAGAGTAGCCATGAACAAGAAAGGGAGTTTGACATCATACAAATAGACAGTGATGCTGGAAATGACGAAGCCAGAATTCTTGAGTCACTTTTGCAAAACAGAGAAGCCCAAATCCATGACTTAGAAACTGATGTAGAAAGGTCGAAGGACCTCATACACTTTCTACAAATGAAAAATAAACAAATGAGTGGGAAAATGGCAATTTATGAGGCCTGGGCATTCAAATACCAAAGGGAAGCATAAAAGGCACAAGTCAAGCTTGAAGAGTATATGGGAAAATTTGATGATATTGAGGAAGAAGAGTAGCCAGTAAGAAAAAGGCCTAAGACTATGGGTCTTAGGAAAGCTTTGGAGAAATAGAAGGAAGAAGAAGCAGCCCTTGTTCGATCTTATCCTCTCACACAATTCCTTGCCCAAGAGATAGAAAATGATAAAGAATCATGGCTTGAAAGAGCGAACAAGAAATTGGAGGATAAATTAGACAAAGCAAACAAATACTTGGGTTTGCAAAGGAAGCTGACCGGGCACTACAAGAAATTGAATCAATTTGCCCGAAGAAAACTCAAAGTTGCTCAAGAAAGGTTCAAAACTGCCCAAAGGAGGCACCCAGTGAAAAAAGGGGAAAAAGACATATCTAGGCTTGAAATATTGGCTTCAGCTTCATTGAATGCTTCTAAGAACCCATAAGGGGTTTGCTCGCCAAAATTGAGCAAATTTTGACATGATCTTGTTTTTTGTGTTTTTGGCCCTAATTGCACATTTTTCTAGGCATTGCCATGTTTTCTAGGAGCATCCTAAGCTCATGAAAGTAATTTTTTTGGATGTATTAAATTTGGGGACATCTATTCACAAATTTTCAGATCCAAATAAGGTGTTTTGGTCCTGCAAAGAGGCAAAAATCAGTCAAAATTCACCTCTTTCCTCACATATCAGCAGATGCGACCCTCCTGGGTTTTTTCACTCAGTCCACTTTTTGACAGACTTCTAGGGATTATTTTGAGAAAGCTCAAGTATTTCCAGAAACTAGACATCTAGGGCTTTCCAATGAGCTATCACAGGCCTCATTTTTACACTAGGAAGTCCCTCAAAAGTTATCTGCAAAACATGATTCTTTCTGTTGCTATGCTCCTATAGCATTTTGGCTAAAAAAGCAGTTTTTTAAAGGTGGCCATCGAAATGTGCATTTAGATATTTTTAACTCTATATCAGAGATTAAAAGTCAATTTTCTTGCTATTTTTGGCTTAAATAGATATTTTTGAAGATATTTTGTGCCTTGGGCTTTGCAAAGCCTCAAGGACAAAATCAGATATTTGTATTAGGTCAATGGCCTTCTAGATGCTCTAGGAGGGTTTCTTTCTCTTTAGCCTATATAATCCAAGAGAATTCATTGTAACCGAAGGGTGAACTTGATGTTATAGAGAAATACATAGCATTATAAGCTTCGAAGAAATACTTTGTCTCATGAAGTGGATGATCTCTTGCTTGACCTTGATGGTGGAAGAGGATTGTATGTAGGATTCCATGGCTTGGTGAATGGTATTATGTCCCTTATCTGTTATGTTTTCTTAGTTTATCATACATGTCTTCATGCTTCTTGCTTGTTGTAGTTCAGTAAAGAATAAGTTTGAGATATGCTTATGGAGGCACCTCAAATTTCTTGATTCATTACAGCTTAAATGTTTTCATCTTTCATGGTTATGTCAAAGAATTCTTAATTTCTCTTTGGTACCCTAAGAACTAGTTATCAATTTCATTAATGGGTATTATGTATGCTACCTAGTATGATTCACGGTATGCCCTGCTTACTCATAGCTAACAAAAACTCCATCTCTAAAATCTTTCTCTAAATTATTGATTATCTTAGTTAATTCAAAGAGGTCTTGTTTTGATCTTGCCCTTTGCCCATGCTTTGCAATCTTATTTCAAAGTTCCCAATAGCTCAAGATATGATGTTTAGGAGTTCCCTCTTCATAGATTGAGTTTTTTTTTTACCTTATTTGTTTTTCCAAAAGTTTGAAGGTGATTTTCCCAAAGTTAGAGGGTCTTATACTTCTATGTATCATTGGATTGTTTATTTTCTGCATCTATCAGTTTGAGTTTCATTCATAGATATTAATGGTCCGCCCTACCTCATGAATGCTTGTTTTTTAACTATTTATGCTTAAAATCTCTTTGTCTTTCACAAACTTAATGTCCATATCATTTCACTTTCACCCAAAGAATCCATTGACCTCGACCAAATTAGCCCTGCAGTAATACCTTGTCCACCATCGAAACAGTCTCGACCTTTTCGACCCCATAGCCCAGTTGATCTGAAGAAATTTTTATCTATTTATCCTTTGATTAGTTTACCTCAAAAACCCAAAACAAACTAAAAACATACTTAAAAACTAGCCTAAAATCAAATATACAAAGAGCAAACAAGTTTACATCATTTTTATAATAGAGAGAGCCCTCTTTGAGTCCAGGAAGGCTAGGTCCTAGGGCTCCAAAGTTGGTTTGATGTTACCCTGTCATTTGGTTTACCAATCTATCAAATCACGAGACTCCAACATGTAGGCCAATAAGGAGGGCTTCATATTCAACAATGTTATTTGTGCATGGAAAATCCATTTTATAGGAAAACCCTTTGTTTGTGTTCTGTATCCATACACCAGCCCCTGCACTTAATTTGCTACAAGAGCCATCAAAGTTTATTTGCCAAGGTATTTCAATATTATTTTCTTTTTCTTTTTGTTCTTTAAGGCTGCTCAAGTCTGAACTGTTCTTTTCTTGAGTTGATGGCCGATTTGACTGTTCTGGTAGACTAAATTCTTCTTTTTTTTCCTTTTCTTGTTGGCTGATTTCATCTTCATTATATAAGATAAAGGAATCCAAATTTGAATGGATGGAATAGATAGGAGAATTTTTTGGTCTATCTATGTTGCTTACCATGTATTTCATGTGGGATTCCCTGTATAGCCTTCCGGTTTGATTAAAAACTGGGATGGTGGCATAGGACATATCCATTTGAAGGCTCCCCTAAAGTTTGGCTCCCCATGATCTTGATAAAAGCATGCCATACTTAGGGGGCATGTTAGCTACCACTATGTCCATTAATAGACTCTTAGCAGGAATTTGAGACAATTTAACACATAAATCCTTGATTAAACCCAAGCATCTGACCCTGCTTGAATCAAAAAAGTACAAATCTTTATATGGTTTAGTAATTTCCAAGCCTAAGCTTTCCATTAATACTTTGGGCATAAGGTTATGTGAAGCTCCAGAGTCTAACATGGCATTGTGTAAGATCTTATCATGTATATTTAGGCTAACATAGAAGGGAGGGATATCCCCTTCTTGGTATTTTCTTTCAACTTCAGGACCAAACAATAATTTTGGTTTATCATCTGTCAAGTTTAAAGTATCAATGTCACTGCCTATATTCAAAGCTCTCAAAACTTGATTTTTATATACATCATAAGTTACTAGTTAAACTAAGGGAATGGTGATTTTGATCTTGGAAATTTCCCCTTCAAGGCTGAAAGGAACTATTGTTCTTGACATATTTACATCTTTTTTGTAATTTACAACTCTTTCAGCAATCCTGATTTGCTGAACTTTATTTGGACTGTTATTTGGGATAGATTTGTTAGGGCCACTAGCTGAAGTACTAGGGCATATTTATTCAACACTTTGCTGAATGTTTTTGTCTTTATTTAGATCAGTTTTCTTGGTCATAGTGTTGGTGTTACTGGATGTCTTCTTAGGCTGATTTTCTAAAGTTTTCCTAACATTAGTACTAGTGTTTTTGTCATTGGAAATCTCTGGGATTCCTTTTCTTCTAAGATTATATTGTTTGTGTACCTCCATGATTGCAATTTCAAACCCCAATCTATAATCTTCAAAATCTTCATGTTTGTTTTCAATTTGTTCTGAGGAGAAGAATCCTTGTTCTTCTTCAGTGAGAAAAACGTCTGTCTCACTGTCAGATCCTATCAAGTTTACATGATTTTCCTCCAACCTTTCAACTTCCCTTTCTTCTTCTTGATCAACATATTTTTGTTGAAAGGGAGGCCTAATCTGTTGTTCATTATCTCTATGCCTATCTCGATTAGGGTCTCTTCTGAGATTTGGGTTTCTATTTTTGTTTTGGGGGTTGTTTTGGTTTTCTCTAGGAGGCACTCTATCATTCATATTTATCTTTTCAAGCATCCTCTCCATTACCTTCACTAAGTTATCAATTTTAGTATCTGATGATAAGGTTAATGCCATTGTATCATCCCTGTATGTAACTCTTTTTTCTTCTTTTAACCTAGCTCTTTTCTCAATCAGATTTGCTTCTACACCTAAGGCTCCCCTCTGCATATCTTCTAAATTTAAGGGATCTCTTTCTCTTAGCTGGTAGGCCATTTCAGGATCAAAGCCCTCTGAGAATTTAGCTAAGGCTAGGCCTAATGGAGGTTTCATGTCTGGGGGAAGTGCATTATACACACTATTGAATCTAGTGCAATAATCTTGGACACTTTCCCCAATGTTTCTTTTGAGGCTGGTATATTCTGAAAGGATTTTGAGAGGGTTCTTCCTAAGTTCCCATTTGTTTATGAATGTTTGATATAAACAAGGGAGATCATTAATGGTGTGATGAGTTAAGCCTTTAAACCATTTTTTTGGCTTCTCCTCCTAAAATTTGAGCAAAAATTCTCATCTTAATGGCCTCTTCTTCTATTTCCATGTAATCAAAGGCATCATTCATCTTATCTACGTGTTGTTGAGCAGTAGTAGGTTCATTTCCAGTGAAATGGGGAATTTTGGATTGATATTCATTGGGTAAGAGAACCAAAGATAGTGGTAACACAAGTGGAGCATACCATGCTGCCATGACAGGAAATAATGGGGGTTTTACAAGAGGTGGATTAACAAGAGGGAAAGTGGGCTGAAATGGAGTGTTCTGAACAGTGGAAGTGTGGATAGGAGTAGAAGAAACACTTGGGCCAACAAACTTTTGATGAGAATATTTTTTATGGAAGGAGCTGAAATGATGGAGAAGAAGAGAGTCAGGTGGAGTAGAAGGTGAATCTTCTCTACTAAAGCTCTGTTGAAAATCTGTGGTTTCAAAATAAACTTGGTTTAAATCACTTTGAGATTTATTCCTGAATAGGTTCTTTGTGTGAGGTAAGTAAAAGTGAGGATCTTTCAAGACTGTGAGATCTTTAGGAACGAATCTTGTTCTTGGGATGTTTCTGTCAGTAGTTGGTTTTCCAGATCTAGGGGTTTGCCACAAAATTCTTTCTAGATTTTCAACTATGGTAGAAGGGTTAGGATTTGGATGGGATCTAGTGTTAACCCTATGTGAATCCAGATTTCAGTTTCCAAAATTTAGAGAGGCTGAGGTTTTTAGGATTATTTTTCAAGATTTTTCCTCTCACAGTGATTTCTATAATAGGGGACTAGTTTTCTAAACTTCCTCAAGGCTAGTTAACACAATCCTAGGGAAATCTAGAGGTCTAGAGGAGTAATAGGCCTACTGGGGCTAGTGGAGTCGTCAGGTGGAAATTTTAGCTTTTCTGAAGGTAAAATGTTTTATGGTCCACCACCAATAGTTTATTTTAAAACCAATCTGAAATGTTTTGGGTTTTTCTAAGTTTTTATATGGTTCTATGGTTTTGAGAGTGTCTTATACTTGATTCAACACTTAGCTAAGGTGATGGAACAAACAGAGTCTACTCTATGGCTTATCAGCTAATTTCTTCAAGTTTTGATAAGGGTCTCTTAGAATCCTAAGGTTTACTTATATTGCCACTGATTCAGACAGATCCTATCATGATTACCATTATGCTGGTAGTGTTTGAAGAAGCTATAGTTTGCTTAAATGAATACTGGGTGTCTTATTTAGGGACTTTTTACTCAAAAATACCCCACCATGATCGCCAGAAATGTTGGGATCCTGTGATTTAGCAGATTGGCATACTAAATTACAAGACAACATATAAACCACTCTTTAGAGCTCTAGGATCTAGCCCTCCTAGTCTCATAGAGGGATCTCTCAATTTTTTGCAAAGATATGACTTGTTTTCTTGTAAAAGGTTGATTTTAGGCTAGTTATTAAGCATGAGTTTCTTTGATTGTTTGGTGGGACATGATGATCTAGGCAGCATAGATAGGAAAGGGAAATCTATTGGGAAATGGAGTCAAATGGAAGTTTGTAACAAGTTTGTAAATGAATCAGGGGTATCAGAGGGAAAATCTAACTTGGCTATTAGATCTACAAAGTCTTTAAGGTGAAATGAAATGAACATTAAGGGTTTAGAATGAAAAGTAGAACTAAGGGCAATTAAGGATTCTTAATTATATGTACTTCTCAACAAAGGGACTTAAAACATCATTTGAACATGAAGAAGTATTTCATAGACAAGACTAACCATGAATTCCACAAATCACACTTTAGCAAATAACAATTTCAAGAAAAACTTTTCAAATGAAATCTAGGAGTTGAGGAACACTCTATTTCATCCAAATATTTCACTCTCAAGGATAAGAAAACATTCAATATTCACAAATAACTGCATTTATAGAAGAGGGAACTCCTAGACATCTCTGATTACAGCTATAAAGACCTTCAAAACAATTATTTAAGCAAGAATGAAGGGTATGATCAAAACATACCTCTTTGGCAGACTGCAAACAATGGTTCTTTAAAGGGAGACTTCAAAAACAGTTTTCAAGTGGCAGCAAGTAAGCAGGGAAAACCATAAATCATTCTTGAGACCAACTATTTGAACTATTCTTGAAATAAACAAGCTTAAGGTTTGAAAAGTAGTCAAACTACTCAATAAAACCTTCAGCAGATGAAAACATAAAGACATCAAAGAGTAAACAGGTCTAAGGTGCTTCTAGGAGGCATTTCTTAGCTTAAAATTTTTACTCTACTGCAAGAAAGAAATGATGAAAACAGAATGGAAAACAGGAAAAACATCTATAGATTAGAATACTTCACAAATAGCCAAGCTCAAGGAACCAATGATAGAGCTTTATCCATCAACAAACAGGTCAAAACATCCACAGGTTCCAGAACATGAAATTTGTTTCAACTTCAGTAGAGCTATGTATTACTTTAAAAGAGTCATCAAATGCCCACCATACAATGAGTTTGAATGTAGTATTTATGCTACAAATGAGGAGGCGGAACCATCTAGGGTTCAAAATGTTATTAATGACATAGTAAATGCACTCCTAGCATTAAAAATGATGCAAGGCATAAGGCAGGAATGTCTCTCAACTACTTCTCTATGTAATAAATCTGTCTTTACTTCCTGAGGATGAAATAGTTGAAAAGATTGACTTTTAAGGCTTTATCTTAACTTTACAATAATTGTCTGACAGCTTTAAAATATCTTTTTTGTGTAATAATTTTCAATTTTCCCCTTGGGACAGAAAGTAAGCCACAGGTGGCAGTTAGGCTTATCAAGTGAATAACTGCTCTGTCTTGATTTATCCGAGGCCTTTTTAGGCCTATCTTGCCTTACTTTAATCAAAAAGTGTGTCTAGGCCTGATTTGTTTTAGCCTTCATAATCCATTATACTACCTTTCTAACACTTATTTGACTTCTTCAAACCTTTGATTTATCTGTTTTAATTGTGTTTTATCCTTTAATCTTCCAATTAAACCTTTAAATCTTCTATCTTCTAATTTTGTCTTTTATCCTAAAACTGTGATTAAGTCTTCGGTCCTTTGTTTCTTCACTTCTTTGTTGACTTGCTTTGTCTTCTTGTGTGCAAGGTTTCCTTTGATGCACTAAAGGGTTTTGTGTTTCAACCAGTGGTCATGAAACATTGGTTAAAATGTTGAAATCTGACCCTGTTCTGTCTCTTTTTGCATTTGATTAAGCTTCAAGGATTGTCACCCTCATCCCTGTGTATTCAACCTTCATAAAATTTGAAAAAAAGAATTAAACCATTATAATAATCCTGTGTATTTGGATAAACTGCATTGGAGGCATTTGGGAGCAGTTGCAGAGGAATGGAATATGCATGGAGGAAGGGTTTATGGGAAAAAAAATGCACAAAACAGGTTTTAAAACAGTTTTGGTGCGAAATTTGGGCAAGAGTGGTTTCGGAAAACCACCGGTGGTTTTCGCGCTACCGATGGGCAGTTAGCGGTTTTGTCCCAGGGGAACGCGATTCCATTCATTGGTCGCCATGTGCCCCGCGCAAAACCGCTATTTTCGTGTGAAATTGAGATGTTAAACCTCGGCTGAAAAATCCACACAATAATGTTTTGGGCCGTCAACTCTAGGGGTGGTAGATCTACGGCCACAAGGGAGCGCGATAGTGGAAGTTGTGTGGGTGAGGAGGTGATGGTGGAAGACATCTATTAGATGGAGGTTGGATGATGTTTTGCATAGTGGGTGACGTAATAAGTTTGTCGCGGAGCGGGCTGGTTGGGAGATGGGAGGAGAAGCGGGGTTGAATGAGGGTCGTCGGATCACGCAGATCGATGGTCAAGGATGCGTTGGAGAAATTTTATGGTGAGGTGAGAAGGTGGATGGAGGAAAAAGGAGGTGCCCCGATGGCCGTCGAATCTCCAAGATCAACGGCTAAGAATGTATCGGGGGCACAATCATTGGGTGAGGAGTTTTATGGAGGGAAGGGGCTAGAAGGAAAGGGAGAGGTGCGGTCCTGTGAAAAATCAAGGGGACCGGGAGCCAGGGAAAAAGGAGCTAAGGTTTTAGCCCTTGGTCGGGCCCTCGGGTCATATGCAGAAGAAGGGCAGAGGGTTAAGCCTGTAGGGGCTTAAAATCCAATGTTTAATATGAGCGTAAAAAGGCCTAAAGAAGGCTTTTTTAAGCTTTTTAAAGGCTTTCGATAGGTAAAATAGGGATATTTTAAACCATAAACGGGGGTTTTCGTGGTTTAAAAAGGGTTTTTATAAGGTTTTTTAGGGAAAAGAAGGGTAAATGGGAAGGGAAAAAAAAGGAAATTTTTAAACCAAACAAAAGGTGTTCTTATAAGGTTTAGAGGTTTTTTTATGGAAAATGAAGGGTTAATAACAAAGGAAGAAAACATTTTTTGCAGGGGGGAAATGACTGTTTAGATAAGTGAAAAATGGAGGGATTTTGGAGGAAATTATGAAGGTGAAAAGATGGAGAAAATGGCTAAAAGCAGTTTCTTTTATAACAGCAAGGTGATATTTTAGAAGGCATAGATGAAGATTTTGGTGAACTGATAGACTTAGAATGATGAAGGCAGTGAGATTTCTAGAACTCATAATGCTTCTTTGAAATAGTATTTCTAGAAATCTAGAATTGGAAATTTAGTCATCTTTGGATATCATCAAAATTATGGATGACTAACACACTAATCTCCCAAAGGAAAGAAGGCTTCTTCCTCTAAAAAACTAGCTCCGGAAGTGGGGTTCTCAACCCTCCACTACAACACCCTGCAACACAACCTAATTCTAAACAGAAATTGTGTTGTAGCTGAAGGAGGTAGCTTGGACTCAAGCTTGGTTGTGGAGAAATGAAGTGCAAGCTCCCTCAAGAGGCCTCTCAAGAAAGGATATGGAATTCCTAAATAGGAAATCCTTGTGCTTAGCAGCACAGCAATCTCAACTAAACAGCCGAAGAATGCACAATAGTCATATAGACCACAAATCCAATAATCAATAACATGTCTTGCTATGGCTTCCTTTCCCTCCTTATAAAAAAATGCGAGCCTTCCTACCTTGGGTCCCACACATTAGGGTTTCCTCCACCAAGGAATCTTCCTCCCTCTATCACTGTGCTGTCTCCATAGATGATCTCCACCATTCATTCCAGCATTGTTGACTTGGTCAAACTTGACCTTGTCCACATGCATTTGTCCCTGTTCACACATGAGGGTGCAAAATACAGCTATTATTATGATCCCTTTTCACATCATGAGGGATTTTATTCTTATTTTTGAAATGTATGGGCCTCCTTACCCATTTATTCATCTCCTAAGTGTCAAAAGCAAAAATCAATATTCCAATTAGCTACATGCTAATTTTAAATATTATTCTCCCCTCCCAAATGTTGCTTGTCGTTAAGCAACTACAAGGATATAACTAAGAAGTCTCCCCTCCTTCTCCTATATCATCCACATATGATAAACTCCTCCAAGGAATAAGATGTTGTCTCATCAATAAATCTCCATATTGCCCCTCCCAAGCATGCAAGCTAGCTAAATACCTATCATCATGAGAAAGTAGAGTACTCAAGGAGGAAATAAGGTGTTGTCTATAGGTCCCTTTAAGGCATGGGATCCAATGCATTGGGAATCATAATTCCCATGTGGATCCTCCATCCCCAAGCTATCATCCATACAAAATGAGCCACCCTCAAAAACGGTAACTCCTGAAAATTCTCCTCCACCTTTGGCTCCCAATGCAGGTGGGTCGAATATCTGAACATGGTAGAAAAATATACCTACCCCGCATTTTCCTCTCTCCACTTATGATAGGTACATTAGCTGTTGATCTTGAGCTACAATAATGTTTCCCTCATGGCAAGAAGAAGACTAGATCTCCAAAGATCCTTCCTTCAATGTCATAAATCAAGCTAGCCCAAACCATCCCATATATGATGAATAGGACATGATCATCATATGGCATCCAAATGAGAAAAATATTGAAGGTTTCATGTAGTATTGAAGGTACCAATGTCAGCTTCCCAAGTGATCACAACGCAGTTTTCTAACTGTTGTTGCCAATAATAACATGGAAATCCATCTCCATGCTCGTATTGAAGCATGGAACATAAAAGGTGTGGGAATTTTCATTCCCCATGGACACATCTATCCAATGTCCTTCCCTCCCAACATGATCCCCACAGAGACACAGATAAGAACAACATCAACATAGGGAACCATAATTAGAATCATACTAACTGCCATATGTAACAAGGGATAAGGATAATGGTCCCTCAAATGAAACCAATGGTTTTACTCTCAACCTGCATCAGAAAATGGCATGATGTGGCTTCCCAACCACTTTCTTGTTGCCCAAATCTCCTCACAATTTTGGAGAAATTTTATGATGTATGGTGCAAAGTGAACATGCTTTGCATAAGATATCATCTCCCCAAGACCTCCTAGGGAGTGGCCATCACCAATGCTACTAATGGCCTTAAGTAGACCATGAAGTCTAGAAGAAATAATGCTCCCTCTTTGAGAAATTCCACACATATATGGTTAAGGAATGCACATATTCATTATATAAATCATTATTCAACCAAACAAGATTCCACCATATGTTTTGCTCATGCAAATGGAGTGGCTCATATATGAATCCCCTCTCATTCTCAAAGAGAAAAGATGTGGTTGTGTTAACTCTTCCAAAGGCTTATGAATCTCCTCCAACTCCACATAATCCATGCATCTCCTCAAATGATGATATATTCTCCTCCTCAAAACCTTCCCAAATCTACCCCTCCATGATGGTATGCTCCTCACAGAATAAGTGTGGCTGAAAAGGAAATCTTCATGATCTACTTTAAGTTCTTCTGAGCTAAGCTCTAGATAAGAAGATACAACCATAATAGTAGATGACCCCATATCCAATATCATACAAGTAAAAAGATCCTTGAATAATCCACTAACAAGATGGGATTTCCAATATGGATCTATCCTCCATAGTGACAGCCCGATGATTCATCACAAAGAACAATTTTCATATGGGCTTTCCTCCTCTTTGACGTCTCCCATGCCAAAGATGTAATTTGGAAGGCCGATATCCTTCCCATGCCGCCCGCACTTAACCTCGAATGAGAGTGGGTACGAGGAAGTTGGGAGAATGCCTCTCCTCTCCTTGAGTCTACCCAAGACTCTCGCCGTTGTAACAAGCTCTCCAAGGTCCTCACCCTCTAGAATCAATGACAGTACCTCCAAATGTGAAGCATCCCTCATCATCCGCCGATCTCGTGTCTCCGGTGAGATGCCTCCATGCAATGAGACATCAATATCAAGAGTAGACTGCATACATGAATGGATGGAATTGTTCCTCCCTTCACTACGTAATTCAATCTTCCTCCTTGTGCATCAACCCTTCCGAAATAGATAGGGGTGTGTGCTCCTCATCAAATGATGTTGGTCATCTTCCCTACCTCCTTCTTAGTTGCATGGTTTCACAATCTCTCAACAATGGCACATGTTGATCATGGGTTGTGCCTCGATCTCCACATATGAGATCCCGGGAATTCCTTGCAATGGTACAAGAATCCCTATTATAGGAGCAAGTTCTCATCTCCTTCGCATGAGGTGCTAGATATGCTCTAGATATCACAACGTTGTTGCCCTCAAACTTCTCTTCCTCCTTAATATGAATGGGAAACCTTTCAATAAGTGGATCCTTTTGAAAAAGGTATCTCCATGCCCTCTTGTCCAAGAATAGGAGACAAAGTTCATTCCTCTCCAATATTTTTATAGAATGGATTTGAGTTTATAGGTCCTTTCAACCATGCAAAAGTTTGTTTGTTTTTGGTTTGTTTAACTTCATAAAAGATGTTTTAATGACCTCCATCAAACCTTTCTACTAAGCTCTTAGTGAACTTTTCATAAGAGGAAGTATTTTTAATTTTTTAATGAAAAGGACTCAAATATCCACTAAAGATAGGCCTTACCATCAAAATGCAAACAAACTTTGATGGCTTCGCTTCTAAACTTGGTGCGCTACAAATAGGTGTGTAACTCCTCCACCGAGCTCTAGCTGAACATGTTGGTGATCCATCAAAAGTGGATAGGAAAATATACCCATGTCATGCCGCTTGCCCCTCCACCTTCATCTTGCAAAACTCTTGAAAGTGATATGATCTCTAAACTTCTTAGTTTGAGATTCATATTCTTGCAAATAATCACTAAGAGCTTCCTCCTAGGCATTTCTTCTTCTTTCATATCCCACATAGTAGATATGAGCATATGATCACATGCATCACAATGTGTGGCGCATTCTCACACTCATTATGTAAAAATCTAGAGTTTGCTTCAAAATCAAACTCTCTTTAGATATTCTCTACACATCTCCCTCCTCATCTTCTTAAGATCTCCATGAATGCTCGCGTAGTTTGAGAAAGAAGTTTTGAAAGCCTTTCTCCTTCTTCCCTCCAAATAATGGAGTCTTATTTTTGTTTTTTATGTTCATCTCTTATTCTTCTTGTCCTCCCATAGCATAAAGGTTGAGATCCACAAGCCAAGATTATGCTCGATACCACTATAATATTCCCAAAATGGGGAAGCAAAAATATATGAGCACAATAATGGAAATAACAAAGTAAATAATCTCATAAAATGTGTGAATAACATATAGCCATTATATTAAGATCACAACAGCAAAAATGTATACAAGTCCTTTAGGAAATAGTCACTCAAGATAGGCAAAACCAACCTCAAGAGAACATGTACAATAAAGATCACTCACACAATAATGCCCAAGGCTATGACAAGACAATTTTATTATATATAGCTACTGCTCACGCATATCAATACATGGATATGAAAATATATGGCTCATACAATGTTGGAGTGAAGACATAGACTTAAAACAATTCCAAGACAATCCGGAGAGGATTTCTTGAAATATGCAAAAATACAAATGTCGGAGTTCAAGACTAGGGCCGAGTAGCACGTAACTCAAGAACTAGATGAGGATGGATATAGATGATACATGATGAATGAATCTCATCTAATGGATCCTTCAAGTGAAAGGCTGATCCAATCACTCAAGATCTCACCCTCCAACCAAACACCTAACCCCTCACCGAAAATACTCACCGAAATAACACAATCAAGGAGAGGTACTACTTTAGGTGATGGAAAATATGTTGGTCAAGTGCCAAGATGTGAAATCAGCTCCGTAATCTTCCTCATCGTGTTTGGATCCCGTGATTTAGCATATTGGCACACTAAATGAAAGGCACCATATAAACCACTTTAGAGCTCTAGGATCTAGCCCTCCTAGTCTCGCAGAGGATCTCTCAATTTTTTGCAAAGATATGACTTGTTTTCTTGTAAAAGGTTGATTTTAGGCTACTTATTAAGCATGAGTTTGTTTGATTGTTTGGTGGGACATGATGATCTAGGCAACATAGATAGGAAAGGGAAATATATTGGGCAATGGAATCAAATGGAAGTTTGTAACAATTTTGTAAATGAATCGGGGGTGTCGAGGGAAAATCTAACTTGGCTATTGGATCTACAAAGTCTTTCAAAGTGAAATGAAATGAACATTAAGGGTTTAGAATGAAAAGTAGAACTAAGGGAAATTAAGAATCCTTAATTATATGTACTTCTCAACAAAAGAACTTAAAACATCATTTGAACATGAAGAAGTATTTCATAGATGGGACTAACCATGAGTTCCACAAATCACACTTCATCAAATAACAATTTCAAGACAAAATTTTCAAATGAAATCTAGGAGCGAGGAACACTCTATTTCATCCAAATATTTCACTCTCAAGGATAAGAAAACATTCAAGAATCACAAATAACCGCATTCATAGAAGAGGGAACTCCTGGGCATCTCCCTTCATATAACGACCTTCAAAACAATTATTTAAGCAATAACAAAGGGTATGATCAAAAAGACCTCTTTGCGTACTACAAACAATGGTTCTTTAAAGGGAGACTTCAAAAATAGTTTTCAAGCGGCAACAAGTAAGCAAGGAAAACCATAAATCATTCTTGAGACCAACCGTTTGAACTATTCTTGAAATAAATAACTTAAGGTTGAAAAGTAGTCAACTACTCAATAAAACCTTCAGCAGATGAAAACATAAAGACAATGAAGAGTAAATGGGTCTAAGTGCTTCTAGAAGACATTTCTAGCCTAAACTTTTTACTCTACTACAAGCAAGAACTCGATGAAAATAGAATGGAAAACAAAAAAAATGACATTAGAATACTTCACCGATAGCCAAGCTCAGGGATCCAATGATACGGCTTTCTCCATCAACAAATAGGTCAAAACATCCACAGTTCCGAACATCAAATTTCTTTCAACTTCAGAAGCCTTGTATTACTTTAAAAGAGTCATCAAATGCCCACCATACAATGAGTTCGAATGCGTATTTATGTCGCAAATGAGGAGATGGAACCATCTAGGGTTAAAAATGTTATTAATGACATAGTAAATGCATTCCTAGCCTTAAAAATGTGCAAGGCATAAGGCAGAATGTCTCTCAACTACTTCTCTATGTAATAACTGCTTTACTTCCTAAGGATAAAATAGTTGAAAAGATTGATATTTAAGGCTTTATCTTACTTTACAATAATTATTTGATAGCTTTAAAATATATTTTTTGTGTAATAATTTCAATTTTCCCCTTGGGATAGAAAGTAAGCCACAAATGGCAAGGCTTATCAACCGAATAACTGCTCGTCTTGATTTATCCGAGGCCTTTTTTAGGCCTATCTTGCCTTAATTAATCAAAAAGTGTGTCTAGGCTTGATTTGTTTTAGCCTTCCGAATCCATTATACTGCCTTTCTAACACTTCTTTGACTTCTTCAAACATTTGATTCATCTGTTTCATCGTGTTTTCTCCTTTAATCTCAATTAAACCTTTAAATATTCTATCTTCTAACTTTTTCTTTTATCCTAAAACGTGATTAAGTATTCGGTCCTTTGTTCACTTCTTTGTTGACTTGCTTTGTCTTCTTGTGTGCAGGTTTCCTTTGATGCACTAAAGGGTTTTGTGTTTCAACCAATGGTCATGAAACATTGTTTAAAACGTTGAAATCCGACCTTGTTCTATCTCTTTTGCATTTGATTAAGCTTCATGGTTGTCACCCTCGTCCTGTGTATTCGGCCTTCATAGAACCTCGAAAAACAAGAATCAAACCATTATAATAATCCTGTGTATTTGGATAAACGTATTAGGAGGCATTTGGGAGCGGCGAGAGAACGGATATGCATGGAGGAAGGGTTTATGGGAAAAAATGCACAAAATGGGTTTTAAAAAGTGGCGCGAAATTTGGAGATGGTTTGACCACCAACGGTTTTCGAACATGGGTAGTTAAGTTTTCCCTTGGGAGAATGTGATTCCATTCATCGTCGCCACATGCCCCGTGCAAAACCACTATTTTTGCATGAAATTGAGATGTTAAACCTTGGCCAAATCCACACAATAATGTTTTTGGGTGTCATATCTAGGGGTGGTAGATCTACGGCCACAAGGGAGCGTGATAGTGGAAGTTGCAGGCGAGAGGTGATGGTGGAAGACATTTCGACAGAGATTGGACGATGTTTCGCGTAGTGGGTGGTAGGCAGGGGTGACGTGACAAGTTCCACGGAGTTGGTTGGGAGATGGGAAGAGAAGCGGGGTTGAATGAAGGTCGTTGAATCACGTAGATCGATAGTCAAGGATGCATCGAAGAAATTTTATGGTGCCGTGAGAAGGTGGATGGAGGAAAAGGAGGTGCCCGATGGCCATCGGATCTCCAAGATCAACGGCTAAGAATGTATCATGGGCACAATCATCGTGTGAGGATTTTTATGGAGGGAAGGGACTAGAAGGAAAGGGAGAGGTGCGGTCCGTGAAAAGCAAAGGGGAAGAGCCGGGAAAAAGGGGCTAAGGGTTTAGCCGTTGGTCGGGCCTTGGGTCATATGCGAAGAAGGTGGAAGGTTAAGCCCGTAAGGGCTTAAAACCAATGTTTAATATGAGCGAAAAAAGGACTAAAGAAGGCTTTTTAAAGCTTTTTAATGGCTTCCAATAGGTAAAATAGGGATATTTTAAACCAAAAAGGGTTTTTGTGGTTTAAAAAGGGTTTAAGAAGGTTTTTTAGGGAAAAGAAGGGTAAATGGGAAGGGAAAAAAATGAATTTTTAAACCAAAAAAAAGGTGTTCTTATAAGGTTTAAAGGTTTTTTTATGGAAAATGAAGGGTAAATAACAAAGGAAGAAAACATTTTTTGCGGGGGAAATAAGTGTTTAGATAAGTGAAAATGGAGGCATTTTGGAGGAAATTATGAAGATGAAAAGATGGAGAAATTGGCTAAAGAAGTTTCTTTTATAACAACAAGGTGATCTTTTAGAAGGAATAGATGAAGATTTTGGTGAACTCGATAGACTTAGAATGATGAAGGCACGGATTTCTAGTTGAAATTTACTCATCTTTGGATATCATCAAAATTATGGATGACTAAGGTGGCTCCACTTGGGGAGGACAACTTTCCTCTTAGGTGTCCAAACCTCAAAAAATAATCTTTGAGTTTGAGTAGATCGTGCCTTATCCATTGGGCGATTTCTTTTTTCTTCTTGATCTCTTTGAAAAGGACAACTTTTATCAATCTACAACTTGTAATCTCTTTAAAATAGCATCTCTATCTACCCAATCTTTCTTTGTCCTAGCAATTTTTCTTCCTTTCGAGTGCATTTGAGCTAGCAAACTCTTTGATTTTTTATTTTTGAAAACAGAAATAAACTATCTAATCTTATCCTTATTTCTTCCGTGGAGTCCAAATTAAACCGTTGAACTCTTTATTTTTCTACCTAAGCTACTATCTCGTCAAGATTAAGCTATTTGACATTTTATTCTCTATTTTCTAAAACGGGAAATTTAGACACAGTCAAACAGATTAGACTATCTCGATTTGCTATGGTGTCTATGGTTGTATGTGCAAGCTTCACATAGACTTTAATTGCGTAAAAATAAAACAAAATTATGAAGGCTTAAGATCGCAAATTATAAACATCCTTCTATTCTTTTTCCAACTCGGTTTAGATTTTGAGCTTGTTAGAACCATTTCCTTTCTACCCTAATCTATTCTAATAATAAGCCAAGTCTGAAAAAATCTTATCAATCGTGCTTCTACTAACTTATCAACATAAATTTAAAGTATGTTTAGCCATGATTAGCTAGATGACCGAACAATATATCATTTTTGAATCAGCAAATGGCACTTAGATTTGCTCACTTTTCAAAAATTCTTTTTTGGGTATGGGGATGTACCTTTTTCTTTTTATCTGCCCTCTTTTCTTTTCTATTGTTTTTGTATTTTTCCTTTTTCAAATTCAAAAACGTGTTATATATAATGAATAAAAACTTTGAAATTAAGACTCTTGGAAGTAGTTCTTGAGCATCCCGCCATTGATAGGACCTCCAAATATGTCTTTTCCATTTAGCTCTTGCGAAATATTGCATTATGACCCCGATAGAATGAATAATGTAGGGTCATTTCCATAGATTTTCAAATTTTCCATGTTTTCCCTTTTCTTCCCTTCTAGAATCCCACTTTAGAACTATATTTCCAAATTCGAAATCATTTTCTTTAGTCCTTTTCAAATAACTTCTTGATGCTTTCTGGACTATTTGTGTTCTATTATATACTTCCTCACTCATAAATGAATGGTCCGATTTATCCTTCTCGCATATCATTTTCCTCGTATTGTACTTCTTGGAGGAGTTTCATGTGGAACTCCTATAGAGGTTGGGAAGATTGCATCCATGCCATAAACCAGTTGATAGGGGGACATATTTATTGACTTTTTAGTGCTTAATATATCACACATAAAGCATGAATAAGCTTACTATGCCATGATATCTCGATTCTCGCTCCAACATTTTTTTGATCATATTGACAAGGCTTTTATTTGAGGATTCAACTAATCCATTCCCTTGGGGATAGTAGGTAGTAGAATGACCCAATGTGATATGATATTTATAGTAGAAGTCAACCATTTTTTTAGACTTGAAAGCAAAGATTATCTTTATAATTTTTCTAGGACAACCAAATCGGATACTATGTTGGTTTCAAGGAAATAAATAATGATAGAGTCATAGCATTCCTAGAAGGTATGGCTTCTATCCACTTGGTAAAATAATCTGGCGGTGAGGATCCACTTATGTTGTGTCAAGAATATGGGTGGATTTCCCCAATGAAGTCCAAGCCCCATTGTTGAAAGGAGCCCAACACGATGGTATGTAAGGGTAAAGGAAGGAGTTTTCTTTTGCCATCAAAGATTTGACACTTATGGCAAGACATGACAAGTTTTTGAGTGTCTAGAAAAATGGTTGGCCAATAGTAACCAGATCAAGATTTTATTTGCCGTAGTCTTCCAGATAGATGTCCTCCACATTCTCCCTCATGCAATGCATGCATGATTCATTCTGCATCAATCTTAAGCAAAAATTTAAGCAATATTCCAACAGCATTTTTCCAATATAAAACCCCATCTAATATGTAATAATTTAAAGCCTTCGTTTCAAAAATATAGCTTTAGTTTTAGACGGAGAAGGAGGGGTATTTAGATAAAGCGCACATATATGATATCAACATACCAAGGTGAATTCACAATGGTTTCTTCAATAAATGGAGTCATGAATTCTTCTCGTTTCTTCCAAAACATCAACCATATTCATATCTAGTGCTTGGAAGACTTTAGCCATGCGTTTTTCTAATCCTTGCCCTTGATTAGTTTGGTGGGCCTAATTTCTAAGTCATATTATAGAATAATAGCAATCCATTTTCCCCTTTCACCATCAAGGTCTTGGTTATAATATCTTTGACAACAGTATGTGGAGAAAAGCAATAATTTGAGAATGTAGAATGTAGACTCGAAGTCTTTCAATGCTTTTACCAAGGCTAAGGCTTTATTTTCCATGATGTTATACTGAGTGGAGCATCTCTCAATGACCTACTAAAAAGGATATTGATTGTTCTTGCCCCATAGTGTTCTTTTGTAGTAAAACGCAAATTATTGTATGTTCAAATGCAAAAGAAAAGATGTAGAAATCTTTGGTGAAATCAGCACTTAATAAGAACGGTGTTTGGGTTAGAGCTTGTTTAATCAGTTCAATTGATTTTTTAGCTTGTGTTGTCCATTTAACACCTATTTATTTCTTTAGCATATTTGTGATATTTCTTAATAGCCTAGCAAGGTTGGGGCCGAATCTCCTTAAAAAATTATCTTCCCAATGAAAGATTGTAATTCTTTGAGGTTTCTAGGATGGCTTATTTTCAATATGCCATCAATCCTTTTAGGGTCTAATTGGATTCCCTCTTCACAAATTACGTGGCCAAGAAGCTTTCCTTCTTGAAGACCAAAGAGTGTCTTTTTGGGATTCAAAGATAAGCCATATTTCCTACATTTCTCAAAGATCACTTTAAATGAATCAAGTGTTCTTCATCGGTTTTAGAGAAAAAAGTAATGTCATCAAGGTAAATGATTATAAAATAGCCTATGTCTTTTGAGAAGGCTATATCCATGGCCCTTTTGGAAAGTGGCCCTCGCATTCATTAAACCAAATGACATTTTGACATACATGAATGTGCCCCAAGGTGTAGTAAAAGCAGCTTTATGTTGATCACTTGGAGTACTAACACCGATTGTAACCCGAGAATCCATCCAATGCTGAAATTATTTTAGACCCAACCACCCTTTGAAGTATATGATCCATTTTTGGCAAGGGGTAGTTATCTTTAAGGGAGGCTCTATTTAGATTCCCGAAGTCAATGCAAAGCGTAATTTCCCGCCTTTTCCTAATAGATACTAAGTTGGAAACCCATTGTGAATACTGAGGGGAACTATGATCCCAGATCATACATTTTCTTAATTTCTTTCTCAACTAAAGGAAATAAAAACAGGTTTATCCTTGAGTTTTTTTTTGAAAGGATCCTAATTTTCCTTAAGAGGAATTTTATGTTCAATGATGTTGGTATCATATGATTTTAGATCCTTGTATCCCCATGCAAAAACATATCTAAATTCTTTGAAAAGTCCTATGTATTGTTGTTTGATATGAGCCGGAGAGTGTTGGATAGCTTGATCATTTTGGGTTCTACTAGTGCCTATGTTGTGTTCTTCTATGTTTGTTTCTATAGGCTCCATTCTTGGTTCTTTGGCTACGTCATTGAAGTCAAAAGTTGTTCTAATGGTGCAAGACCTCTTGGAATTGTATCATTTTTACATTGTAAAATTTCCAGGTCTTTTTGATTGTATTGTCAACTATTTGCTCTAAAAGAATGTTCAAAATGGTTTATATCGCCAAAAGGATAGCTCTATTTCGGGGATTTGTTCTTCATTTAAATATTTTTCTTCATGGCTTGAACTAGATGTTGATATGGCAAAGTCATTTTTTGATTTAAAATCATCTATGTGTTTGTCTTCTTCAAACACTTGCCAATAACCTTCATTGTCGTTATTGCGCTTTTCACCTTTATATCAATTTGTTCATTTTTCCGTGTATTTGGAAATTACCAGAGCAAAGGAAAGTTCATTTTCTAGATGATTTTGAGCTCTTGGGATGAAAATGAGTTCATATTTTTCAAAGGTTTTTAGGAGATTAAGGGCAGCATTTCTATATTCAGTTTCTGGGTTTTGGGTTGAATACTCCCTTTAATCGTCCGATAATTAGCTCATAATCCCCTTGGACCGATATTATTTTAGCTCCTAAATCTTTGAGTAAGTTTAGTGTTATTCATCAAGATTTTTTGCATGTTTTGATGACTAGATTCCTTGGTGAGTTTTCTAGAAACTAATCTCAAGATGTCAATTTGTCATCTAAAACAATCAAACAAATATTTTTCTTCCTACCCCTCCTTTCAACCCGTGATGGGAATGGTCTTCGCTTTTCTCTACCCTAAATCACAAACCTTCCCTTTCCCATAACAAGTAAACCTTGTACCTATGATATTCATTTTCCCTGTTTCCACACAACTCACTGTCAAAGCATTGAACAAGGTTGTCTACTCCTCTCTCTCTGTTTATTTTGTCATATAGTGACCTAACTATGTTCAAGAGATCCTTCAGAAATTGTGACAAAGCCTCTAGGTCTAGGTGGTGGTGTTTAGGGCAAATACTTGAGAAAACTATCTCCAAGTCGAAACCCTATTTTCAATATTAGTCAGCCATCATTTCTTCTTATTTGTCAAAGAAAAACCCTTTTCTATCCCTAGTTCATACACCATCAAAAGATCACGTGTTTTGTTTCAAGCGAGCTCGAAAGGTTCAATCCAAGAAGAAAAAGAGAAAAGTTTCCATGTCCAAGAAAGGTGATCATTTCAAGAATTATCTTGATAATACATCAAAAAGGCTCTCCAAAGATCAAAGACATCCATCAATCCATCTCTCAGGGTATATTGAGTGATGACGAAGTAAAAGTGTGAGAAAAATAACAATTCAGGCAAAAGTTTCAATGTTGTGGTAGTTTACTATTGGAAATCAAAGAGAATGTAGATTGTGAAGACAGAAGAGCTACGGTGTTTCAAATCTAAAAGTACCAAAAGACAAATGTCCTCCATCATGACAAATGAATGCAAAGGTTAGGTGATGTCTAGCTTCAACACTCCATGCCAACTCAAAGGGCATTTTTGCATAAGTTCTCAAATATGTGACCAAGCGATACAAATCACTCTTATGCAAGCAAGAGAGAGTCTTTAGCAAAAAAAAAAATTCTAAAGCCATTAGGCATAAAATTGAAGGTATAAGAAGAACAGCTACTTTTTATATCTTACCATAAACCTAGACTCTAAAAAGCATTCAAAGATAATTTGTTGCACCAAATGAAGGTACATAATGAAAAGGATTTATTTAAATGATGGATACAAGAAAGGCTCACGTTTGTTTTCCATTGGTATTTTTCAATGAACACAAGAATACATAGTAGTTGATGAAAGAAGACTTTTTTGTGTTTATAGTGCTTCCTTCTCATGAGTAGATGGCAAAAAACACACATTTGAAGGCCTCCTTCATGACAAGGAGTGCCCATAGAAAACTAGTTCAAAGACAAATCTTCAAATGATGTAGTGTTAGATGAAAGAAGATCTTTTGTGTTCTAAGATGGCCTCCTTCATAACAAGCGAGAGGGCCCAATAGTGGTTTTTTTAATGACCCGAGTGGTTACATTGGCATGACCTCCTTCATGATAAGCAGAGGGTCGATCATCAAGTGTTAACTTTGTAATTTGAGAAAAGGTGTCAATAATAGACAAGTTTGAGAGATACGATGTTTTAAGAGTTCATTCAAGGATAAACCAAGGTTAATAATAGTTTGGTGGCATGTTCCCCTAAATGTCTCACAAATGACACATCGCATGCGAACAAGTTGTCAAAATACAATCTCTAAATGATGTGTCAAAGATGAGAGAAAACTTCGGTTTATAGTGCCTCTTCCAATCAAAAGAAGAAGGAAAAAAACACTAGTTATCGTGAAGCCTCCTTCAAATCATCACACGGGGACAAACATTATAGTTTATCAAAAATCACCTCCTCCGAAAGATGAGGAAGGCAAGTCACCAAGTGTTAACATTCTTTTCAAAAGGCTTTAATAAACAAGATTAGAGACAATGTGTTTATAAGTTGTTTATTTGATAAAAAAACAAAGTCTAAAAACAATTTTTGTGGCATTTTCCTTAAATGTCTATAACATCTCTGTTTAATTTCATCCTTGTGCTGAAGATACTCAAGACACAAGTTTTACGTTTCAAGAAGGTTTTCAATCCTCAAATGATATAACAGGGATGAAGGATAAGTTTTTGCAGACAAGTAGAGGCTTGATAAGTTTTTTGACAAGATACCTCCTCCGAAAAGATGAACAAATGGCAAACACAACACTGGTTTCAAAGAAACTATCATAAAATACTTGGTTCAAAGAAACTATCATAAAATACACATGATGATTTTTGTTTTGTATCTCTTAGTGAGAAGTATACTCATGGCACAAAGTTCAATCTTTCAAAGAAGACACCTTTCAAAAAGGGATAAAGCAATTGGTAAAAAGCAAGCCCTCAACAAAATAGAAAGCCATTTTTCTTTACAAAACACCAAGGCAAAAATTGGAGTGTCTAATCATCAAGAAAGGAGGAAAAACGACCATTCAAAACATTTCAAAAAATCTACAACACCCTCAAAGGGTATTTTTCCATGTCACTCTGTACTTAGCAAAGGACGTATTTTTCATGGTTTGAAGCCCCGGCGCATCGTGCAAAAATCAGGTCGCGACGCGCCCGTAACGTTCCTCCAAAGGCTTTTACACATGACACGACGCACCCGTAGGATAGTGCGACGCGCATGTGTTCTCGACCAACCCGCCCTATCCGGCGTTCGGAGGCGCCCGCCCAACACATAGCAACATTCGGTGCTACGCGCATGTGGACAGAGCGTAGCACCTCTCCAAAGGTCTCCAAGGGCGAGAAAACTTTTTTTGCTCGATTTTGGGTTGTTCAAACACAAAGAAAGATTGCAAAGGTATTTTTCATGCCTTTGCATCTCAATTTTGGTCACAAAATGTTTTGAAATCAAGATTTCAAAGAAGAAAACATGATTTCAAAGGGGAAGACATAGTGGATTTCAAGGGTCTCCCTTTTGAATAAAAGAAAAACATTGTTTGAGGAGAAAGGGATTATTATCGCTGAAAGGCATGTTTTGATTAAGAAGCCAAACATAGTTTTTGAAAAGGGAGAAAACAGTGTCTTAAAAGGAGAAAGGCCTATTTCATTTTGAAGAACCTATTTGTTGAATGGGTAAAGAAGAAAGCACAAAACCAAAATGCCTCGCAAGAATAAAGGGGTTAAGAAGGGAGGTCATCACAAAAGGTTTGAACCTACCACTACTCAAGAGCTCACTACCTCCTCTTCAATCTTGTCTTGCTTTCAAGAGGTTGCTGCCTTGACTTTTGCAACAAAATCCAAGAAGTCACTAGCCACCCTTTGTTGACTGAGATTTTTGCCCTAAAACTAGATGGAAAACAAGTTCACCTAGCGGGTTTGGACTTTAAAATCACTCCTAGGGTTGTCTCCAAAGCAACTAAGATCCCCTATATAGGAGAAAAGTGGTTCAAACAAGCATACCTCGATCTAAATCACTATAAACCATTCCTAAAACACCATCGGATGCTTTCCCAGCTATATTTCCTTTTTCTCACTTATTAAGCAACTATGCCCCCTCATGAAAGTTATCATGAAGTATTTCACATGTGAAGGGAGATTTTCCCGAATTTATTCCTATCACATCAAGCTTCTCATGCATTCACAAGAACTCGCTTGTTGAATCTCCCTTTCTTCCTCTGCAAAAGAATAGACAAGATGTCCTCCCTTGTCCAAAAAAGACCTCCTCAGAAAAAGCTAGTCTTTTCCATCATTCTCTCATCAAAATCACCATCCTTACTGATTGAAAAGAAAGGAGTTTCTTGGGAGACTTTCATTTCTCATCTAGATTTTACTACTACCTCTTCATCTCATGGCCCATCTCATATGTCCTCTTCACCCTCCACTCACTATGTCTCCCCTTCACCTAGTCAATCTACCTCGCAAAAGCAAACATCACCCATGATTGATAGTGAAAAAGAGCAAGCTTATGAAACCAGGCATGAAGTTAGTAATGATGAGGAACATAGTGATACTCGCAAAGTGAGCATGAACCAAGTGACAAACCACATAACGGTGACCATGAGTATACTAGTGATGGTGAAGAAGGATCACCACACGGTAAGGAAATCAGTGGTGGCACTCAACAAAGTAGTGAGGATGAAGAGCAAAGAAGCCCCAAACAGAGCAATGAAAATGAGCATGGGTACAACCCACGTACAGCTAGTGAGAATGAAGAACAAACTAAAGAGCAACAGGGTATTGATGATGAAGAGTAAAGGGAAGATGTTCAAAGCAAGATGAGGAACACCACGGTCCTCAACAAAGTCATGAAACCAATCAAAGGGTGTTAGGTCCCTATATTACTAGTATAGTCCCTTATTGTTGTTAGTGTAACCCCCTTATTGTTATTATTGTACCCTTGTAACCCCCATATTTTTATTATTGTGCCCTTAAATTATTATTGTTAGGTCGATTACATTGGATTACATTATGGCCCCATGGACTCCTATATATAGAAGGAGGTTTTGTCATTTGTATCATCCAAGAATTGTTCATTTATGTAATGTATTGGAGGTTTCCCCCTCGAAGTGTTATTTCTAAGGCGTTGATATCTCTTTTCTTCTATTTTTGGAGTAGGTTTCACAACATTTGGTATCGAGCTTTGGATTCTAGGGTTTTTGCTAAAACGGGTCATCGTGGAATTTTGCTATAACTTTTTTTCTACAAAGGTTCGAATCTAAAATTTTTAGGTGCGAAACCGAAATCTAAAACTTCCCAAAAAATTTCAGAGCTTGGTTCGCAATATTTTCGGAGATATGATCTATGGAAGTAGGCTTTTTCGGGATCTGAATTTCATCTCAAAGAGGTGATCGTGGGAAAATTCATAACTCTCTCTCCAAGCATCGGATTGGAGTTCGTAAAAATTGGTCACAATTAAACGGAATTTATTTTCTTGGCTATCAATTTCAAGCCAAAGGAGAAACAAGGACACATGGCAAGTCATACAAGTTCTCTCTCAACCATCCATAATTAGGTCATTGTGGGAGATTGGACATAACTTTGTCGAGAATCCAAATCAGTCAGTGGCATTTGAAAATTTCGAGGGATACGTTGGGCCAAATTTCAAATATTGAAGTCCAAATCACGAGATAATTAATTTCAATATCGAGCTCCTCAAAAGAAAAAGGTGTGTATTTTTTTCGTTGCATAAGTCTTGTTTGAAGAATCAAATTGAATTGATTCAAGGGCATATTGTAGAATATATATTAGTATTGGGTTCTAAAATGCCCCTAAAATAATTCAACACCCATTAAGCCATAAGGCTCTACTATGACTCATGAAGATGAAGAATTGCAACATGATCTATCAAAATTACAAGAGCAAGTGCACCAAATTTCGCTCTCGCAAAGAGCAACAAAAAATGAAATGGAAGTTTTGAAGAAAGGCGTGGAAGCTAAGATGGATGGCATGGAAGCTATGGAAGCTAAGATGGATGACATGAAAGAAACATGGAAAACATGAAGGATCTAAAAGAACATGGAAGGTTTGACAAAGTTGATACAAGAAATGTTTCCTAATGGAAAAGATAGTAGAGGAAACTCATGATGAGAACAAAATAAATGTTAATCATGATTTCATAAACTCTAATGTTGGATGGAAGAACCACCATATTCCAAAAATGGATATGAGGAAGTTTGATGGAAAGGATCTGTAACATGGATACTACGATGGAGCAATATTTTGATCTCCATAATGTGCAAAACACACAAAAGGTACGCATTGCAACTTTACATTTAGAACAAAATACATTTGTATGGTATCGATGGCTTTGCTCCCGTAAAAAAATTGTCACTTGGTCAATTTTTATGGAGAAAATGATAGCACATTATGAGGATACAAAGCAACACCTTCTTTAGCCAATTGATAAATCTCAAACAAAAGGGTTAGTGGGGAGCACATTGAGGACTTCCAAAAATTGAATATAAGGGTGATATTCGAGAGGAACACAGATTGATCTCTTCATAGGCACTTTAAAGGATAACATCCAACATGAAGTTCGCGTTTGGAACTGATTCATTGGAGAAGGCATTCAGGTTGGCAAGAAAAATTGAATGTAAAATTATGGCGACAAGGAAGCCTACCACTCACTTCTATAAAGATGGAAGTGTTGCTACTCCTAGACTTCCACAACCTACAAGGTTGACACCACAAAAAATGGAAGAAAAAAGAGCAAAAGGGCTTTGCTACTTGTGATAGAAATACACTAAAGGTCATAAGTGTCTGAGAAGAAATTATTTTACATAGATTGTGAAGAGGAAGAAGAAAATGAACAAGAAGAGGATATACACCAGGAACCAACCCTAGAAGAAGAAGAAGATCGACCATATCATGTAATGCATTGGTAGGAATTACCACTCCTCAAACTCTCAAGATAGAAGGACATATCAAGAAGAAAGGTAATAGTGTTGATTGATTCGGTAGTACCCATAATTTTATTCATTGTAAGGTAGCCAAGGAATTGAATTTTTCCTATACCCAACACCAAAATGTCAAGTGATGGTTGCAAATGGAGGAACTATAAATTGCTCGGAAAATGCCATAATATCAAGCTAACCATGGGGGAATATGTATTGAATAGTCCAATGCTTTCCATTCCTATGGGAGGTGTTGATGTTGTACTAGGAGTACAATGGTTACAATCTTTGGGTGTAGCTTTTAATTTTCAAGAACTTTTCTTGAAATTTTTTGAAGGAAAGGAAGTTGAATTATGGGGTATCGGAAGCCGGAAAGATAATAAGCTCTAATGTCATGACAAAGCTTCTAAAGAAAGAACAAGGCGTAATTGCACAATTATGCTCACTAGAAGTTCCACATCAAAATCATCTATCTAGGATCTCCAAAAGTCTTGGACAATCATTCCAAGGTGTTTGAAACTCCCAAAGGACTCCCACCTATTTGTGATCATGATCATGCTATTCATTTGATTCTAGGAAGTGTTCCTCCAAACATCAGGCCTTATAGATATCCTTATGTCCAAAAGAGCGAAATTGAACGTATGATTGCAGAAATGTTAGAGGCGGGTATAATTCAACCTAGTCAAAGTTCTTTCTCTATTAGTATTGGTACACAAGAAGGATGGATCATGGAATGTGTCGATTATAGGGAGCTCAATAAGCTCATTAAAGATAAATTTCCCATTCTGTGATTGATGAATTATTGGATGAATTACATGGAGCAATTTATTTTACCAAGTTGGATCTTCGTTCAGGATATCATCAAATTAGAATGAAGGAAGATATTCAAAAACAACATTTCGAACTCATGAGGGTCATTATGAATTTTTGGTCATGCCTTTTGGCCTTACCAATGCACCTTCTACATTTGAACGGTTGATGAATTCCATTTTCAAACCTTCCTTAGAAAATTTGTGCTAGTATTTTTTGATGATATACTAATCTACAGGTCTTGGAAGGATCATGTTCAACATGTTGACAGGTGCTCAAACTATTGAGGAGAAACAATTATATGAAAAACATCCAAATGTTTCTTTGGAGTACAAAGAGGTGGAATATCTGGGTCATATTGTATCTCACGAGGGTGTTAAGGTAGACCCTAACAAAATTAAAGCCATTAAGGAATGGAAAGTCCCCAAACCATAAAGCATTGCGGATTTCTCGGGTTAACATGGTATTATCACAAGTTTGTTAAGAATTATGGGAGAATAGAGCACCTCTAACAACATTATTGAAGAAAGATGCATTTTCATGGACTCTGAAGCAACTAAGGCCTTTGAACATCTTAAAGAGCAATGTGCCACGGTCTTAGCTACAACTTCACAAAAACCTTTATTGTGGAATGTGATGCCTCGGAAATGGAATTGGTGTTGTTTTAATGCAAGAAGGAAGACCCATTTTTTGAAAGTCATCCAATCAAAGGAAAGTATTTACAAAACCTATTTATGAGAAGGAAATGTTAGCAATACTACATGCACTAAAGAAATGGAACTTACCTAATGGGAAGACACTTCAAGGTAAAAATGATCATGATAGTCTTAAACACTTTTGGAACAAAGACTATCTTCGAAGAAGCAAAAATGGGTCACAAAGATGTTGGGTTATGACTTTGAAATAATCTACAAAAAGGAAAGCTAAATGTTGTTGCGATGCACTCTCAAAAAGAATGAAGAGGTGGAAGCATTGCTTTGTGCCATTTCTATTATCCAACAGATTGGATAACCAAAAAAGAGATGAATGGAAGAAGGACAAAGATGTATGGACACTCATTCAAAAATTTCAAGATCCTA
Organism: Pinus albicaulis; assembly: GCA_034641835.2. Lineage (NCBI taxonomy): Eukaryota > Viridiplantae > Streptophyta > Pinopsida > Pinales > Pinaceae > Pinus > Pinus albicaulis. Next base: position 174,727,602 of record CM076571.1, read on the forward strand.
GTACATCGATACATTTAGTTGGAAAAATGATTCCTTATGGTACAAAGATCGCTTATATATTTGTAAGAATTCCCAACTAAAACAAAATATTCTTTTGGAACACACTTCTCCTTTAGGAGGACACTCGGATTTTAAAAACTTACCACGGGGTGAAGAAAGAATTTTTTGGGATGGCCTTAAATCGATATTCAAAATTTTGTGGGAATGTTTGGTTTTCCAACAAAATAAAGTTGAGACAATTAAGACCCCGGGACTTCTACAACCTTTATCCATTCCAAGTCAACGTTGGGAGGAGATTTCAATGGATTTTATCACAAGTTTACCTAAGTCCAAAGGAAAGAGTGTCATCATGGTGGTAGTTGATAGACTTACCAAGTATGCACACTTTTGTGCATTATCTCATCCATTTAAAGAAAGTACATTTGCTACTACATTTATGGACACAATTCAAAAGCTACATGGAAACCCAAGGGTTATTGTGAGCGACAAAGATCCCATTTTTACTGAAATTTTTTGGACAAAGTTATTTTCTTGTTTGGGTACTCAATTAGCTCATAGCTCATCTTATCAACCTCAATCCGATGGTCAAAAAGAGGTAAATAAATGTTTGGAAGGATATCTTCGTTGTTTTGTATCGATAAAAAACACATGGGTCAAGTGGTTACCTCTTGAATGGTGGTATAACACTTCCTTCCATACCCAAAAATGACCCCATTTATGGCACTTTATGGATATCATCCACCATCCATCACATCATATTTAAGGGAAAATTCGAAGGTTCAAGCTGGAAGATCACATCGAGCATCACAAAGTTCTCCAACTCTTAAAGGATAACCTGAATTTGGCACAAAATCGAATGAAACAACAGCAGATCAACATCGAGGAGAGAAGTTTTGATGTAGGAGATTGGGTATTTTTACGGCTACAACCATACAAACAAATTCCCTCAAGCAAGCTAAGAAGGATAATAAATTATCGCCAAAGTACTATGGTCCTTACAAGGTGTTGCAAAAGATTGGTACTATGGCATACAAATTGGAGCTTCATTCTTCGTGAGTGCATCCATTTTCCATGTTTCATGCTTAAAGAAGGTTATAGGTGAAAATCTTCCGGTTCAAACAATATTGCCGAACTTGATGAGGAAGGAAAAATCATATTGGAACCAAGCGGTCATGGAAACAAGAACTCGATAGCTACGAATCGATCAATTTCGAGTATCTCATCAAGTGGAAGAACTTACCCGAAGATTCTACATGGGAGGATGAGAATTTTATACGAAGCACCGAGCTACTCAAGCATTGAGGACAACACTTTTGAAGGAGAGGGGCATGTTAGGTCCCTATATTACTAGTATAGTCCCTTATTGTTGTTAGTGTAACCCCTTTATTGTTATTATTGTACCCTTGTAACCCCCATATTGTTATTATTGTTCCCTTAAATTATTATTGTTAGGTCGGCTAGGATTACATTGTGGCCCCACTAGATTACATTATGGCCCCATGGACTCCTATATATAGAAGGAGGTTTTGGTAATTTGTATCATCCAAGAATTGTTCATTTATGTAATGTATTGGAGGTTTCCCCCTCGAAGTGGCTTATTTCTAAGGCGTTGATATCTCTTTTCTTCTATTTTTGGAGCGGTTACACAACAAAGGGACGGTGAAAAAAGTGCCTCCCACAAAGTAGTGACCATGGTGGCAGCCCACACACAGAGTCTAAGGAAAATAGTGAAGATGATGGCGCATGCAAAATGACAAAGAAGACAATCATAATGAAGGCATCCCTCAACAAATTCAAGACAGGTGAGGAGGATAAATAAGGTAGTGCACAAACAGATAGCGAAGATAGTCAAGCAAGAAAAAGATGAAGAAGCTAACACCCTAAAAAACATACTCTAAACAAGACGATGAGGTTGAAGGCAACATATGTCAAGAGGTTCAAAACAATGATAAAGGTGAAGATGGCGCCCTAAACAAACTCAAAATAATGAGGAAAACGTGAACGCAGCAAAGCAAGTGATGATGGAGGGAGCGGTATAAAGGATCAAGTTGAACAAGTGCTAGTGATGAAACCTCCTCTCTCTTCTCCTCAACACACCAATAACATATGCTTGCCTCTCCTAGGCAAAGGGTCCATGATTCATTCTCCAAAAGCACCAAAGGCTAAAAACACTAGATCTATAAAGAATAAAATCACTCCCAGTGACTAGTAATGTCACTAGGGCGCTAAGGAGTAGAGGCAAACTTCCTAAAGAATATTGTTGAATTTCCAAAGAGAACAAGAGCCAAGAAGTCTATCCAAATCAAGGGCAAAGAAAAGTTGAACAACGGAGAGTAGCCATGAACAAGAAAGGGAGTTTGACATCATACAAATAGACAATGATGGAAATGACGAAGCCAGAATTCTTGAGTCACTTTTGCAAAACAGAGAAGCCCAAATCCATGACTTAGAAACTGATGTAGAAAGGTCGAAGGACCTCATACACTTTCTACAAATGAAAAATAAACAAATGAGTGGGAAAATGGCAATTTATGAGGCCAGGCATTCAAATACCAAAGGGAAGCATAAAAGGCACAAGTCAAGCTTGAAGAGTATATGGGAAAATTTGATGATATTGAGGAAGAAGAGTAGCCAAAGAAAAAGGCCTAAGACTATGGGTCTTAGGAAAGCTTTGGAGAAATAGAAGGAAGAAGAAGCGACCCTTGTTCGATCTTATCTCTCACAATTCCTTGCCCAAGAGATAGAAAATGATAAAGAATCATGGCTTGAAAGAGCGAACAAGAAATTGGAGGATAAATTAGACAAAGCAAACAAATACTTGGGTTTGCAAAGGAAGGGGCACTACAAGAAATTGAATCAATTTGCCCGAAGAAAACTCAAAGTTGCTCAAGAAAGGTTCAAAACTCCCAAAGGAGGCACCCGGTGAAAAAGGGGAAAAAGACATATCTAGGCTTGAAATATTGGCTTCAGCTTCATTGAATGCTTCTAAGAACCCATAAGGGTTTGCTCGCCAAAATTGAGCAAATTTTGACATGATCTTGTTTTTTGTGTTTTTGGCCCTAATTGCACATTTTCTAGGCATTGCCATGTTTCTAGGAGCATCCTAAGCTCATGAAAGTAATTTTTTTGGATGTATTAAATTTGGGGACATCTATTCACAAATTTTCAGATCCAAATAAGGTGTTTTGGTCCCGCAAAGAGGCAAAAATCAAAATTCACCTCTTTCCTCACATATCGACGGATGCGACCCTCCAGGTTTTTTCACTCGGTCCACTTTTTGACAGACTTCTAGGATTATTTTGAGAAAGCTCAAGTATTTCCAGAAACTAGACATCTAGGGCTTTCCAATGAGCTATCACAGGCCTCATTTTTACACTAGGAAGTCCCTCAAAATTATCTCAAAACATGATTCTTTTGTTGCTATGCTCTATAGCATTTTGGCTAAAAAAGCTTTTTTAAAGGTGGCCATCGAAATGTGCATTTAGATATTTTTAACTCTATATCAGAGATTAAAAGTCAATTTTCTTGCTATTTTTGGCTTAAATAGATATTTTTGAAGATATTTTGTGCCTTGGGCTTTGCAAAGCCTCAAGGACAAAATCGATATTTGTATTAGGTCAATGGCCTTCTAGATGCTCAGGAGGGTTTCTTTCTCTTTAGCCTATATAATCCAAGAGAATTCATTGTAACCGAAGGGTGAACTTGATGTTATAGAGAAATACATAGCATTATAAGCTTCGAAGAAATACTTTGTCTCATGAAGTGGATGATCTCTTGCTTGACCTTGATGGTGGAAGAGGATTGTATGTAGGATTCCATGGCTTGGTGAATGGTATTATGTCCCTTATCGTTATGTTTTCTTAGTTTATCATACATGTCTTCATGCTTCTTGCTTGTTGTAGTTCAGTAAAGAATAAGTTTGAGATATGCTTATGGAGGCACCTCAAATTTCTTGATTCATTACTGCTTAAATGTTTTCATCTTTCATGGTTATGTCAAAGAATTCTTAATTTCTTGGTACCCTAAGAACTAGTTATCAATTTCATTAATGGGTATTATGTATGCTACCTAGTATGATTCACGGTATGCCTGCTTACTCATAGCTAACAAAAACTCCATCTCTAAAATCTTTCTCTAAATTATTGATTATCTTAGTTAATTCAAAGAGGTCTTGTTTTGATCTTGCCCTTTGCCCATGCTTTGCAATCTTATTTCAAAGTTCCCAATAGCTCAAGATATGATGTTTAGGAGTTCCTCTTCATAGATTGAGTTTTTTTTTTACCTTATTTGTTTTTCCAAAAGTTTGAAGGTGATTTTCCCAAAGTTAGAGGGTCTTATACTTCTATGTATCATTGGATTGTTTATTTTGCATCTATCGAGTTTGAGTTTCATTCATAGATATTAATGGTCCGCCCTACCTCATGAATGCTTGTTTTTTAACTATTTATGCTTAAAATCTCTTTGTCTTTCACAAACTTAATGTCCATATCATTTCACTTTCACCCAAAGAATCCATTGACCTCGACCAAATTAGCCCCGCAAATACCTTGTCCACCATCGAAACAGTCTCGACCTTTTCGATAGCCCATTGATCGAAGAAATTTTTATCTATTTATCCTTTGATTAGTTTACCTCAAAACCCAAAACAAACTAAAAACATACTTAAAAACTAGCCTAAAATCAAATATACAAAGAGCAAACAAGTTTACATCATTTTTATAATAGAGAGCCCTCTTTGAGTCCGCTAGGTCCTAGGGCTCCAAAGTTGGTTTGATGTTACCCCGTCATTTGGTTTACCAATCTATCAAATCACGAGACTCCAACATGTAGGCCAATAAGGAGGGCTTCATATTCAACAATGTTATTTGTGCATGGAAAATCCATTTTATAGGAAAACCCTTTGTTTGTGTTCGTATCCATACACCAGCCCGCACTTAATTTGCTACAAGAGCCATCAAAGTTTATTTGCCAAGGTATTTCAATATTATTTTCTTTTTTCTTTTTGTTCTTTAAGGTTGCTCAAGTCTCAAATGTTCTTTTCTTGAGTTGATGGCCGATTTGTTTCGGTAGACTAAATTCTTCTTTTTTTCCTTTTCTTGTTGGCTGATTTCATCTTCATTATATAAGATAAAGGAATCCAAATTTGAATGGATGGAATAGATAGGAGAATTTTTGGTCTATCTATGTTGCTTACCATGTATTTCATGGGATTCCCCGTATAGCCTTCCGTTTGATTAAAAGCTGGGATGGTGGCATAGGACATATCCATTTGAAGGCTCCCCTAAAGTTTGGCTCCCCATGATCTTGATAAAAGCATGCCATACTTAGGGGGCATGTTAGCTACCACTATGTCCATTAATAGACTCTTAGCAGAATTTGAGACAATTTAACACATAAATCCTTGATTAAACCCAAGCATCGACCTGCTTGAATCAAAAAGTACAAATCTTTATATGGTTTAGTAATTTCCAAGCCTAAGCTTTCCATTAATACTTTGGGCATAAGGTTATGTGAAGCTCAGTCTAACATGGCATTGTGTAAGATCTTATCATGTATATTTAGGCTAACATAGAAGGGAGGGATATCCTTCTTGGTATTTTCTTTCAACTTGGGACCAAACAATAATTTTGGTTTATCATCGTCAAGTTTAAAGTATCAATGTCACCTATATTCAAAGCTCTCAAAACTTGATTTTTATATACATCATAAGTTACTAGTTAAACTAAGGGAATGGTGATTTTGATCTTGGAAATTTCCCCTTCAAGGCTGAAAGGAACTATTGTTCTTGACATATTTACATCTTTTGTAATTTACAACTCTTTCAGCAATCTGATTTGAACTTTATTTGGACTGTTATTTGGGATAGATTTGTTAGGGCCACTAGCTGAAGTACTAGGGCATATTTATTCAACACTTTGCTGAATGTTTTTGTCTTTATTTAGATCAGTTTTCTTGGTCATAGTGTTGGTGTTACCGGATGTCTTCTTAGGCTGATTTTCTAAAGTTTTCCTAACATTAGTACTAGTGTTTTTGTCATTGGAAATCTCTGGGATTCCTTTTCTTCTAAGATTATATTGTTTGTGTACCTCCATGATTGCAATTTCAAACCCCAATCTATAATCTTCAAAATCTTCATGTTTGTTTTCAATTTGTTCGAGGAGAAGAATCCTTGTTCTTCTTCGAGAGAAAAACGTCGTCTCACTGTCGATCCTATCAAGTTTACATGATTTTCCTCCAACCTTTCAACTTCCCTTTCTTCTTCTTGATCAACATATTTTTGTTGAAAGGGAGGCCTAATCATTGTTCATTATCTCTATGCCTATCTCGATTAGGGTCTCTTCGAGATTTGGGTTTCTATTTTTGTTTTGGGGGTTGTTTTGGTTTTCTCTAGGAGGCACTCTATCATTCATATTTATCTTTTCAAGCATCCTCTCCATTACCTTCACTAAGTTATCAATTTTAGTATCTGATGATAAGGTTAATGCCATTGTATCATCCTGTATGTAACTCTTTTTCTTCTTTTAACCTAGCTCTTTTCTCAATCGATTTGCTTCTACACCTAAGGCTCCCCTCGCATATCTTCTAAATTTAAGGGATCTCTTTCTCTTAGGGGTAGGCCATTTCAGGATCAAAGCCCTCGAGAATTTAGCTAAGGCTAGGCCTAATGGAGGTTTCATGTCCGGGGGAAGTGCATTATACACACTATTGAATCTAGTGCAATAATCTTGGACACTTTCCCCAATGTTTCTTTTGAGGCCGGTATATTCTCAAAAGGATTTTGAGAGGGTTCTTCCTAAGTTCCCATTTGTTTATGAATGTTTGATATAAACAAGGGAGATCATTAATGGTGTGATGAGTTAAGCCTTTAAACCATTTTTTTGGGCTTCTCCTCCTAAATTTGAGCAAAAATTCTCATCTTAATGGCCTCTTCTTCTATTTCCATGTAATCAAAGGCATCATTCATCTTATCTACGTGTTGTTGAGCAGTAGGTTCATTTCCGGTGAAATGGGGAATTTTGGATTGATATTCATTGGGTAAGAGAACCAAAGATAGTGGTAACACAAGTGGAGCATACCACTTTGCCATGACAGAAATAATGGGGTTTTACAAGAGGTGGATTAACAAGAGGGAAAGTGGGCTGAAATGGAGTGTTACGAATGTGGAAGTGTGGATAGGAGTAGAAGAAACACTTGGGCCAACAAACTTTTGATGAGAATATTTTATGGAAGGAGCAAATGATGGAGAAGAAGAGAGTCGTGGAGTAGAAGGTGAATTCTCTACTAAAGCTCGTTGAAAATCTGTGGTTTCAAAATAAACTTGGTTTAAATCACTTTGAGATTTATTCCAATAGGTTCTTTGTGTGAGGTAAGTAAAAGTGAGGATCTTTCAAGTGTGAGATCTTTAGGAACGAATCTTGTTCTTGGGATGTTTGTCGTAGTTGGTTTTCCGGATCTAGGGGTTTGCCACAAAATTCTTTCTAGATTTTCAACTATGGTAGAAGGGTTAGGATTTGGATGGGATCTAGTGTTAACCCTATGTGAATCCAGATTTCGGTTTCCAAAATTTAGAGAGGAGGGTTTTTAGGATTATTTTTCAAGATTTTTCCTCTCACGTGATTTCTATAATAGGGGACTAGTTTTCTAAACTTCCTCAAGGCTAGTTAACACAATCCTAGGGAAATCTAGAGGTCTAGAGGAGTAATAGGCCCACGGGGCTAGTGGAGTCGTCAGTGGAAATTTTAGCTTTTCGAAGGTAAAATGTTTTATGGTCCACCACCAATAGTTTATTTTAAAACCAATCTGAAATGTTTTGGGTTTTTCTAAGTTTTTATATGGTTCTATGGTTTTGAGAGTGTCTTATACTTGATTCAACACTTAGCTAAGGTGATGGAACAAACAGAGTCTACTCTATGGCTTATCGCTAATTTCTTCAAGTTTTGATAAGGGTCTCTTAGAATCCTAAGGTTTACTTATATTGCCACCGATTCGACATCCTATCATGATTACCATTATGGTAGTGTTTGAAGAAGCTATAGTTTGCTTAAATGAATACTGGGTGTCTTATTTAGGGACTTTTTACTCAAAAATACCCCACCATGATCGCGAAATGTTGGGATCCTGTGATTTAGATTGGCATACTAAATTACAAGACAACATATAAACCACTCTTTAGAGCTCTAGGATCTAGCCCTCCTAGTCTCATAGAGGGATCTCTCAATTTTTTGCAAAGATATGACTTGTTTTCTTGTAAAAGGTTGATTTTAGGCTAGTTATTAAGCATGAGTTTCTTTGATTGTTTGGTGGGACATGATGATCTAGGCGACATAGATAGGAAAGGAAATCTATTGGGAAATGGAGTCAAATGGAAGTTTGTAACAAGTTTGTAAATGAATCGGGGTATCGGAGGAAAATCTAACTTGGCTATTAGATCTACAAAGTCTTTAAGGTGAAATGAAATGAACATTAAGGGTTTAGAATGAAAAGTAGAACTAAGGGCAATTAAGGATTCTTAATTATATGTACTTCTCAACAAAGGGACTTAAAACATCATTTGAACATGAAGAAGTATTTCATAGACAAGACTAACCATGAATTCCACAAATCACACTTTAGCAAATAACAATTTCAAGAAAACTTTTCAAATGAAATCTAGGAGTTGAGGAACACTCTATTTCATCCAAATATTTCACTCTCAAGGATAAGAAAACATTCAATATTCACAAATAACCGCATTTATAGAAGAGGGAACTCCTAGACATCTCGATTACAGCTATAAAGACCTTCAAAACAATTATTTAAGCAAGAATGAAGGGTATGATCAAAACATACCTCTTTGCGGCCGAAACAATGGTTCTTTAAAGGAGACTTCAAAAACAGTTTTCAAGTGGCGCAAGCGGGAAAACCATAAATCATTCTTGAGACCAACTATTTGAACTATTCTTGAAATAAACAAGCTTAAGGTTTGAAAAGTAGTCAAACTACTCAATAAAACCTTCACAGATGAAAACATAAAGACATCAAAGTAAACGAGGTCTAAGGTGCTTCTAGGAGGCATTTCTTAGCTTAAAATTTTTACTCTCTGCAAGAAAGAAATGATGAAAACAATGGAAAACGGGAAAAACATCTATAGATTAGAATACTTCACAAATAGCCAAGCTCAAGGAACCAATGATAGAGCTTTATCCATCAACAAACAGTCAAAACATCCACAGGTTCCGAACATGAAATTTGTTTCAACAGAGAGCTATGTATTACTTTAAAAGAGTCATCAAATGCCCACCATACAATGAGTTTGAATGTAGTATTTATGCTACAAATGAGGAGGCGGAACCATCTAGGGTTCAAAATGTTATTAATGACATAGTAAATGCACTCCTAGCATTAAAAATGATGCAAGGCATAAGGCGGAATGTCTCTCAACTACTTCTCTATGTAATAAATGTTTTTCTTTACTTCGAGGATGAAATAGTTGAAAAGATTGACTTTTAAGGCTTTATCTTAACTTTAATAATTGTTCGACCTTTAAAATATCTTTTTTGTGTAATAATTTTCAATTTTCCCCTTGGGACGAGAAAGTAAGCCACGGTGGCGTTAGGCTTATCAAGTGAATAACCTCTGTCTTGATTTATCCGAGGCCTTTTAGGCCTATCCTTCTTGCCTTACTTTAATCAAAAAGTGTGTCTAGGCCTGATTTTTTTAGCCTTCATAATCCATTATACTACCTTTCTAACACTTATTTGACTTCTTCAAACCTTTGATTTATCTGTTTTAATTGTGTTTTATCCTTTAATCTTCCAATTAAACCTTTAAATCTTCTATCTTCTAATTTTGTCTTTTATCCTAAAACGTGATTAAGTCTTCGGTCCTTTGTTTCTTCACTTCTTTGTTGACTTGCTTTGTCTTCTTGTGTGCAAGGTTTCCTTTGATGCACTAAAGGGTTTTGTGTTTCAACCATGGTCATGAAACATTGGTTAAAATGTTGAAATCGACCTGTGTCTCTTTTGCATTTGATTAAGCTTCAAGGATTGTCACCCTCATCCCCGTGTATTCAACCTTCATAAAATTTGAAAAAAGAATTAAACCATTATAATAATCCTGTGTATTTGGATAAACTGCATTGGAGGCATTTGGGAGCAAGCAGAGGAATGGAATATGCATGGAGGAAGGGTTTATGGGAAAAAAATGCACAAAACAGGTTTTAAAACATTTTGGTGCGAAATTTGGGCAAGAGTGGTTTCGGAAAACCACCGGTGGTTTTCGCGCAACCGATGGGAAGTTAGCGGTTTTGTCCCGTGGGAACGCGATTTCCATTCATTGGTCGCCATGTGCCCCGCGCAAAACCGCTATTTTCGTGTGAAATTGAGATGTTAAACCTCTTTGAAAAATCCACACAATAATGTTTTGGGCCGTCAACTCTAGGGGTGGTAGATCTACGGCCACAAGGGAGCGCGATAGTGGAAGTTGTGTGGGTGAGGAGGTGATGGTGGAAGACATCTAGATGGAGGTTGGATGATGTTTTGCATAGTGGGTGACGTAATAAGTTTGTCGCGGAGCGGGCCGGTTGGGAGATGGGAGGAGAAGCGGGGTTGAATGAGGGTCGTCGGATCACGCATCGATGGTCAAGGATGCGTTGGAGAAATTTTATGGTGAGGTGAGAAGGTGGATGGAGGAAAAAGGAGGTGCCCCGATGGCCGTCGAATCTCCAAGATCAACGGCTAAGAATGTATGGGGGCACAATCATTGGGTGAGGAGTTTTATGGAGGGAAGGGGCTAGAAGGAAAGGGAGAGGTGCGGTCCCGTGAAAAATCAAGGGGACCGGGAGCCGGGGAAAAAGGAGCTAAGGTTTTAGCCCTTGGTCGGGCCCTCGGGTCATATGCGAAGAAGGCGCAGAGGTTAAGCCCGTAGGGGCTTAAAATCCAATGTTTAATATGAGCGTAAAAAGGCCTAAAGAAGGCTTTTTTAAGCTTTTTAAAGGCTTTCGATAGGTAAAATAGGGATATTTTAAACCATAAACGGGGTTTTCGTGGTTTAAAAGGGTTTTTATAAGGTTTTTTAGGGAAAAAAGGGTAAATGGGAAGGGAAAAAAAAGGAAATTTTTAAACCAAACAAAAGGTGTTCTTATAAGGTTTAGAGGTTTTTTTATGGAAAATGAAGGGTTAATAACAAAGGAAGAAAACATTTTTTGCGGGGGGAAATGACTGTTTAGATAAGTGAAAAATGGAGGGATTTTGGAGGAAATTATGAAGGTGAAAAGATGGAGAAAATGGCTAAAAGCAGTTTCTTTTATAACAGCAAGGTGATATTTTAGAAGGCATAGATGAAGATTTTGGTGAACTGATAGACTTAGAATGATGAAGGCAGTGAGATTTCTAGAACTCATAATGCTTCTTTGAAGTAGTATTTCTAGAAATCTAGAATTGGAAATTTAGTCATCTTTGGATATCATCAAAATTATGGATGACTAACACACTAATCTCCCAAAGGAAAGAAGGCTTCTTCCTCTAAAAAACTAGCTCCGGAAGTGGGGTTCTCAACCCTCCACTACAACACCCTGCAACACAACCTAATTCTAAACAGAAATTGTGTTGTAGCTGAAGGAGGTAGCTTGGACTCAAGCTTGGTTGTGGAGAAATGAAGTGCAAGCTCCCTCAAGAGGCCTCTCAAGAAAGGATATGGAATTCCTAAATAGGAAATCCTTGTGCTTAGCAGCACAGCAATCTCAACTAAACAGCCGAAGAATGCACAATAGTCATATAGACCACAAATCCAATAATCAATAACATGTCTTGCTATGGCTTCCTTTCCCTCCTTATAAAAAAATGCGAGCCTTCCTACCTTGGGTCCCACACATTAGGGTTTCCTCCACCAAGGAATCTTCCTCCCTCTATCACTGTGCTGTCTCCATAGATGATCTCCACCATTCATTCCAGCATTGTTGACTTGGTCAAACTTGACCTTGTCCACATGCATTTGTCCCTGTTCACACATGAGGGTGCAAAATACAGCTATTATTATGATCCCTTTTCACATCATGAGGGATTTTATTCTTATTTTTGAAATGTATGGGCCTCCTTACCCATTTATTCATCTCCTAGGTGTCAAAAGCAAAAATCAATATTCCAATTAGCTACTTGCTAATTTTGGAATATTACATAAAATGGTATTTGCATTGACCGAGGAAGAGTTGAAGCTATACATAAAATTGGCTTACCAGAAATAAGAAAGACTCTACAATCATTTTTGGGTAAAATTAAATTTTCTGAGTCGTTTTGTTCTAAATTTTGCAGAACTAATTAAACATATAAATTTCTCGTTGAAGAAAGATGCAGAGTCTAGGTGGCAAGATGAACCCAAAAACTCTTTCTTAGTAATCAATTCTTCCCTGATTGAAGCCCCAATATTAATCAGCCTTGATTTTTAGAAGGATTTTTTGACTTTTTCATATGCTTCTGAGCAAACTATTGCAGAAATTTTACTTCAAAAGAATAATGAAGGCTTGGATCAGCCAATTTCTTTTTTTAGCCATGCATTAAGAGATGCTGAGCTAAAGTATAGCTTGATTGAAAAATATGCATATGCATTGGTAAAGGCTTTAATTTTTTTTCAAGTTTATGTTCTGCATTCAAAATTCATTGCTTTTGTACCAAATATTGATGTCGAGAATGTACTGTTGCAACTAGACATATATGGCAGGAGGGGAAGATGGTTAACAAAGATTCTATAATTTTACATTGAAATCAAACCTACTAAGTTGATAAAGGGACAGGGCTTAGCTCTCTTGATGGCATAATCAAATTGAAAAGTTCTAAATATGAACATGGAGGTGGCTGAAAAAATAGATAAAGAAGGTATATCTGATTATCCCGAAACATTTTATTCCAATTGGTATAAGGACATAGTGTAATTTTTATTAAATCTCAATTTTCCTCTAGAAATGGAAGGGCTTAGCTCTCTTGATGGCAGAAATCAAAGAAAGGAGCTTTTAAACTTAAGGTTGTTAAGTATTGCATAATGGAAAAACATCTTCATTAGGGGAATTTTGAGGTCTAAAATGGGTCTCCGAAGAAAAATGTACAACAAAAATAAACTTTATAAGAACCAATAAGATTCAAGATGATGATGTCAACCATGGGGGATGTTTCACCATTTTTTAAGTAAAAGGGTAAAAATATTAAAAAATAATAAAATAATAAAACTACTTTTTCAACTCGTATTTTCAACTTATCTCCCAAAGTTTTTACTCAAATTTTGAGTGTGAGTACTTGTTGGATCCAAAATTTAATTTCTCATCCAAGGAGTACGCATGTTGCATACTTTCAATGGACCTTTCTACATGAAAAATGAGAAATACATTAAAAAAAAAAAAAAAAAAAAAAAAACGTGATTGCGATCACGTTTTTTTTTTTTTTAAATGTATTTCTCATTTTTCGTCTAGCAGGACCCATCAAAAGTATGCAACATGGGTACTCCTTGGATGAGTAATTAAATTTTTCATCAAATGAGTACTTTCGCTCGAAATTTGAGTAAAAACTTTGGGAGATAAGTTGAAAAAATAGTTTTTTTCTTTTTTCCCTCTAAAATTTGATGATGTAATCAAATCTTATTTTATTATTTCCACTATTATTTTATAATTTCCTTATGAGGCCCATTTTAGACCTCAAAATTCCCCTAATGTATTGGAAATTCCCTGTAGGAGTTTTGTTGAGATGTGTAGATGAAGCTAAGTCACATAAAGTTATGTCAGAGATATATGCAGGGGTGTGTGGTGGACATTTATACTGGAAATCCACCGCAAATACAATTCTAAGAGTTGGTTATTATTGGCCAACTCTTTTCTTTGATGTTTTTGCTAAAGTCATAGCTTTCACTAAGTGTCAAAATTTTGCTAGTAAGAAAAAGCAACTTCCACTACCTCTCATTCCTATTTTAGTGAACGCTCCTTTCTAACAGTGGGGCTAGACATCATTGGTGAGATTAATCCACCATCATCATGACAACACAAGTGGATTATTATAGCCACAGACTATTTCACCAAGTGGATGGAAGCCATTCCAACCAGGAATTTCATTGACACTGTAATAATTAAATTTATGTTTGAAAATATTATGTCTAAATTTGGTTTCCCTCAAAATTTGGTGACTGAGAATGGAATGGATTTTAAATCTGCCAATATGGACAATTTCTGCCAGAAGTACAACATTTATTTGACTCATTATGCACCTTATTATCCCCAAGGTAATGGGTTAGTTGATTCATCGAACAAAATCCTGGTAAGAATCATAACGAAGATGATGCCAAAAAAATAAATAAATTGGGATACTGAGTTATTTCATGCTATTTGGGAAGATAGGGTAAGCAATAAGAAATAAATAGGATTTTCTCCCTTTCAACTTGTTTATGGTATTGATGTTGTTATGCCATTACAGCTGGCCCTTCCTATTATGAAGTTTTTACAAGATGAAACTAATTATTAAAATCCCATTCAGAGAAGGATGTTGCAACTTATAGAAGCTCATCAATTCCGGGAATCCCTGATGGAAAAAGCACAGAAATACAAAGCCAAAGTAAAAAAAAAAAAAAAATAGAAAAGAGAAAAACAACAAGTATTTCGAGAAAATGACTTGTTATTATACTGTGATGCAAGAAGAGAAGACCATGGAAAGCATGGTAAGTTTGACAACTTGTGGTTCAGGCCATTCAATATTTCTCAAGTTCTGGAAAATAACACATTTCTGCTGAAGCATTTAGATGATGATCAATTGACTGGAATTCCAAACAATGGGCATTTTCTCAAAAAAAAAATTGTTTAATAAGTGAGTTAGTATTTCCATTGTAAATATCCGGAGTGTTATTTCAATAAAACTCCATGCCCAATGGTATTTGTGTATGCAAATAGATTCAGTATTCATTTGTTGAATTCTGAAGATGTTCTATGCTAGTTGCAAATATACTTTAAACAATGAAAGTAAGATGTAGATAGGACATACCTACAGATCAATGGAAGACAAGCCAAAAAAGAGATAAATAATGGTGGTGTTACGGTGGTCAAAAGGATGCTTGAACTAGCAAATTCTCCATAAGGTCAACCAACCCAATGTGTCACACAACCCCAAGATGTCTCATCAAGAACACTCCACCAAGATGCTACACCAAGAATCCCTAAACACAGAATCAAGAACATTGCTCCAGCACAATCCAAGAAAGAAGAAAATGCCTCCACAAAATTTGTGTGTAAAATGAGCTCCAAGTCTATCCAATATATAGGCATTTGTGGGGGTGTGTGACAAATCTCTTATGCATGTGGGATAAATCAGACCGACCTTGCACATGTGGAATTAATTAAAAATACATGTTCTTCTCATCCGATCAAGATGATCTTTAGATCGATCTTGCACCTCTTTGAAAGAGGAATCCAATAAAAATATGGCCACCATCATCTAAGCATCACAACATGGATTTTGGACCTAGTTTCCCAAAATTAACACTCCCTCTCAACTAGGGAGAAATCCATCCACCAGTGTCATCCAAACATCGTGCGGCATCCCACCGTAACTTGCTTCATTGGCTTCTTTATTTCAAAACAAAAGGTGAGTCACAAAGACATCACTCCCGACTAACCCAAAGTTAGCTCAGAGGTCTAAAACCTCTATAGGACTCAAAGGAGTCTCATACCAACCTGAAGTTGGTTTAACTGACCCAAAGTCAGCTGGAGTTCCGAAACCTCACTTGGACTCAAGAGGGTTATATACTAAACCAAAGTTAGTTTAACTGATATGAATTCAGTTAGAGGTCTGAAACCTCACTAGACTTGATCCCAGATCAAGTGGTTGGACATGTGCCACCCTAGACATAGATAGTACGGCAATCTCTGATACATCCATCAGTCTCTATCCACATTTCCCACCTCCTTGGCCAAATGAGAGGTACTTCCCATGAGTCTGGAACTCCATGGGTAGGATGCATATGGGGCATAGATCAGAGAGAGGTAAACCAACTCAATATCATCATGGTGGGGCAGAAGCACACCAAAAAGGTTCGGCAAGCCTAGCCCTTTAGTTTCTTATATATCCAAGAAGTTATCCCCAAAGCCCCCCTGGAGCTCCCAGAGCTCATCGTCAATCAAGATGCTCCAAATAGGGTCATTCCATGATTCCAAGATTCTCACGGAAGGTTAGGAAGATGACCTTCCCCAAGGGCTTTGTGATAATATCTGCAACCTGCTTATCAATTCCTATATGACCAAGCCTTACAATGCCTCATTGTACCATATCCCAGATAAAATGGTACCAGACATCAACATGCTTCGATCGATCGTGGAACACGGGATTGTCTGACAAATGAATCCACCTCTGGTTATCACAAAGGATAACGGTGGCATCTAGCACATGCTCGAAAAACTCACTGAAGAGATTTCACAACTAAGTGGCTTCACAACAGGCCTTACATGCTGCAATGTATTCGGCCTCAGCGGTGCTAAAAGCTACCAACTCCTGCTTCCAGCTCGAAGCAGACCCAAGTGTGAAGTAGCATCCAAATGTGCTCTTGTGATCCACCACACCAGCAACCCAATTGAAATCAGAATATACATGGAGTCTCAAACTCCCAACAATGTATCTCAGCCCATGGTCTAGCGTACCCCATAGATATCTCAAGAGTTTCTTAGCACTAACCCAGTGAATGTTATGAGGATCAACCATGTGTTGACTCAAAGTGCTCACTACACAACAAATGTCCGGACGGATGTTCCCTAAGAACATCGGGGCCCCTACGAGTTGACGATACTCGGTAGGATTTTCTAGCATAGGCCCAGCAGCGCCTCCACTCAACTTCTTAAATTTGAGCTCCATCGGTGTCAACACGGACTTACAATCCACCATTCCAAATCTTTCCAGGAGCTTCACAATATATTTCCCCTGAGAGAGGAAAATCTCGCTAGGTCTTTGCCAGACCTCCAAGCCTAGGAACTAATGCATCAGCCCTGGTTCTTTCATCTCGAACTCATAAGTGAGATCCCTCTTAAACTGATGAATGAGAGGGTCAGCACCTGTCAGGAAGAGATCGTCCACATAGAGAACTAGAATGAGAGGATTTTCTCTATCAACCTTGAAGAAAAGGTTTAGATCAGCGTTGCTTCGAGTGAAGCCCAACTTCATCAAGTAGTTATCTATCCTCTCATACCAAGCACTGGGGGCTTGCTTCAACCTACATGCATGAGATTCTCTATCCTGGACTTCGAACAATAGAGGTTTCTCCTCGTGCATCTCTTCCTATATCGAACCATGTGGAAAAACTGTCTTCACATCCATCTGATGTAGACTATATCCTTTCATAGCAACAAGGGAAATAATAGATCACAGGTGCAAATATATCATCATAATATATACCTTCCTTTTGAGAGAAGCCTCGGGAAAGAAATCTTGCCTTGAACTTTTTAGCACTACCATCACATCCATGCTTGATCTTATAGATCCATTTCGAGGTGAAAACAACTTTGTCCTCCAGTCTTGGAACCACATCTCAAACATTATTCTTCATAATGGACTCGTACTCTTTGTGCATATCATCCCTCCAGACTTGATGCTTTACGACTTCTTCAAATGATCCACGCTCAGATTGTACGATTGTACTCATGGCTACTATATGCCCTTGGTATCTATTTTGCTTCTTTCTTTGCTGGAATTGTTGGGAAAAATACTGAGAGGGGGGGGGGGGGTGAATCAGTATTTAGGGCATACTCAAAACTTTTTACTTTTTCATGCTCTAAAACCCATACGCTATTTTATTGAACCAGACTCGCGTATATACGCGGATACCCTTCACAAAACTCGCGTATATGCAGAGATCTTATCAAGCCATTAATTATTTACTTAGATCTATGCAACATTCATTCTTCTGATGATTAGATAACAGTAAGCATGTGCAGTAATAACAGAATAAACCATCACACATAAGCATCACACAAGAACACCAGGATTTTAGGTGGAAAACCAAGTCAGGAGAAAACCACCGTTGTCGTTGTCTCAGCCTTCAATATTTTATTATAAAGAAAACATCTTACAACTATGTGCTGGCGCAGACTCATACCAGCACGTAGGCACCCACCTGTGCTCGTTTACCAGCCTCTCCTGGAAGGGAGCTACGACCCCCTGCTCTCGTTTACCAGCCTCACCTAGAAGGGAGCTACAACCCCATGCTCTCGTTTACCAGCCTCACCTGGAAGGGAGCTACAACCCCCTGACTGAAGGCTACAACCCTCAGCACCACCATGGACCACGTTTCATCAATTTTCACACTAGATCCAATAGCTTCCATAGAACACAACTTGCAGGCCACTTTTCATCATATTTTCAGACTGGACCCACTCCACACTGTTAGGGTCCCGTGATTTGGCCGATTGGCTAGCCAAATGACGATGTAACATCAAACCAAGCTTTGGAGCCCAAGGACCTAGCCTTCCTGGACTCAGAGAGGGCTCTCTCTATAAGTGCAAAAGATGTCGGTGTGTTTACTTGCGATGTTCTGATATTAGGCTAGTTATGAAAGTGTGTTTTTGGTTTTTTAGTTTTTAAGTTTGTGAGGGATGAAACTGATCAAATACATAAACTGGATAACAAGATGTAGATAAATTGGGCTATGGGGTCAAACAGGTCAAGGAAGTTATGAAGTGATGATGTAAAGCTGCTGTAGGGCCGATTTGATTCACAGTAGAAGGGATCTCTGGGCAAAATGGATTAAATGGACAGTAAGTTGGTGAAAGACAAGGGATTTCAAGTGCAAACTAGTTAATAGCAGACATGAACATGTAATAGCAAGCCATTGATCATGCTAGGAATAACTATAAGCTAATCAATACATAGAAATCAAACATTCCAACCATACATAGAGGTATAAGACCCTCTAACTTCGGGAAAAGGCTATCAGACTTTGGGGAAAACACATGAGACAAACTAACAACTCATAAACTATGCCGGAACGCCTAAACATAGTCTCTAAGTCATTGGGCACTTGGACGAATAAGTTTTCATAGTTTTAGGCAAAGGGCTAGATCGGGACTAGGCCTCCTTGGTTCAACAAAATGATCAACAAATCAGTCAAAGAGAAAGTTTTATGGACAGAACTATGGGCAGCTGATAGGTAGGTAGGGCAAACCATACATCCTACTCAACATACATGGAACTGATGAATAAAACTTAGCAACAACACCTTAGGTTACTAAAGAGCGGCTAAGAATTCTTTAGCATAACTAAGGGAGAAGAAAACATCAAGCTATGAAGATTCAGGGATTTTGAGGTGCCTCCATGGGCATGTCTCAAAATCAATCTTTACTGATCTATAGCAGCAAGAAAAATGAAATATGAGTGAAAACTAGGAGACAAAACACATTAAGAAGCACTATACCATTCTACCATGTCAAGGAATCCATCAACAAGCCTTCAACATTCCTCAAAAGCATCCAAGAGGCAGTCCAAAAATCATAACTCAAGTGTATTCTTCAAAGCTCATATGACCAATGCATTAATTCTTCTCTCAAGTTCAGCCCCTGATTTACAATGAGAACCATGGGATAAATAGGCTTGAGGGAGGAAAACCTCATGGAGCAACTAGCTATCCCATTGGCCAAGTCAAAATATCTAAACTTGTCCTTGAGGCTTTGCAAAGCCCAAGGCACAAAATATTCCATAAAATATCTAAAAAACTGCTAAAAATGGAAATTATATTGACTTTACATGATTTCCCAATGATAAAAATAGCTTAACGCACATTTGGGAAAAGCAGATTTTTGGAGTTCAAAAATTACAAAAATACTTCATATTTATGCCTGAAAAAGGTCCCCTGACTTGCTGGATGCAAATGGAAGCCTTCCCGATGTCGAAATGAGGCTCATGATGGCTCGTTGGAAAGCTCTCTGTGTTTGATTTCTGACGCAAGTGGAATCACCTCAATCTGATCTCTGAAAGTCCCTCAAAATTGTACCTGTGCGCAAAAACCCAGAAAATAGCAGATTGCTGATATGGCGGGCAGAATGTGCAAAATGAGGCTGTTTTTCGCCAATTTGAGGGGGCGAATGATCTTCAAATGCCCTGAAAATCGCTGGAGACCTGCTCATGGAATTATGGCATCCATTGGTATCATCCTCCTCTCTTGACAACTCATCAAACTGAAATGGCGAATTTATGAGTTTTTGGCTAAAAACCCAAAAATGCCAAAAAACAAAAAGTTTCCGAAACAGGCCCAAAATTGGCATGCATGACCCTCAAGGGTCCATAGAAACATGCTCCAAAGCTGAAGCCAAAATATCGAGGGCTGATATGCTTTTTCCTTCTTTCCGTGCTAGGCGCCTCTCCTTCAACTTCTTCAATTTTTCTTGTGCTACCTTCAATTTTCGCCTGGCAAACTGATTTAGCTTCTGAAAGTGAAGAGTCCTTTTTCTCTGTAGCTCAAGATCCCTGTTTTCCTTCTCAAGCTTTGTTTCCAAATATTGGTTGGCCCTCTCAAGCCATGCTTCCTTGTTTCCCTCAATTTCCTGCTCAAGGAGGGTAGTGAGAGGAAAGGCTTCGAATTGAGCTTGTTCTTCTGCTCTCTGTTTCTCCAAGGCTCTCCTAAGCCCGATGGTCCTAGGCCTCTTTCGCCTAGGTTGGTCTTCCTCCTCTTCATCATCAAACTCGCCTATGAGCTCTTCAATTCTTACTTGTGCCTTTTTTGCCTCTTTCTTATACTTGATCGCCTAGCCTCATGAATGGCTGCATGATACTTCATTTGTTTGTTTTCAACCTCCAAGAAGTGGTTGAAATTCCTCGCCCTTTGAAGATCTTCTTGTAACACCTCAATTTGCCCTTCTTTGTGAATGAGGAGGTTTTCAAGGATGCGGGCCTCATTATCACTGTCATCGCTTGGGATAGGGATGACAACCGATTTACCTCCATGCTTGGCACTTTCTCCAACTGCACTTTTGCCTTTGAAGGCCAATCTAGCGCTTTTTCTCCTTAGCAAGCTAGAAGTTGACTTTTTGGGCAATTTCCTCTTTTTAGGAACAGTTTTGGTCACTGTCAAGGAGGCAGCTTCAGCTTGCTGTCCTTCTTCAACATCCTGTCCAGCTTGTGGCTCAAAAGATGCTTCAATTGTTTGCTCAACCTGCTGCTCTTCAATCTCTGTCTGTTGTTGTTCCTCTTCCTGTACTTGCTGCTGTTCATCAACCTGCACTTGCTGCTGATCTTCCAACTCTGGCTGCTGCTGCTCATCCTCCTCCTTTTCTCCCTGTGGCTCACTGCCCTCTCCTTCTCCCTGTTTACTTGGCTGCCCAGTGGTCACCTTGAGTTTTTTAGGGGTAGGCCTACTAGATAAAGGCACTGGGTGATGGACAGGCTGAGTAGGAGACACATGAACAGGAGGGACAGTGGTGAAATCGGCATGGCTAATGAATGAATCCCATGAAACTCCTTTCTTCTCCAGCTGGTGTGAGAAGATGATTTTGATCAAGGAATGATGAAAGAGAGAAGGGATTTGCTGAGGTGGAGCTTTCTTTTGGACAGTAGCTGCCATTTTCTCTATGCTTTTGGACAAAAAGTATGGAAGGTTTAATTTCCTGCTTCTAGTAAAATGCATCAACAAGCGAACATGATAGGCAAATATTTGGCTAAACCTCCCTTCACAAGTGAAATATCTCATTATGGCTTTCATCAGCGGAGCATAACTGTCAAGAAGATAGGAGAAAGGGAAAATAGCAGTGATGGTTTCTCTATGTTCCAGCTTGATGAAAGGTTTATAATCCTCCAGATCAAGATGCGCTTGTTTAAACCACTTTTCACCATGATACGGGATCTTAGTAGCCTTGGATACATACCTTGGGGAGATTTTGAAGTCAAGACCTGCAAGCTGGAAATGTTTGTCCTTGAATCTCAAAGCGCACAAATGTGTAAGTGGCGAGAAACTCTTGACTTCTTCTATCCTCTGACAGAAATCAAGACAACCTACTTCATGGAAATTGAAAAGCACTGATGGGTGAGCATTGATTTCTTCTATGGAGATAGGCTCATATCTCTTATGTGGTCCGCCTTTGTGATCTCGTTTTGGAGGCATTCTGACTTGAAACAAGCTTTGGAAGAGGCAAACTGCCTTCACTATATGAAAAATGCTCTGCTGGATGGAAACTGGCCACTACACTGTTTGGATAGTTTAGACAATGTGGTTTTGAATAAAATGTAACAATGGTTCCTTGAATAAGCCACCTCTACACTTCTTAAAAAAAGTCCTTCAACTCTGGATACACTTCAGCTATGTAACCTTTTTAACAATGGTACCATGTGTAAAAGATGGGGTAACTGCTTTGTAGATTCCCTGTGCGCAGTTTTGAACAATCACCCCTCTTGTGACTTTGTTAGAGGCCAACCTACACTGTTATTTGTGTTTTCAAAACAAAACTTGAATATAAAAACCCTGCTCTTTAGGTCATTCACCTTGAAAAATACCTCTGTCAACAGATTTCTGTAGAGACCATACAGTGGAAAGAAAGGAGACCTTTTGGTTAGGTGAAAAATTAGACCTCTGTGTTTAGGAAAACACCTTTCACTGATGAATTTTGAGAAGTCAATCACCAACTTTGTACCTCTGCCTTCAATGTAAACTTGATCATCAACAAGTGCCCAATCACTAACAACCCTGCCTTCTAGAAAGTGGCTCTGTTCACCTTCAAAAAAACCCTGTTAACAAATCTTCAACATGATACAATATGGTTTCGGTAAAGGCAGATCCAAGTTAGATGTATAACCAATGCACAGTGGTTTTTAGGAAACATACTCTCTGCTTGTGAGCTTAAAAAAAGTCCACCAAAATACCTTTACCCCTGTTTCCAATATTAACTTCAAACACTAACAACTCTATTCTTCAGAAAAAGGCCTCTTTCCTTTGTGAAGTTTTAAGAAAACAAAACACTGCTTTTGTTCTTCTGCCTCCAAAGTTTAGATTTAATCACCAACAACCCTGCCTTCTAGAAAATGGCCTTGTTTCACCCTCAGAATCCCTCTGTCAACAAATCTTCAGAATGATACAATATAGTGCAAGGAAGAAACAGACTTAGCTTGGGTGAAAAAATCAGTGCAACAGTGGTTTAGAGAACACACTCTCTGTTTTGTGAGTTTAAGAGATAATAATGACAGAGTTTTATAGAAGATGTCAAGCTCTTTGACAGAGATTATATGAGTTTTCTGCAACGGAAATCCCCTCTTAATAAAAACACTGCTTTTTACAGGAAAACCTCGGCCCTTTGATCGATTTGAGGAAGAGACAAACTGGCCCTCTACCTCAAAACCCGTATCTCTATATGTGCTCTTTGAATGACCAACCTCGGCCTCTTATCATATTTCAAAACTTCAGCTTGCTGTGTAAAAATGACTGCTTGTGCCTTTAACTAAAATGACAAGGTCCAGGGTTTTAAAGCTTATTGTTCTTTATCAAAACCTTGAAATTTGATGGGGGAGTATATAAAATACCTCGAATTTTGATAAACACCTGCCTTCGAAAGCTAAAACACTGCTGGGGACCCTTGACACTTGCGCGGCATTCTTGGTAAAAAACCCGTCGCGCAGAAAAAACCCTTGTCGGGCCTGTCGGGTCGACCTGTCGTGTGGTCGGGCGGCCTTGTACAGGCACGTCGCGCCAACGTACAGGCACATCGCACCGACGAAGGGGCCGTGTGTAATTTGCTGCCCAGGCACGTCGCGCCAAATCCCAGGCACGTCGCGCTGCCTCTGAGTGCAAACCTGTGAATCTTCGACCAGTTTTTCTTGCTTGTTTGATGCTGTGGAGGCACGAGGGTGATTTTTGTTTTGAAATTGACAATATTTTCCCTCAATTTCATTCCTTTATATCAATTCAAAACAAGCCCTTAACGGTCTTCAAACTTTGGGAAATGAATTTTGGTTTGTTTTGACTCTGTTTTGTCTTAAAACAGTGGGTTTGTCATTTTAACATATAAACCCAAATATTCACTCTGACCTCGAGCTCTGAACTTTGACCAATTATGTCGACCAACTCCACCACTTCTGCTACGGTGTTTTAATAACACAGGTGATTTGTCACTTTGCTTTGACAACTCTCGGTCTTTGGCAACTTCTTCATCTTTTACCTATAGTGGGTTTTCAAATCTCTGCTTGTAAGTGTAGTATACAGAACCCTTTTCCCTTAAGTAATAAAGGTTGTGCTTCTTCTTTTTAAACTATCCAACAATTATCACAGGCTGAAAAACCTTTGAAACATAGTGAACAATAACCTTTAAAGGGGAAATCTCCTTGGTGACAGAATTTTAAAGGCCTTGTCTGCAGGTCCTTTTCCATGTAATTATGTGCCACATCTGTCCTTTGGAATGATAACAAGTGTGTTTGTTATAAGACATATAAACAGTGATAATTCATCAAAACAAAGTCCTTCTGCCTAATCATAAGATCATATACCCATTTGCCTCCTCCATCTGAAAAGACAAGCTTGTAGAATATGAAAACAGGGCTTTTTGATAAACAGTCCTTACTTTGTTTTGATCAGTGTGTTAAACCCTTTTTTGTCAATAGAACCATTTCATGACTGAACTATGTTCACTGTTTTCCTCTCTTGGCGATTGTTAGCAAGGAAGGGCTATTCATAATGCACCAAAACATTTGAAAGTTGTAAACACCATTTCTTGAAAGGCGCTTCTTTGGACCTTTGGTATATGATATTGTTTTGTTGCTTGACCTTTTCCTCAAGGAGAAAGTCTTCTTTTTGGTATCAGTGGCACACATATATTCAATATTGTCTCTTTCCTACTGTAGGTATAGTCTGACAGATAGTTCTTTGAAATAGGATTACCAATACCTTTACATTATCAGCACTATCATTCATCTGTGTAATGACCTTTCTTCCTTTTTGGTATCCTTCCACTGCTTTCTTGTATCAATCAGTTTCAGCAACCTGTAGTAGCTTTGGCCATCTACTCATGCATGGAGGAGGCTCTTCATTAGGTAAGGTATTTGAAGGTTTTTTAACAATTCTTTTCGAGACAGCCTTTCTATGAAGGTGATGGTAAGTAAACCACTTGGAAAACATCAGTCTTAGCATCTTCACTTGCAAGCATCATTGTGTGTCAGCAAAAACCCTAGCCAGAGTAATACTGTCTCCCTGCACTGTCCTAAGAGTGATTTAGATATTTGGCTTGTTCATCTCATGATTGATTACTTGACAAATAACCTTTGTGACTATGAAGGTCAGTGCTTTCTTGAAAAACCAAAAACTTTCTCCTGCCTGTGTAATGGCATTGGTTATCATCTGTTCTATTTGATCTTGTGGATAGACAGGGTACTTATGCTTTGGAATGTTTACTGATGACAGGCATTCTAAAGTTTCAACAATTCACCTGACTTGAAAGTTTCAGATGATCTCTTTTATCAAATCAGACTCTCCTTTCTTTTGAGCCAGCATATTTCAAGCTCCATTCCTGTTATGATCATCAATTACATTCATGAAACCTGAAGATATTGTTTCATTGTTTCAGTAAAGGCAAACCTGGACTTTTGCAACCTTCTGAGTCAACACTGGCCTGCGCCCTCTGCTTATGGATGAAGGAGGCGCCCTAACCCTCTGCTTGAAAATGAAGGAGGTTCTGGGCCTTGACAATTTACCATTTTGTTGAGACAGTGGCGACCCTTTCTTACTGTGATTTTCATGCTGGAAAGAGCTGTAAGGTCCTGATGAGTGACTTTTGTTTGCAGCTTCATCTCAGGCTCACAATACATTTAGAAGCAGCTGTTCCTCTAACTGTAGATCAAGCATTTCCTCCCGAGATGAAGTTATATTTCCTGCCTTTGTAGAAACCATAGAACACTGTGAAAAACCTACTAGTCAGCTTGAGATTGGGCTTTATGCAGTGCTGAGACCTAAGGAATATGAGTGGCGCGACTTAAGGCTGTTTGTCAACTTCATTTGCAAATTAAGGGATCAGTCATGGTAGGTTTGTTGCAGATGGAGGCTTCTTGGCTTTTTGATGATTGCCAAAGGTGAAATGTCCTAAAACGCCACTTCCTAACATAGGGGAGACTATTGAAACAGATGCGGATTTGCCTTTTAAGGCTGATGGGCAGACCAATAAGGCTGAAGCTAGATAGGATTGTGATATGAGGTTTTTGATGTTGCCAGGGGTGGACTGAATAGGTAGAAAGGCGAAAAAAGTTTTGGGAGGGTTTTCAGGATGACATATTGACATAAGGAAATCAGTTTCTAGAAAACTCAGCTGAAGATATAGTCATCACTAACATGTAAAAAATATCGATAGAGCAACAATAATACTTAAGTTACAAAATCGATTTATAACTTACTTAGCCTGCATAAGAGTATAGATCGTATTATTTATTTTTCATACTTCGTAAAACTTACATATGTCGACCTCAGATATGCGCCCATGTATTAAAAATATCGATACTTTCTCAAGACATTAGCATCGTAATCGAGCCACAGTTCATACATCTTTTCGTCCAACTCCGCGATATACGCTCGCTTCACTCGTTTTAACTACAAATGCCGCATTACGCAAAGATATGTGACAGACATTCTTGGCCAGATTTAACCCTTTACTTTAGACAGATGTTCACCTCATCTCAGATCTAAGCATTCCATAAACAGATCTAGAAGATACAAATACATTTCAGATCTAGATTTCCTTCTTCATCATTTTCTTCATAGGTGCATCACAGAGTCAGATCTATCATCAAACTGTTACACTTTCCATACAGACATACTTCAGAGTGAAGTATCCATTCAAACCCAGACTCATGCACCCTTGCACAATGATTTTCTTTTCCTTATATAGATTTAGCCTTTGACAATACCATGAGCCAAAACCACATTACTTCCAATGGTATTCCTGGACGGGATCACATAGACATACCAGCGCTCAATACAATGGGTTAATACCATGGTAGTAACCCCTGGTTTTACATATTTAGAGTTCATTTGACCATACGCGACTTGGCACGTTATTTCCCGCGTGCATACGCTACTTCTATTAAGAAAACCCATGTATGCCTTGTGACATACACTTTTCATCATTACTCTTGCACATACTGATATTTCTTTATTCTGCAACTTCTGTACTACTTGTAGAACATTAGATTTACATCATTAATTAGTATATCAAGTCATTTTCCATCAAGTACAACTTCATCAAGTAGGTTGCCATCATCTTCTTCAAGTGTTGCCATCATCTTCATCAAGTGGGTTGCCATCAAGGACAACACTCTGCAATGATGAAGATGATGGCAACACTTGAAGAAGATGATGGCAACCTACTTGATGAAGTTGTACTTGATGGAAACTGACTTGATATACTAATTAATGATGTAAATCTGATGTTCTACAAGTAGTACAGAAGTTGCAGAAGTAAGAAATATCAGTATGTGCAAGAACAATGATGAAAAGTGTATGTCACAAGGCATACGCGGGTTTGCTTCATAGAAGTAGCGTATGCACGCGGGAAATAACGTGCCAAGTCGCGTATGCTCAATTGCGCTCTAAATGTGTAAAACCAGGGGTTACTACCATGGTATTGACCCATTGTATTGAGCGCTGGTATGTCTATGTGATCCCGTCCAGGAATACCATTGGAAGTAATGTGGTTTTGGCTCATGGTATTGTCAAAGGCTAAATCTATATAAGGAAAAGAAATCATTGTGCAAGGGTGCATGAGTCTGGGTTTGAATGGATACTTCACTCTAAAGTATGTCTGTATGGAAAGGGTAACAGTTTGATGATAGATCTGACTCTATGATGCACCTATGAAGAAAATGATGAAGAAGGGAATCTAGATCTGAAATGTATTTGTATCTTCTAGATCTGTTTATGGAATGCTTAGATCTGAGATGAGGCGAACATCTATCAAAAGTAAAGGGTTAAATTTGAACTAAATATCTGATCTGAAGAAGTATGCTGGTCTATAATGTCTGAAGATATATACGCTAGTTTGGAATAGTGGAAGCGCGTATATACACGGGTTGGATAAAGTGAAAGCACGTATGGTTTGTGAAATCAGTTCTGATGTATGTGCAGAAGTATACGCGAGTTTATATGCATGGAAGCACGTATATACGCAGGATCAGTGAAAGGAAAGCGCGTATGAAAACTAGGGTTTTGCTGAAGTATGAAGGGTAAAATGTCTGATCTGTTCTGCTGTGTTACTGCTATCTGTCAATGAGTGAATTGATGAAGTTATAAGTATCAGTTTGATGTATGATTGAGTTGAAATGTGTGGAGTGGGTCCAGTCTGAAAATATGATGAAAAGTGGCCTGCAAGTTGTGTTCTATGGAAGCTATTGGATCCAGTGTGAAAATTGATGAAACGTGGTCCATGGTGGTGCTGAGGGTTGTAGCCTTCAGTCAGGGGGTTGTAGCTCCCTTCCAGGTGAGGCTGGTAAACAAGAGCAGGGGGTCGTAGCTCCCTTCCAGGAGAGGCTGGTAAACGAGAGCAAAGGGTCATAGCTCCCTTCCAGGAGAGGCTGGTAAACGAGCGCAGGTGGGTGCCTACGTGCTGGTATGAGTTTGCGCCAACACATAGTTGTAAGATGTTTTCTTTATAATAAAATATTGAAGGTTGAGACAATGGCAGCGGTGGTTTTCTCCCGACTTGGGTTTCCACCTAAAATCATGGTGTTCTTGTGTGATGCTTATGTGTGACTATTTATTCTGTTATTACTACACATGCTTACTGTTATCTAATCATCAGAAGAATGAATGCTGCATAGATCTAAGTAAAGAATTAATGGCTTGATAAGATCTTTGCATATACGTGAGTTTTGTGAAGGGTATCCGTGTATATACGCGAGTCTGGTTCGGTAAAATAGCGTATGGGTTTTAGAGCATGAAAAAAGTAAAAAAGTTGGTATACCTAAATAATCTAAATACTTGATTCACCCCCTCTGGTGTACCCAAATTTAGGCAGGCTTGAGTCCTTACTGTGACTTGATCGCTTGAAGGAGATCCGTCACAATGGGAAGTCATGAAGGAGTAATATCTATAAGGCCACCTCTATTCAATGGAGATAATCTGTTATTCTCAAAAATACGAAAAAAATCATATCTGCAAAGTCTTGGTGCAGAAGTATGGGCAATCATGGAAGGAGGTTATCAATATCTGGCAAGTATTCCCACTCATGCAGCAGAAAGGAAGAAATATGAAATCAATGCCAAAGCAGTCAATGTCTTATTAGGAAGCATGTTTGAACCAGAATTTGCTAAGGTGATACAGCTAAATTCAGCAAAAGAAATATGGGACAAAATCATTCTGAGCTATGAAGGAGATACAAAGGTAAAAAGTGCAAAACTCCAAACTCTCCTTAATTGGATGCTTAATTTGAAGATTTTATAGTAGTGAATTCATTGCCGATTTCTTTTTGCATCTGATGATATTGTAAATACGTAGGCCCAGGTAGAAACCATATGATACCTGCGGTGGAAAAATGTAGATCTTTGACTTCAAAATTTGAAGTCAAAAGTATCAATGAAGAAAGGCAAGATGCGCAAACTCTTACTATTGTTCAACTACATGGTATTATTTAGCATAGAAAATAGAACCAAGAGTCCCTCAAATAGAGAAGTTGCTTTTAAGGCATGTGCAAAAAGGAAAGACAAGGAAGATGTCAAGGAATCAGATTATATATCAGAAGAAGAAGAATAAAATTTTGTGAGAAAACTCCAACTAGGAACTCGAAGATTCAAAGGTAAGCTCCCCTTCAAATGTTTTGGTTGTGGAAGAGTTGGTCATTATGCTGCTAAATGTCCTTATAAAGAAAATCATGATAAAGGGGAACAATTTGTAAAGGGAAAGAGTTATTATGCAAATGAAGATAATAATGAAATGTCAAGTGAAGATGAAGAAGATTCTGACCAAAATCTGCTAGTGCTCATGGCAAAGAAGAAAAAGAAGAAGGCTACTCAAAAGGAGATACCTCAGAAAAAATGTGCAGTAGAAAATACAAAAGATGAAACAGGTACTGATTGTTGTTCTCATGATTCACTTTCTTTTGCTTGCAATGGTGAAGATAGTGAAAGTAACAGTATAAGTCTAGAAGCAAATCTCAAGATCAATGATGAAAGTAATTTTTGGGATCAATTTAAAAGGAGGGAATCTATTCTCAAGGATGTGATCTCTAGAATGAATGAACAGATAGAAACAATGAAGGGACAGATAGAAATGTATCAAAGACAGCAGGACAAAGTAACCAAACACAGTGAAGGACTTGAAGTAGAAATCATCTCTCTGAAAACAGACCTTGAAGCATCAAATAAGAAGAATGAAGAACTTCTACAATCATTTGAAAAGGAAGGACGTGAAGCAGAAATCATCTCTCTCAAAACAGATCCGGAAATATCAAATAAGAAGAATGAATGTTGCATAGATCTAAGTAAAGAATTAATGGCATAATTAGATCTCTGTGTATACGCGAGTTTTATGAAGGATATCCACGTGTATATGCTAGTTGGCTTCAGCAAAGTAGCGTATGGGTTTTAGTGAATGGAAAATTAAAAGTGTTGGAGTATGCCCTAAATACTGATTCACCCCCCCCCTCCCCCCTTCTCAGTATTTTTCCCAACAGGAATGTCCCCCTTTGGGGCCATATGTCTCTCGGCATCTTCAAGAGTATCCCTGAGCCATGAGGGTCTTCTCTTTTTATTTTTTTTCTTCCAGCAACATCATTTTCTCAGGATCATACACGGTTGTGGTCTCCCGCTTAATGCCAACTCCTATGCAAAGGTGCCATTATTAGTCCTTAGAATCTTGATCTTATTCTTCAATAAATATATCCAGACAAGCAGCATATCCAATAAATCAGAATGTATCAACTACCAGACATAGGATGTCTTTGTGATACTTGAGGGAAAAAATAAATTCCCCTTTTTTATGCTTTCTTGCGGCAAAACTCTAATATATGCCTTCAAGATTTATTTATTTTTTTGAATTTGGGCATCCCAGACACCAATTTCCTTTCCTCAGAAAGGGCTTTGTAATCATAGACCTAAATCTTACTCACCCACTGTCAAGGATATACAAGAATCATAGCCATATACTTCCAAACATGTGTCATACATCCATATAGATTACAATGTTGCCATAATATTATCATACATATCACTATCATCATCATCATTGCAATACTGCCATACAATACTGAAGATATCAAAATTCATGGTCATATATATTTTTCTATAGGCCACTGAAGATACCACAGATCAAGTTCATATAGAGTTTGTCATATGTCATATAGTGAGGTCATATATAATATTCCATAACCCATAGATTTTTTTTAAGGCCCTAAACACTCCAACAGCTTCCTAGAAGACTACGGCTTCACCTCCACAATATCCTCCTCCCTTCGTTGTTCATGATGGAAAATTTCATCTGGGCATTCAAGAGATTGCATGCAGATACAATAGATAACTCCATTCTTGTCAATGGCAAGTGACCACGTGCCAAAATTCACTTGAATTCTTCTCTGTCTCCTTTTTGTTATGGTCATAAACATCACTGTCATAAGTATCACTTTCATAAAGTACATCCACACATCTCGGTCATAGAGGCATTGTCATATTTATCATAGAGGCACTATCATAGAGGCACCTGCTGGACTCCATCCCTACAAGACTGTACGCTTGAGCAGCTGCTCCATCGCAACCATGACCAACTACCACGATCCCAATGGAATCTGGACTAGGCATTAAGGGTTTACATCCCATGGGGATGGCTGAGGCACTCAATCCTTTGTCAACCCACTTACAAGTATAGAAATTGAGTTGGTTTCCGATGTTACCAGAGCATCCTTACTGCCATCCAAATTAGTACTTTGTTCTTTCAACAGTCTCAGTTGTCATCGTAATAAGTTGTTCTGACTCACAAACTAGAAGGCCTGTTTTGACATATTATCATTTTACTTCACCAGAACCTTTTTCATCACTTTGAGCTTCTCATTCAACACAAGCAACTGGGTGGCTTATTTGCGCTACTTCTCATGACACCTTGATTTTCTTGGGTTCAATGTTGGAGAGGAGTTGACACTCCCTAATATTTTGTTGTTGATGGAAAGCATTAGGCTTTGCGCATTCACTATAGAACTTTTCGAGGGCCTATACTTGTTCTTCAGTGTATTTGACATACTTCCCTGAATCAAATCCATGCTTCCCATCCTTGCCTCTTGCGACAACCATCAAATCTTTGGTTGTTCACAAGCTATACCCGATGTTATACAATAGTAATCCTCGAAGTAGCCACGTACACTGTAATCGCATGTTTCTAGCATAAACAGACAAACTTTGATCCAATCCACAGAGCTAGAGAACACATATTTGCTAAGCGGCGATGAATTACGTTTCTCCCATAACATAAGCTGAATTTCCAGAAATTATTCTGGCTCAATCTACGGCACGACCATGTAGATTTTGCCACATGCTATAGAGACCGTGGACGTTTCATGGTGACCTTCATAACATTCTTCCATTATGGTCCTCATCGTGCATGCCTCAAGCTAGTTCCGCAAAAACTTCCATCGCAATAATATTCAAGAAATTGTTCACCGAATGAAATTATAGGAAATGACGTGAAATGAAAATGAAAGAGTCGTATGACATGGTCCACATTGTTCCATACATACATACATGGCCCCCATGGCTTGAGAGACCCATGGCACATCGTTTGGACCCATTACATGTCCGCGGGTACCGTCTTGCATAATGTTCATCATCATGCATGCATTCATTCAATTTTGAGATATACACGTTATCATCTTTGGGATCGGGGTGCACATTGTGCACACGTAATTTCCCCATTATCTTTCATTTCAATTTGAAGCAACAGGAAACCAATAAGCCTCTGGTGCGACTATCGCATGAGGGCACCCGTGACTGATCCATAGGTGCCTTTTTTTCCGATTCCTCAATGACCTCTCTGCGGTTGCACACTGTTGTCGTTTACAGTGGCACTTATTCCTACTATATCCATTGATGTCCCCACAGCATTCTCCTCTCTCCAGTCATTCACCATTAACTCGGCCCTTCTTCTCCTCTTCTCTGCCTCTAAATTTAGGATCGGATGAGATGGGATGAGCTTGCAATTCTGCTATCTAGAATAGAAGAATATGAGATAATGTTGAATGATATGAAGCAGATAGCAACAGAATTTCAGAAACACCAACAATCTGTTAAATATTTTATTCCCTCTATCATTCATAGAGAGACTGTTGCCTGTAAGAGAAGGAGACATTGTCCCTCGACACAGATTTTTTGTCTCAAATCTAGCCCAAAATTTATAGCCTCAACACCATAACTACCAGTCTTAGCTTTTCCCTCAACACAAATTGAGCTTTGTCTTCTCCTTGGCTTTGATACCATGTTGAATTTTTAAGGTCTTCTATGCTAGTTGCAAATATACTTTAAACAATGAAAGTAAGATGCAAATAGAACATACCTATAGATCGATGGAAGACAAGCCAAAACAGAGATAAAGAATGGTGGCATTGCGGCGGTCAGCAGGATGCTTCAACCATCAAAGTCTCTATAAGGACAACCAACCCAATGTAGAATCAAGAACACTGCTCCAGCACCATCCAAGAAAGAACAAAATGCCTCCACAAAATTTCTATGTAAAATGAACTCCTAGTCTCTCCAATATATAGGCTTCTGTGGGGGTGTTTGACACATCTCTTATGCATGTGGGATAAATCAGACCGACCTTGAAAATGTGGAATAAATTCAAAATACATGTTATACTCATCCGATCAAGATGATATTTATATTGATCTTGCACCTCTCTAAAAGAGGAATCCAATAAAGATATTAGTATCATCATCTGAGCATCACAACATCGATTTTGGACCTATTTGCCCAAAATTAACATCATTTCAGTAAATAAAAGTCAGTTCTTGTCATTAGCTTCTAAAATTCAAAGTCCTGAGATTTTAAGGCACTGAATCTAGAGTCCTTGAAGCCTCATAGGGAGGACTTCATCCCCAATAGGAGCCACTGTTAGCACTGCAATTTTTCAAAGTCTAGTAATCATTGTAAGTTGTGTCTTTGATCCTCTCTTGTCTCCTAACCTATGGTTGAAGGCCCTAGAGGGTTAAAATGTGTATTAGTTTTCATCATTTTTTAAAAAAATCCAAAAACAATTGAGTCCAATAGTTTGTTTGTGTCTTAGATTTATTAAGAAAAATTTCATTTTAATAAGTCTTTTAACTGCTTTAAGTAGTTAAGGTGATGGGTTTAGCTTGAGAAGTCTTATTTATTCACCATGATATTTTCTATCCAAGGCTAAGGAAAAAATGTCAGAGTCATCAATTTTTTTAGGAATAACACATGAATAGCTACCTTTCCTAGAAAGGTAGTTATTTTCTTCAGAAAATTTTTTTTTTACAAGCAAGACAGAAATAGTTACCTTTTTCAAAAAAAATAGTTATTTCCTACAGAATTTGTACAAGGAGGTAAAAGATGCATTACTCAGGTGAAAAGACACTACTCTTTGAATATTGAAGGTCTGCTCAAACAAGAGGTATTACTCTTCTAAAAGGTGGTTATTTCTAATTGGAGGATTCATTAAAAGGAGTTCGCTATTTTATTTGCTAGGGCTAGTCAAATCTAATGCTACTAATTAAATTGAAATATATTAAGGTTGAGGTATGAGTAGCTATTAGTTAATAATTTGATGGAATAAGTTGGAACCATAATTTGAATCATTTTGATTTCGTGTCACTCTCTCTCACCGTGATTTAGGGCATGCAAAGCTCTGTTTCCATTTACCCCGAGAAGACTACAACAAACAATTTCTTATCCTCCAACAAGAAGTTTGTTACCTCATGCCAGTAGTTAGGGATTCGTGGAGGGTTGTTGTTCCTTGTTTTATAGGTGTGCATTAGTGGTTGAGTTAGTTGTTAAAAGAATGGGTAAGGGTGGTAAGGTGAACCGTTCAAAACCGGCCAATACTCGTTTCGTTGATCATCATGGAAAGCCTTAGTTCCAATCAGTAGGGTGATATCGATTTTTAAAGAAGTTTTTAGGTGAAAATGTTGCAGTTTATCAGGCATTTGTTGTCATTCGATGGAGATCAGGTTAATATGGGGTCTCAGACCTTCACGAGCACAAATACTATCATTTCAACGGCTACCTAAACATCATCTACAAGTGAGTCCTAGTACAAGAGGAAAGCTCTGCTTAAAGATGATTTAAACCCATATCTTACGCCTGAGCATGAAAATATAGAATGGACCCCTACTGTTCACATTTCTTATTTTAGGCCTGAGTGGCAAGATGTTATTACCACTGTGCAATGTTATATTACCTGTGAAGGTAGGGTTTCCACTGTGCATCAATATCAGATGAGGTTTCTAGTGTTGATATTGCAACAAGATGATGAGCTTAGTGGAAAGAAGTCGCCTTCACTTAGTGGGCACGCAGGCTATTTTTGGCGCAAGTCTATTTTTAGACATGTCGATCTTATTCTATGAGTTGCAGGATGCTATTTGTGGATGTTTGGTCAAGTCAGAAAAATAGATGGACTTCTATTTTTAGACATATTGGGTGGAATCTATTTTTAGATTTCCAGTCTAAAAATAGATATGTCAAATATTATTAGCTCTTAATAATATTTGGACTATAAACATTATCTTATTCTCTTGGAGCACTTCAGTTAAGTGCACAGATGTGGCACAAGAGCTTACAGAAGGAATTACGCTATTCCTAAGGGTTAAGTGGAGCTATTGCATGGAGACTTTAGTTAGAATTCATGTGACAGAGTTTGGTGGAGTTGATGAGGTAGTTGATGGAGTTGTGTTCAGTTTAACTGAGTTAAACATAGTTGAGCTAGTTGTATCTAGTTTAACTGATTGATACACTAGTGAGAGTGGTGTGAATTACTTATTAATTAATTCACTAATTATTAACTCATTAATCAACTAAATAACACATCAATTAACTACAGTGCATGGACAGTTTCAGTGGAGACCAATGGAGAGATAGGTGAAAGAGCAGGCTAACTATCAGTTGTGACTATAGTGTTGCATGATTTGCAACAACCAGTGATTGGAGATGCCAATGAGAATTGTGTGATAAAGGCTGGACCAATTCAAGTTCATTGTGAGCCATTCTTCAGCATTGATTGCGTAGTAGAGGCAGGCTAGCAGGTGGCAGAGATTGGAGCATTGTTTTGCTAGATCGGGACCTGATTAGTGTGTAACAATTGGAGATTGTACTAAGAGCTTTATGAGGAGCTTTGTATAATGATTGTTACATGTTCTCTATGAAATATAATATACATATAGTTGGGGTTTTTTAGCTTTAAGCTTTCCCATTAAATACTTTTTTCATATGTGTGATTGTTTATGGTTTTAATGTGCGCATGCGATTGTTTTTATTTCCGCAATTAATGATCAATGGTAGAAGAGATTTTGTATTGTGCATGAAGTTAAAATAGTGTGTGATCAGGATAATATTGGTGTAAAACATATCATTTATAAAATTTCTATATGGTATTAGAGTGATATTGATCATTGGAGCAATTGCAAAGCATTGAAGTGGTTGAGCTTTTGTGCTGGTGGAATTCGAATTTGCAGCAGAGTTTTCTTGGTGTCGAAGTTGAGATGTCTTTCAATGGATTGTGATTAGAGTATGCTCTTGAGGGCATCTCGAATTATATTTCATGGAGAGACAGGATGGAGGCGGTGCTGGATGACAATGGGTTGAAGGAGTTCATAGATGCAGAAATTCCAAAACCTGCTTCTAGCAATGCTGCCGCACTTGACGCATGGAAAAAGAAGACTGCAAAGTGTCGAAGAATTCTGTTGGAAGGTGTTAAGGATCACATAGTATCTAGCCTTCATGGTAAGGCTTCTCCATTCTTGATGTGGAAAGCGTTAACAGACTTATTCCAAAACAAGAGCGACCAGAGGAAGTTGGCGCTCAAGGATAAACTCAGGAACATAAAAATGGAGAAAGGCGACAGTATGCCCAAGTACCTCATGAAGTTCATCCAATGCAGGGATGAGATGGGAAGTGTGGGGGTGACTGTAGATGATGAGGACTTGGTGAGCTTGGCTCTCCTCGGGCTTCCGAAGAATTGGCATTCCTATCAGGATTCTATCAATGGTCAGGAGAAATTGCCAAGATGGGAGCGACTTTGGTCGGATCTTGTGCAAGAGGAGATAAGGTGAAGTACAAGGGATGGATCTTCATCAAAGAATAATAATGAGTAAAATTTCACTTTGGATACCAAAACAAGGAAGGGGGAGGGAAAGAAGAATGTTTCTCAATCCGGTGCAAAAGGAAAGAAGCAGGACATGTCCAAGGTGAAGTGCTTTCACTGTCACCAACACAGACATTACGCCACTAATTTTCCACAAAAGAAGAAAATAAGCAGGTTGTTGGATCTGCAACTGGAGAGGCCTTAGCCTCACAGTTTGAGCTAGATTTTTCGTTGATCGCATGCTTGGTCTCAAGTGTGATGGGACCAGTGTGGTTTCTTGACAGTGGTGCATCATTCCACATGACCAGAGACAAAGATTTTTTTACTGATCTGGAGGAGAAAGATCTTGGAGTGCACATCGAGTGGGCGATGATGGTAGATACAGTGCGACTAGAATTGGTACCATTTCCTTTGAGACGGAGTCTGGTAAACCCTTTGTATTGAAGGAAGTCATGCATGTTCCAGGACTGAAGAAGAATCTTATCTCTGTGGCGATGTTGGAAGATAAGAGATATGATGTTGTCTTTAGCGAGGGAAAGGCTTTCCTGCGTAGTAAGGCAACTGGTGAAACTCGGAGGATAGGGGTTCGAGTTAAGAACCTTTATCAATTGCAAGTATATGGTTGCGCAACAATGGGAGGCAAGCTAGAAGGAGTGGTGAGCCGAGATGAGGGCGAGCTGTGGCAGAGGAGATTGGGCCACCTTCACCATGTAGCTTTGAAAATTTTGTAACATATTTCCACTGGGCTTCCTAAGGGTACTCTTGTGTAGTCAGATCAGTGCAAGGGATGTAACTTGGGAAAATTTGTGAAAGCCACCTTTCACGAGAAGGATAGTTGCGCCACGATGATCCTTGAGAGAATTCACACAGACGTGTGTGGACCTTTCTCAGTAGCTTCGATAGCAAAGCACAAGTATTATGTGATCTTTGTTGATGACTTTTCTCGGAAGTGCTGGATCTTCTTCATGCAGAAGAAGAGCGAGACATTCTCTAAGTTCTGTGAGTTTAAGGCACTGGTGGAGAAAGAGTCGGGGAAGCAGGTGAAGGCTCTTAGGAGCGACAATGGTGGTGAATTCATCTCTGGTGAATTCAAGGATGGCATGTATGAATTCGAGAGAAGAGAAGACTATAATCTGGCGCAGAATGGGGTTGCTGAGCGGAAGAATAGAACGATCATGGGTGCTGCACGGGTGATGTTGCATGATCAGGGCCTTCCCATACACTTGTGGGCCGAGGCATGCAATACTGTAGTATATGTGCAAAACCGTTGTCCTCACAAGATACTTGGCATGAGTACACTCGAGGAGGCGTTTTCTGGTAAGAGGCCTGATATTTCCCATTTGAGGATTTTTGGTTCACCTGTCTACATTCATGTGATGAAGTATGCCAGGAAGAAGCTGGAGCTGACTGCAAAGGTTGGGATATTTGTGGGGTACACTAATATGCCCCACAACTATCGTGTGTATTTTCTAGACAGTCGCAAGACTGTTGTGCGACGAGATATCAAATTTCATGAGGAGAAAGCCATGAAGTGTTCACTTGAGAGGGAGCCACAATTGCATGTAGATGAGGAGCTATTCGTTCCTAAGGATGAGCCTCAGGATGTGGATCATCCACAAGAGGATGTTCATGGAGTGGAAGAAACCACTCATGCAGCGCCAACCATCAGAGGGTGGAAGTGGACTACATAAGCTGAGCGACTGGCTCTAGATGCAGAGAAGCTTGTAGGAGCACCTACATCACAGCACAGATAGAGATAGTCACTTAAATGGTATACTGGATACATGGCTTTGATGAGCAAGTGTATCGTGACAGAACCATCCTCTTTCGAGGAAGATGTGGAGGACCCTGCATGGGTAGATGCCATGGTGGAAGAGTATGAGTCAATTGTCAGAAACAGTGCATGCGAGATTGTCCCAAGGCCAGAAGGGAAATTGGTGGTGGGTTTGAGATGGATCTACAAAGTGAAGCAAGTAGCTGACAGGAATGTGGAGAAATACAAGGCGAGATTTGTTGCCCGAGGCTTCTCACATATTGAGGGGATCAACTATGAGGAAACCTTTGCACTGGTCACAAGGTATTCTTCCATACGAACGATTCTTGCTCTCTCAGCACAGATGGGGTGGAACATTCATCAGATGGATGTGAAGACTACGTTCCTCAACAGATTCATTGAGGAGGAGGTGTACATAGAGCAGCCTGAAGGTTTTGAGATCTTCAGTAGCAATTCACATGTGTGCAGGCTCAGGAGAGCGCTATATGGGTTGAAACAAGCACCTCGTGCTCGGTACACATGGATAGACAGTTATTTCACCGGACAGGATTCTCCCAGTGAGGTGGATCCGAACCTACTGTGAGATTCGTATGGGAGGCCCAGTTGTTGGTGTCTGCTATGTAGATGATTTGATTTTGATAAGTGATGAACTGTGATACACTCATGCAAGGCGATCTTGCGAAGGGTTGAGATGAAGGACTTGGGCCTCCTTCCATTGCTTTCACAGTATTAGGGAAATTTGTGAGTGCGGTGTTGGATTGTTTGTGTCTCAAGGGAAGCCAAAAGCCAGAAGATACATGCTGGAGAGATTCTGGAGAGGTTCAAAATGCAAGGTTGCAAGCCTGTTGACACTCCTCTTCCTGGTGGTTGGAGGAAGGAGGATGCTACTTCAGCGGAGGTAGTGGATGCCACTGTCTATCGACAGTTGGTGGGGTCGCTTATGTATCTGGTCAATACACGACCCGATATATGCTATGCTGTTAACCAACCTTTCGCAAGCTATGGTTAAGCCTACAAAGCTCTTCTGGAAGGCAGGCAAGCATGTATTGCGTTATCTCCCGGAGGCACAGTGGGATATGGAATTTGAAACACGAGGAGGATGAGGTGGGCTACATGGCTTCACGGATGAAAGTGGGCGAGGGCCCAATGGACAGATGGAGCACATCTAGAGGTATTTTCAGTATCGGGTCGATGGCGGGCTGCTTGAGTACGGCGGGAAGCAAGATCCGTGGCTTTCCGGTTCGGCGGAAGTACGGAGTATATGGCAGCAAGTTTGGCTGCATGGGAGGCTATATGGATGAGGAAGATCCTGGTCGGGTTGTTCGGGTCACACTTGGAGCCTACTGTGATTTATTGTGATAACCAGAGTTGCATTAAACTCTCGGCTAATCCAGTATTTCATGATAGATCCAAACACATCGACATCAGATACCATCATATCAGAGATTGTGTGCAGCGGAGGATCATGTTACTTTCATACATTCCCACGGAGGATCAGGATGCTGATATCTTGACGAAGGCGCTCACCAGGAGAAAATTTGAATACCACAGGGGCAGGATAGGGGTTGCAGATAATCCATATCTTGTTGAGAGAGAGTGTTGAGATTGCAACAAGATGATGAGCTTAGTGGAAAGGAGTCACCTTCACTAAGTGGGCCCGCAGGCTATTTTTGGCGCAAAGTCTATTTTTAGACTATGTCTATTTTTAGACATATGGATCATGTTCTATGAGTTGCAGGATGCTATTTGTGGATGGTTGGTCAAGTCGAGAAAAATAGATGGACTTCTATTTTTAGACATATTGGGCAGAATCTATTTTTAGATTGCCAGTCTAAAAATAGATATGTCGAATATTATTAGCTCTTAATAATATTTTGACTCTAAACATTATCTTATTCTCTTGGAGCACTTCAGTTAAGTGCACAGATGTGGCACAGGAGCTGACAGAAGGAATTACGCTATTCCTGAAGGTTAAGTGGAGCTATTGCATGGAGACTTCAGTTAGAACTCATGTGACAGAGTTTGGTGGAGTTGATGAGGAAGTTGATGGAGTTGTGTTCAGTTTAACTAAGTTAAACATAGTTGAGCTAGTTGTATCTAGTTTAACTGATTGATACACTAGTGAGAGTGGTGTTAATTAATTATTAATTAATTCACTAATTATTAACTCATTAATCAACTAAAGAACACATCAGTTAACTACAGTGCATGGACAGTTTCAGTGGAGACCAGTGGAGAGATAGGTGAAAGAGCAGGTTAACTATTAGTTGTGACTATATTGTTGCATGATTTGCAAAAACTAGTGATTGGAGATGCCAATGAGAATTGCGTGAGAAAGGCTGGACCAATTCAAGTTCATTGTGAGCCATTCTTCAGCAGTGATTACGCAGTAGAGGTAGGCTAGCAGGTGGCAGAGATTGGAGCATTTTTTTGCTAGATTGGGACCTGATTAGTGTGTAACAATTGGAGATTTTACTGAGAGCTTTATGAAGATATTTGTCTAATGATTGTTGCATGATCTCTATGACATATAATATACAGATAGTTGGGGGTTTTCAGCTTTAAGATTTCCCATTAAATACTATTTTCATATGTGTGATTGTTTATGGTTTTAATGTGCACATGTGATTGTTTTTATTTCTGCAATTAATGATCAATGGTAGAAGAGATTCTGTATTGTGCACAAAGTTAAAATAGTGTGTGATCAGGAGAATCTCGGTGTATAACATATCAGTTATCAAATTTCTACATCTAGCTCACATCTCGAGCTCTAAACCTATGAACTTATCACTTTTCATATATAAATATCTGTTGAAAATGTATAAAAAAATATAGATAATCCTAGACTATTATCTTCACAATATCTATTACAGGGGTATCATCAAAATGCTAGTGGTTTATCATCTAAGAAAGAAGAGAACCACATGGGAAACATTTTTAGCAGATGAAAGTTTCAGTAGTGTTAACTAAAGGTGAAGGGTAGGCAGGCCTTTAAGGCAAAAGACCCAAGAGCAGCAGTCAATCCCTGCACCTACATTGACCACTTCACAAATTGGTTAATCTTATACACCATCTAGCAGACAGACAAGGAACTCAGCTAGGAGAGGTATAGTTCAAACCATCACTCCTATACCTATAGTGTAACTAGCCAAGGAAATTTACACTAGAAAACTACCTAAAGAGCCATATACCTTGGATTCTTTTAGGGAGGAGCATGTAAACAAGCTTAAACAGAAGGCCACTCTACCTAACAAGAATGTTATGTCTAAAGGCAAGGAAGAGGTAGCTTCCTCTTCAAAGAGTAAATGTAGGAGAAAAATTATTTTGACAGAGGGATCTTCAGTGGAAGCCATCCCTGAAACCTTGACACCAAACCCTATTTGAGAGGCTAGACAAGAGAATAAAGAATACAATACCACTCTAGCAGCAGAGGAGCCAATAGTAGCACAAGTCTTTTCCTCTCTCAAAACATCAGCTAAGGGGAAAATCAAAGTTTCAAAGACTACAACAGAAGAACCAACTATATCCCAACTTTATTCATATCTTAGTCCATCAGCCAAAGGGAAGAAGAAAACCATAATACACTCATACTCATCTTTTGAGGAAGATAGCAGTGAAACAGAGTTTACTGAAATAGAATTTGAAGAAAGGCAGTTAAGCAGAGTTATCCATGTAAGAAAGAGGCCTTCATACATACTTAATCCATACATACAAAGGCCTCACACCAGACCAAAGAATAAGCTCAAACTAGCAAGAAAACTCATAGCCAACCCTGCTCTTAGATATGAGATAATAAACATAGATGAAAGTCCATAAAATGACCCAGGGAAGAAGAAGATTCAGAAGAAAAAGCAAGTACAAAAGAGAAAGCCAAACAAGAGGGCCACTAAGGCAGAAGCTATCAAGATTTATGCTTCTATACTATATATTTGATGACTGACTGTCTAAAACAATGAAAATATGAAGAATCATATCATTTTTGGCTTATCTACAGAATTTTCAGAAATAGCTACCTTTTCCGGAAAAGTAGCTATTATTTTCAAAATTTATATAAGAAGGTAAAAAGATAGCTTTTTCTTCTGGTTTCGAAGAATGACACTAAGTGGTGATAAAGTGAATGCAACCTCAGTGGTAATGGTTTTTTCCAAGTGTCATTTAGTCAAGCTATCTTCCATATGTCATTTTCAATTGGTTACTCCTACAATTTTGTGGATAAAGGTCCAGGTGTCCTTTTTCAGTTGGCATTTGCACTTTTTGTGAAGGAATTTTTCTAGAAAACGAGGAGCACTCAGCCACCTCAACTCATCCACTTCAAGCTCCATACCATCATGTTTTTTCTTCATTGTATTTCAAACTCCTTTTCTGTTATGTTTAAGATAAGCTTTATTATATAAAGAGGATTGTAATAAATTATCTAAAACAAACTTGCACTGTTTGTGGAAGCTTCAAGAAAAAATATTTT
Organism: Pinus albicaulis; assembly: GCA_034641835.2. Taxonomy (NCBI): domain Eukaryota; kingdom Viridiplantae; phylum Streptophyta; class Pinopsida; order Pinales; family Pinaceae; genus Pinus; species Pinus albicaulis. The sequence goes on from CM076571.1 coordinate 174,771,071, forward strand.
TGTATATATATTATGTAAATCAATGAATAATGGGTTTGTTGGTTGTTCATATTATGGTATACTGTGTTGTATATTTTTTACTATATAAGATATACAGATGTACTCTTGAGGACACACAAACGGTATGGTGTGTATATTGTTTTCCCTGTTGTTTTTACATAACTTATCTATCTTTCCATATTTATTATAAAAGTTCTATCTCATGGTTTTATCAGTATTGTGAACCTCCAAGACATATTGATCTATTTTTGTAATTCTTGTTCCAAGATTTCCTGATTCAGTATGAATTGAAGATTTTTCATAAGCATTCCTTGGGATCAAATTAAATATTTTCTTATTTTCTTGTAATTCTTTTGATCTAGCATGCATGTTAATATGTTTTTTTCAGTCTTGATCTATCAAGCATTCCTGATTCATAAGTTCCTGTTATATAAAATCATTCCTTGTAATGGGATTCTAAAATGTAGAGTGAGACTCTTGTAGGTATTTTAAATCATTCTTTCACTATACAGTTCAGATATGGAATTTGTGTTACCCTTTCTTCTTAGTAGTGGGCTTATGTTTTACATATCCACTATTTATCTTTTATTCTTCTAACCATCAAACTACAAAACCAACCTTGCTACTACATCATGCACGAGTGCCCTCATATGTTTGAGAGATTCTTATTTGCTCAAAACTCCTTTCAGTGTGTGTAAGTTCCAACCACTTTCCAAAAAAATCTAATCTAATTAAAAGAAAATACCTTGAGGTTAAGATGTGTTTGGTCAGGTGCTTGTTACAATCCAAGTGTTGATTCCAATGATAATAGGGGTGTTTTGGATCATTCTCATCATTCCATTAAGAATTTCGAGAGCAGTTAGAGAAGGAAAGATCCAAAAGCCATCAAAGAACTCTACACCAAGTTTGAAGGTTGCATGCAAACCCCTGCTACAAGAAATTTTTTGATGCTATAGGAAAGTATACATAAGGAATCACAATGATCGAAATTGTAGTTAGAACCACTAATAGGTGGTATTGACACCAAAAACCACCATTCCCAAGCAATAAAACGCCAGAAGTCATAGGTAAGTGGACGTCACCTCACCAAGTTGTGAATTTTTTTCCATGAAAAATTATACACAGTCACAGTTATAATTCAAAATTTAAGAGGCTGCGTCAAGAAATAGAATCAACGTAATTTGATTTTGTATTAAATTGTAATCTCTAAGGCCCCACATTACCAATATTATAATACAAAATCCATCCAGCCACCTCCTTGACACAACCATAAAATGGGGGGAGGATTTTAACATAAGGGAAACTAGATATATCAAGAGAATCATATTACAATATCAAGTGGCTTATATTTTTAGAAATCATCAATGGCTAGGATTTTTTGAGCTCCTAAAGGGATTTTATGATGAGGTGGCTTGATAATTTGTAGTGGCCCTGCACTCAGAAGCAGATGATAGGGCCACCACTGTGGTCATAGGTCTAGCCATCACCATAACACATGAATTGATTAGCAGAGAAACCACTTTTCCTCTAGGATTCAAGTGGAATAGAGAATATAGGGTGTCCAACATTGCATATAAAAATAGTTTATTTCTTCCAAATGAAGAATTCATTGAGGACAAAAATGGAGTGAGAAGGGAAAGCCTCCCTTACCCTTGGGATGAAGTAGAATTTCACATAATTAAATACATTTCCTGTGAGGGAAGACTGGGTGTAATTTAGGAATACCACTTCAGACTACTGCATGAGCTTAGGTTTCAAGGAGATCTCCCTCTAGAATAGAGACTAAACATTCCCTACTTCCTCCTACACTCAATCAGGGACATGAGCCAGAAGGTGAGGGAGAGAAATTAACAGTACTTAGATCACCATGGCCTCATCAAGCTTATAGTAGGAGATGCCCTAAATATATTGAATTCCCATTTACCTTGGTCCACCTTCATAGATATGGATAGGGAAGCATTCATAGGTACACAACTTGTACAAACCCCTGCCTCTAGTCATGGAGGGAGGGGAATGGAAGAAGAATAAGGGGAGACTAAAGGGACAGAAGGAGAAGATGGAGAAGAGGAAGAAGAGGAGATGGAGATAGAAGCAGAAAACATAGAAACTCTAGAAATAGAGGAAGGGAAAGAAGAAGAGAAAGAGAAAGATGACACAAGATAAGGAAATAAAAAGGAGGAGGACCAAACAGAAGAAAAAATGAAGGAAATACAGGGGAGGAAGAGATATTAGACGCCATGTTGGGCTCTCATTTCTCCCCAACAGACCAGCCTATCACCAGGAACATTAGAGAAAGAAATGGGTGCCACCTTAGACACTCTAAGCACACTGGCGAAGGCCAAGAGGAAAAGACAGGCCCCCATGTACTTTAGAACTAGAAAGAGTGTTACGGTAAAGTAAGGGAAACCCTAGACTCTGACCAAAATCCCTATAACAATTGAGGAGTCACCCAAAATGAAAGATGAAAAAATATTGGAAGAAGGGAGAAGTAAAGTGGTCACCTCACCTGAGAAGACACATGTGACCTATCGGAGGAGACATTCTTCAAGGCTAGCATCCCTTAAACAAGTACCAACCCCCACAGGCCTTCAAGAGGCATAAAATAAGGGGTAGCAAGCAAAGGAGGGTTTGCTACAAGAAAAACAAACTTTGCTACAAGAAACTCCATTAGTGCCACAAAAGGAGCGAAAAGCCATGGGGGAGGGATATAAGGCACCCTTAGAAGGTAAAGAGGCATAAGATGTTGAAAAAGAGGCACAAATTGAGGGGCAGGATGCCAAAGGTAACGAAGAGGAGGAGCAAAAGGAGGAGCCTACCTCCCCAAAATCTGTCCCTAAAGACATATCAACAATTTCACACGCTATCCCTCAACCAAATATGATCTCCTACTACACATTTATTCAATGAGGAAGAATGATTCCTCAAAATCTTTCAGTTCCCCTATTTTTTCAGCTAGAGAAATAAAGAGTATGCACACATACTTGGATGCAAATTGCCAAAACAAAAGGTGTGCAAGATGTAGGAATCATGGAAGAAAAGGTCACTGAAATGGGGATGGATTTAGCTGATGTCATGCTCAGAGAAACCATGTTAAAGGAGAAAATTCAAGAAACATAGGAAGAAAATTCAAGGTTACAAAGCCAACTCCAGCAGAACAACAAAAAGATTTCATGTTGGAAAAAATACTAAGAGGAGGGGGGCGGGGGGAATTAGTATTTATAGCTCACTGAAAAAATTTTACTTTTTCTTTACTAAATTACATACATGACTTTTGTGGTGGATTCGATACACGGGTGTATGAAATCACACGAGCTTAAAGAGTGTGGTCTACTCTTTAAACTATTGGTAACATGCAGTATGTGGGGGTAGCTCAAAAGCATAAAACTTAAAGGAAATAATATGTTGACGTATGCTCTGGTTGAAAAAATTAAAACTAAAAACAAAAAAGAAGCTATATAGAGAGTTCCAAACAGTAATAATACAAACGATGGCTCGATGGCCTCTTCTTATTGAATGCCCAATGCAAGAATGTTTGTCTTTCAAGTTCTGCTTTCTAACACAGTCTAACTCTCTCTCTCTGCTGTGGTGGACTAAAATTTTGGGTGGCCAACTATCGAGTCCTCTTTAGCTTCAGCTCCTTGGGTCACACACAATGTTGGTGTTGCTTGGGCAACTTTGGTAGCATAACCTTGTGATCACCCTTTATTCATCTCTTGGTGGTTTTATATAGGTGAGCTTCAAATCCTCCTTCCCTCCCTTGGTACATGATGGATGGTGACCCAAGGGAGAGGTGTGATTCAATTGTGTGCTCAAATATGCTTTTGTGTGCTCACATAATGTCTAAGGAGGCACTGGTGTTGTCCTTAGGTGGCTTTCACATAAGGAGAAATTGTCCTTTGCTTGCTTGTGGTCTCGAAAAGTGACTTTTTTCCACTTCCAGGAATGCGCGCTTATCGGGTTCCAGTGCATGCAAAAGGTGCTCTTTTCGAAGGATAAAGCACGCATTTGATCATTTATGACTAGTTTAGATCTGATTTTCTCACAACCTTAGAGATTTTAAATACTTCTTGATTCCATAATGTATTCCTGTCCTGTAAATCCTTACGCTCAACATTAATTGATGTCGTCTTCTACTGTACGATTTTCCAGTGTTAACAACGACTTTAATGAACCCAACTCACCTATACACGTGGATATATTTAAGAAAACTTTCCTATGTAAAGAGAACTTACTATGCAGATAATTCTTTACTTAGATCAATGCATCATTCATTCATCATATGTTTAGTAAGAAGTAAGCATGTGCAGTAAGAACAAAATAAATCATCACACATAACCAGCACACATGAACACCAAGATTTTAGGTGGAAACCCACGTCGGGAGAAAACCACCTCTACTGTCGTCTATGTCTTCAATATTTATTATAAAGAAAACTGCTTACAATCTTGTACTGGTGCAGACTCATACCAGTATGTAGGCACCCACCTGCAGAAGGTTGCAACCTTCTCTCATTCTCCAGCTATGCTTGGAAGGGAGCTCCAACGCCCTGATATCATTTACCAACAACCACTGGGAGGGAGCTACGACCCCTCACTGAAGGCTCCAACCCTCAGCTCCACTGCAGACCATGTTTCATCAATTTTCACACTAGATCCAATAGCTTCCACACAACACACCTTGTAGGCCTCTTTTCATCATATTTTTAGACTGGACCCACTCCACACATTTAAGCTCAAAGAACATATATCAAACTGAAACTTATAACCCCATCAATTCATTCATTAAATCATCAATCAACCAACTAACCACTAATCTTTAATCATAATCAACTATCAGCATAATCAATATTCAAACAACCCAAATTTGTATGAATACATCATTGAAAGACAATAGTAATACAACAAAACAGATCAGAAATTTCCTTCTGCATATTTCAGCAAAACCCTAGATTCCATACGCGCTTTTGCTGAAACGAATCTACATATATACGCACTTTTTCTTAGATGAAACTACGTATAGATCTGAAAACATTACAGGACTGCGCAATTCTTCAGAACAAATAAATAGCTCAGTTCTTACCCTTCACTTCAGCAAACATTCGCCAGATCGCAGATCTAAATATTCCATAAACTGATCTAGAAAATACATAGTCATTTCAGGTCTAGAGATCCTGATCCATCATTGTATTCATAGGTGCATTATTATTTCAGATCTGTCAATAAACTGCAGCCCATTCCATGCAGATATATTTTAGAGTGAAGTATTCATTAATACCCATACACATGCACACCTTGCACTATGATCTTCTTCTCCTTATATAGATTTAGCCTTTAGCAATACCATGAGTCAAAACCACACAACTGCCGATGGCATTCTTGGACGGAATCAAATAGATGACACAACACTCAAAATTGTGGGCTAATACCATGGTAATGCCCCCTGGTATCATCTTTTTAGAGCGTAAAAGTCATACATGACTTGGATCATACTTATCTACGTGTATACATGACTTGGCCTGTACAAACCCGCATATAGAACCTGCAATATGAAAATTAACCAATCTTCTACTGGACATTACACATTTCTTCTGAGAGACTACTAAGCTTCTTTATAATACATATACTTCATCGATTACCAGAGAGTTGCCATCAAGGACAACATATTAAGACATAGGAATCATATTGCCAACAATATCCCCCTTTGGACTTGATGGCAACCATGATGGTGTTTGATCACCACAATAGATAGATACACTAATCATAACCATTATTCAAACACCAAGATACTTTCCCCCTTTGACATCAAGGGAAAAGGGCGAATCAATACCAAAACAAGGTTTCTCTTTCTTTGTAGAAAGAAGAGCTCTGTAGATCTGATGTGCATTGAAATTACCATGCTCCCCCTGAGCTCATGCTGAATCTTCAGACAGATTTTTTAATGAAGTACATGACTCTATAACTCAACCGAGTATGACCTTTCCTATCACCAAGGACTCATACTTACATCAATGATCCAACCAAGTGGATTTACATATTTTACTAAACTACCCAACCAAGTGGGTTTACAAATTTTGAACAAGTCCTTTCATGAATGAATATAACAATTTTACATCATATGTCTCAACATGACCTTTTCATCAAATTACAAATATGACTTGTTATAACCAAGACCAAAAGATCTCAATAGAGAGACCATAATTCAGCAACCAATATAATGCCAACAATGCATTACTCTCAGCAAGGCTAATGCTCCCCCTAAAACAGTGATCCTGATCACCACAACAACTCATTCATCAAAGAATCTTCATCAAGTAGATAATCAAAACTTACTATCATATCAGTAGATAAACCATCAACATCAGATCAAGAAAATTACTTTCAACAACATATCATAAATTGTTCTTGAGTCTATCTCACTATTTTTTTATCAGAGAAAAACATACGCAATTGTCACCATTGGAACTCGTGTATATGCAACTTTAGTTCATGAAACCCACGTATAGAAAGTGAAATACTGAAGATTTCACAACTCCATCTCCTCCTAGATTTATACATTTTGTACCTCTCTTTTGTTGTCACATTAGATGCACTGTTAGAAATAAACTCAACCATAATTACCAAACCAAATATTGGAATAACCATATATTGCTCCCCCTATGATGATACATTACTGATTCTATAATGTATATCACATCACTCCTACAGTCATTATGAGAGGAAAAACTTTAGAAATAGATGACTGCAGTAGGGTCAATATTCCCTACGTTTTTGACCGGCGCTTCTTCTTTTTCCAGCTTTTCTTGTAATTTCTTATTGTGTGTTGGAAATTCTCGGATCTATTAATCATGCTTAACCTGCAATCAGTGGCCTTATGCCCAAATGAGTTACAATAGAAACAACATCCATGAAAGCATCTTTTCTTTCTTGATTTATGCAATTCTTCAATAATCGGATCCCTTTATTTTAAGGAATTATCATCATCCATGGTACATGCCATGAGTACTTTCAGATATTAATCAGAAACTTCTTCTTCATTTGACAATCCATCATTATCTTCATTTGTATAATAACTCCTTCCTTTTTAAAAATTTTTCCTTTTATCATGATTTTATTTATAAGGACATTTAGCAACATAATGACCAACTCTACCACAAGAAAAACACTTGAAGGGAAGCTTACCTCTGAATCTTCCAGTACCTGGTTGAAGTCTTCTCACAAAATTTTCTTCTTCTTCTTTTGATACATAATTTGATTCCTTAACAACTTTATTTTCTTTTCCTTTTTCACATGCCTTAAAGGTAGCTTCCCTGACTTGTGGGGGACCTCCTCTTCTCATTTCAAAAGCAGTTAGGATAGCATGTAGTTTAATAACAGTAAGAGTTTTCAAATATTTCTTTTCTTCAATAGTTGACACTTTTGACTCGAACTTTGGAGTTAGAGAATATCGTTTCTACTAAAGTTGAGTCTTTTATATCTTCACCCATATTCCTCATAGAATTCACAATCTCATCTAATCTTAGGAATAAACTTGCAATAATTTCATCATCATGCATTCTGAAAATTTCATATTGCATTCTAAGTGTTTGAAGTTTGGCACTTTTTACCTTTGCATCACCTTCATAGATCTGAATGATCTTGTCCCATATTTCCTTTGCTGAATTAAGCTACACAACTTTGACAAATTCTATTTCTGACAAGCTTCTTAATAAAGCATTGACAGTTTTTGCACTGATTTCATATCTCTTTCTTTCTGCTACATCTGTAGGAACACTTGTTGGATACTAGTAACCTCCTTCCACAATTCCCCATAGATTTGCTCCAAGACTTTGCAAATAAGCTCTTGCCCATATCTTCCAGAATAATAGATTACTTCCATTAAAAAATGGTGGCTTGATAGAAAATACTCCTTCATGAATTCCCATTGCGACGGATCTCCTTCAAGCGATCAATCTTCTTCTGAAGGACCTGCTCCGATGACAATTGTTGGCAAAAATACTGAGAGGGGAGGGGGGGTGAATCAGTATTTATAGCTCACTGAAAAAGTTTTACTTTTTCTTTACTAAATTACATATGCAACTTTAATGAACCCAACTCATGTATACACGCAAATATACTTAAGAAAACTTGTGTATTTCCAGAGATCTTATCATGCAAATAATTCTTTACTTAGATCAGTGCATCATTCATTCTTCATATGTTTAGTAAGTAGTAAGCATGTGCAATAAGAATAGAATAAATCATCACACATAAGCAACACACATGAACACTAGGATTTTAGTTGGAAACCCAAGTCGAGAGAAAACCACTGCTGATGTCGTCTTTGTCTTCAATATTTATTATAAAGAAAACTACTTACAATCTTGTACTGGTGCAGACTCATGCTAGTATGCAGACACACACCTAAAGAAGGCTGCAACCTTCTCTCGTTCTCCAGATACTACAGGAATGGAGCTCCAACCCCCTAATCTCATTTACCAGCAACCACTAGAAGGAAGTTACGACCCCCTCATTGAAGGCTCCAACCCTCAGCTCCACTACAGACCACGTTTCATCAATTTTCACACTGGATCCAATAGGTTCCACACAAAACACCTTGTAAGCCTCTTTTCATCAGATTTTCAGACTGAACCCACTCCACACATTTAAGCTCAAAGAAAATACATCAAATTGTAACTTATAACCCCATCAATTCATTTATTGAATCATCAATCAACCAACCAACCACTGATCTTTAATCATGATCAACTAGCAGCATAATCAGTATTCAAACAACCCAGATCAGTATGAAGACATCATTGATAGACAACAGTAATACATCAAAACAGATCATAAATTTCCTTTCGCATACTTCATTAAAACCCTAGATTCCATACGCACTTTTGTTGAAACGAACCTGCGTATATATTCACTTTTTTTTAGATGAATCTGTGTATAGATCTGAAAACATTACAAGATTGCACAACTCTTCAAAACAAATAAACAACCCATATCTTACCCTTCACTTCAACAAACATTCGCCAAATCACAGATCTAAACATTCCATAAACAGATCTAGAAAATACAGTCATTTCAGTTCTAGAGATCATGATCCATCATTATGTTCATAGGTGCATTATTATTTTAGATCTATCAATAAAATGTAACCCATTCCATGCAGATATACTTCAGAGTGAAGTATTCATTAATACCCATACACATGCACACCTTCCACTATGATCAACTAGCAGCACTTTAATCATAATCAACTAGCAGCATAATCAGTATTCAAACAACCCAGATCAGTATGAAGACATCATTGACAAATAACAGTAATACAACAAAACAGATCAGAAATTTCCTTCCGCATACTTCAGCAAAACCCTAGACTCCATACGCGCTTTTGCTAAAATGAACTTGCGTATATACGCTCTTTTGCTGAGACGAACCTGTGTATAGATCTAAAAACATTACAGTACTGCACAACCCTTCAGAACAAATAAAAAACTTAGATCTTACCCTTCACTTCAACAAACATTCGCCAGATCACAGATCTAAACATTCCATAAAAAGATCTAGAAAATACATAGTCATTTCAGGTCTAGAGATCTTGATCCATCATTGTATTCATAGATGCATTATTATTTCAGATCTATCAATAAAATGTAACCCATTCCATGCAGATATACTTCATAGTGAAGTATTCATTAATACCAATACACATGCACACCTTGCACTATGATCATCTTCTCCTTATATAGATTTAGCCTTTACCAATACCATGAGTCAAAACCACACAACTGTCGATGGTATTCTTGGACGGAATCAAGTAGATGACCCAACACTCAAAATTGTGGGCTAATACCATGCTAATGCCCCCTGGTATCATCTTTTTAGAGTTAAAAAGGCATACATGACTTAGATCATACTTATCTGCGTGTATACGTGACTTGGCCTGTAAAAACCCGTGTATAGAACCTGCAATATGAAAATTAACCAATCTTCTGCTGGACATTACACATTTCTTCTGAGAGACTATTGAGCTTCTCTAGAATAAATATACTTCATTTGTTACCAGAGAGTTATCATGGAAAATTTGTTCATGGAGGCAATCCAACACATGCACCCTTTGAATTTCTATGCCATCTAGCTGAAAGAACAGTGATTGCACTTTCATATTAAAACACTAGCATCTCATGGATCATTGCCTTTCAAAACTACAAGTAGTTTATTGACTTTTGCAATCAGTCTAGCATAGGAGACAAGGCCAAGTTGGAATAATTTTATATGCACAATCTTGTTTTGACTAATTTAAACATTTGGGACCCTAACACTAGGTTGGGGGATATGCAGTTGATGGCCTTAACCTCTTGGATGGTCAATGAGGAGGAAAGGGAAGAGGAGGTAAAAAGGGTGATGAGAAGAGAATAGAGAGAGCCTATACATATAAGGGCAGAGTTATTCAGCCCTAGTGGGGTCATTAACAATCACCTCATGATAGAAAATGATGCAAGCCTTGCAGATAAGTACCTCGGCACCCAAGCACAAGCCATTGCACAATTTGATGACATTTCTAGACTGTTAGGAGAGGAATGTGTAATGGAAAGTCAAAGAATATGGAATTACCTCCCTCTTAGTCTCAAGAACATGGAATATCAAACCCCAAAGAGATTGATAAATTCACTAGAAAGGGCGCCATTGTACAAAAGGATTATTCAGAAAATGAAGATCCAATGGCTTGGCTTAAAACTCAGGCCACCTTTGCTGCTGGGACTAGGTGAAGGGAATACCAAGCTGAGGAAAACAAAGAATGGGAAGAGGTAGAAAATAATGTTGGATTCTACCCTCCTCAGGGGACTCAATCACTTCTTCCTTGGGATGTCAGAGGGGCCACTAAGGCACTAAAAGAGATGAAGAAGGAGTACTAAGTTGACGAAAGGATGAGAAACCATTTGGTAGGGGGGTGATGATGAGCACCATCATTAGGTATCTTTTAAGGGGTTAATTGTCACCTTTTTATCCTTATTAATCTCCCTTTCTCACATTTAATTAGATTATGGTAATATGTTTCTTAATGTAGATGGTGATTAAGGGTTGTCATACTTTGAATGCCTAATATGGTTTAAATGCAGGATAATCATGAAGATATGCCATTTTTTCTAAATATTGTGCAATCAAAGCTAGGAGTAGACAGCAAAGGAGTGATTATAGGGGGGTTGACCACCTCCTTAAATCATTAAAGCAGCCAAAGGATCCTCGAGATTCCCTCCAACAACTTGAAATAAAAGGCATCCAAGCAAGTGGAATATTAAGTGAATCAAAGCTCCACTTCTCTCGAAGTCCAAGGGCACAAATCACCTAATTTTTAAGGAGATTTTGGTAGGTACCCTTTAGGTTAAATAAGGCAGAGAAAGAGCTCATTAGGATTCGATTTTTGGAGATAGCTAGAGTAATACTAGCTCTTGTAATAGACATTTGTGACTTTCATGTGCTATGTAATGAGATTGGTTATGCAATAAAATGAGTATTCATTTCCTCCTTCACTGATTTAGTTTTAGAGAGATGAGCTTGTGGGTTAGGGCCCAATACATTGGCTTAAGTCTCTCTTGTGTATTTTTTTTTAAATTCCATTCCCTTATAGATAGTTTATTTCATGTGTTGTAGTTAGTTTGCTTACATTTCATCTTGTTGTGTTTAGCTTGCTTCCATTTCATGTTACTGTAGTTGGGCTCTTGTACTTCATATTACAGTAGAATATAAAACTCCAAAGTTGTGTGTTAAAACCTCCCTCTGTCACCTCTTTCATTGGAGCTTGAGGAGGTGATCTAAAATGGAACTATTTGTAAAGCTATGCAAAGTATCCATTCTGATATAATTTAGTGTGCAAATTATTCTCCATGACTCACAGTTTAAAACAAATTAGCTATGGTAATGTTTCTAAGTTTTATGTGTGAGGATTTGTTAATTAAATTTATTTTTTAACATATCACAGCAGAAATAAACATCAAGTAAAATTCACCATCACATAACACAACGAATTGTTGAGGCATTTCACCCCTCCTAGGCTACATCTACCAGTCCAAGGCTCCCCAATGGCATTTCCTTGCTCTATTAATTTTCTCAAAATGGTTACAAAGTGAAAAATATGCCTAAACAGGAAAAACAAACTGTAAATTTGACTTCAGAAGATAGAAAATATCTATAAATGCTTTTGTTTCACTTTAAATAGTGAAATACAAGCTAATATAGTGCCTTCTTCATGATGGCCTTGATGACTCCTTCCTCTTCCATGAAGAAAAATCTGATGTAGATCACCTCTGTTCACTCTGAAACCTATCCACAACTGCTCAAAATGCTGAAGAAACCCAAAATTGACTAAAATTTCATCTTGTTTGGTCAAATATTGAGAGAGTTATGACTTCTGCAAAAAAAATGCCCAATGTCCCCCAAAACCCCCACTAAAAGTGGGAGAGCTCCAGTTAACACTCCAAATTAGGCGGAATTTCCATAACTAGCTGAACCATGAGCTAAATCAGGGTAACTTCTGGTGGTCAAATTAAATGTTATAGTGGGCGGGTCACATGGACCTCCACCCAAACCGCCTAGGAAACCACAGGTTCAAACCACCCGCATTAACTGTTTTAATCAACTCTTGCACATTACATGGTTTCGTAACCGCTCCACTCTACGGTTTAGAGTTTTAGGCCATGGTTCGAGGCTTGGGTCACATGTCGTTGGGGCTAGCCCTTATAATTTTCCACCGTTCAAAAGTTTAAGCGCTAGGTTATCTGCAGGTGGTCACATCGGAATGGGGTTGGCTCTGAGGGGCTGGTCCCCAAACTCTTCACCCATTACACGCCGACCCGATTCATCGTTTCCTATCCGCATGACTCACCAACAACACACCCTAGATGGACCAGTCGGGTTTCTCTGCCCGAGTAGTCGGGTCAGGGGTTCAAAACCCCTTAACCACATAATTTTTGAATAGTCCTTCAATAAATGGCCTAGGGCCACATGGCAGCCTCTGGGTAGGCCACATGGCACCCACTGATAGGCCCAAAAATATAAATAAAAAAATTAACATTGCCCATATATATATATTTTTTAAAATGGCTATGTCAATTTAATTAAAAAGTCCAGTTTTGGAGTTCATTGAATGATTTCAAACCTCAGTAACTTTCACATACATCCTTGGTTTTGAGAACTGCTCATGGTGCTAGAATCACAGTGACGAGACCTTTCCAATCATTCAGATTGCAACCATTTCTGACCACTTCCATTTTTGAGCAATTTTTAAACTTAGTCATGATCTCCTTATCACACCTCCCCATTGGGAAGCTTTTGGACCCCAAAAGCCTTTAATTACATGTTCAGAAGATGAGAGTACCGACCCCTCACCTTTTCCACCTCCATCCATTTTTCCTTACTCGATTTGCTGCCTTTTAGACCAATATGAAGATAATCGACACTTCCCCTCTTCGAAGTGTGTGTCCTCCTGTCAAGGATATCATCTTCTTTCAGCTCATCCAAATATTCTGGTGAGAAATCTTCTATGGATGGTAACTGAATTTCACTTGCATAATCAGGAATTAAAGGAGGCTCATACAAATGTAAATTCTCCACATTGACAACGGAATACATTTGCATATATGAAGGCAAATCTAGTTGAAAATCATTATTTCCAACTTGTTTAAGAATCTTGAATGGACCATAACGAATAGGCTTCAGCTTTTTACCTTCTCCTTGCATTCTTTCCTTACTAATATGCAACCATACCTCATCTCCTTCTTGAAACTTATGATCAATTATGTGTTTGTCATGCCTATCCTTGTACTTGGCTTGAATTTTTCAAGCTATTCTTGAACCTGTTGATGTATGAGCTGAATTCTTTCAATGAACATGCAAGCTTTGTCAATGTCACTATACCCATCAATGGAAACATCCTTCTCAAGAATGAAATCTAAAGGTGACTTAGGTAAATACCCAAAACAATATTCAAAAGGTGAAGTATTTGTAGAAGAGTTCTTGGCCCGGTTGTAAGCATGTTGAATGTAATGCAAGTGCTCATACCAAAGCTTGGGATGCTTGCTGCAATAACCTCTCCAAATATGTACAATGTTTTTGTTCACTACTTCTGTTTGGCCATATATTTGCGGATGGAAAGTAGTACTCTTCTTCAACTTGGTATCCATCATCTTCCATAAATTGGACCAAAAATTCCCAACAAATCTGGAATCCCTGTCACTAACAATAGAAGTAGGCAAGCCATAATGAACCCATACATGTTGAAAATATAAATTAGCATTTTTTTCAGCAGTTATATATTTCTTACATGGCATAAGAATACACATCTTGCTGAATCTATCAACTACTACATAAAGATAATCATGTTGCTTTCTAGACAATGGTAGACCTCCAACAAAATCCATAGAAACACTTTCCCATGGTCTAGAAGGTACTGGTAATGGCGTATATAAACCAAGCTTCCTATTGGTAGGCTTGCTTGTAGCACATAATGAACAACCTCTATTGAAACGTGAAACACTATCTACCATTCGAGGCCAATAACAATACCTCTATAAATTTGCCACCATTTTGCTTACCTCGAAATGTCCAGCAATAAGAGAAGAATGGGCTTCTCTCATGACACTTAGTCTCTCTCCCTGTGGTATACATAACTTGCCCATATGAAACAACAAATTATTATGCAAGTGATAATTATTCTCCTCAACATGATTCCCTTCACTCAAGTTAGCATACACATCCTTAAAATCAACATATGATGCAAATTTTTCTATGTAACTCTCATTTACAATAGAATCATTCTTAAGTAAATTAGTAGCACTAATAATAGGCCTTAAAATCATATCATCAACTTTGTTTAAAATACCTTTCTTGTACCTTATTACCAAGTGAAATTGTTGTAGGAAACCCATCCATCTGAAATGTCGTGACTACTGTAATTTACTTTGCGACTGCAAGTACTGTAAAGGTTGATGGTTAGTATGAACAACTATTTCTTTGCCCATCAAATAGTGTTTCCACTTTTTGATGCTTTGTACCAACTGATACAACTCCTTATCATATGTAGTATAATTCACAACAGCACCATTAAATGTCTCAGAATGAAATGCGATAGGCTTACCATGTTGTAAGATAATTGTACCCATGGCGTAATCACTAGCATCGGTCTAAATCTCGAATGGCTATCACAAGTCCGGTAATGTAAGGACTGGAGCTGAAATTATCTTCTCTTTCAACGACTCGAAAGTTTTTCGTTGCTTGCCTCCCCATTGGAAAGCACACTTCACACTTGTCACTACATGCATAGAGTCGTTATAGTAGTTAGAAATAAATCTCTCCAACAATTTAGGCACCCAAAAAACTCTCTACCTCCTAGAATGGATTCTGGGAGAGGCCACTTCAAGGATTCACTTAAGGACCACCTCTAAAGCACTCCTCCTACTATGTGCCAAATAAAACCAAAGAAGTCTTTCAATTACACTTTGACATTTTAAATAACTCCATTTTATTTCAAAGACCAGCACTTTCAACATGCATGACACATGCTCCTTTCTTAGAATCTCCTAAATTTAAGATGCTTCATATAAGTAAAATAACAAATCATCAAAAGTAGACGTAAGACATCAACCATTATACAAATTTGCAGTACTGCATAAACTAAACGGAATAATGTTTGTACTGTGTGAGTCTCGTTTGTCTTGCCATATTCCTCTCCAAATGTCACTTTCTGCAATTCTAACTTGATGATAACCACTACGTAAGTCTAAATTAGTGAAATATTTATCATCTTTCATCTGATCTAACAAATCATCTATCCTTGGGAGTGGGTAACGATTCTTTACCATTATCTTGTTCAATGCCCTGAAGTCCACACACATGCGCCAAGTTCCATATTTCTTCAGAATCAACACTATCAGTGACCCACATGGCAAAGTGCTTGGTCTTATGAAAACTTTGTCCAACAAGTCCTTAATTTTCCTCTTTATTTCAGCTTTCTCCATGATAGACATGTGGTACATGCCTATGTTAGGAAGAGGACAATCTTGTTGCAACTGTATTTCATGTTGAATCTCCCTTTTAGGAGGCAAACCTGTCGGTTCTTGAAAAATCTCATAATGTGCATCAACTACATCATATAAATCTGATTTTAACTTCAAATCACAATTTTCAAATGACTCATGATCCACATCAACCTTAGGCTTAACCATAAGAAGTACAAAACTCTTACTAGAATTTACTAGCCTTTTTACATGTCCCGCATTTACCATCGGTATATTTGTCTTTTTGTGATGTGCTCTGACAATAAAATCCTTGCCATATTTGAAAAGATGATACTTATTTTCATGGCAATGGAAGATCGATTTCCTATCAAATAAGTAAGGAATTCCCAAAACAATTCCTAATTTATCAAGTTCAATTGTGTCAATAAAGTGTGCAGTAATTACAAAACGCAATATGCACATCCTTGAGACTTGTAAGTTTGCATCCTTGCATATCCAACCAAGTGGATATGGCTTTAATGTGGAATGGTCTCAAGTTTTAGCTGTTTGACCTAGTATTCTGATATGAGATTTTCTTGTGACCCACTGTCAAACAGTGTGTCAATTTTTATATGTTTTGAGATTACCCTCACATGGAACAATTCAATTCTTTCTTCCTCGTTTGGAGCTTGTACATGATAGTTTGGAGTACTAGTGCTTGGCTTAGTTTTAGTTCCTTTACCCTTCATACTCTTCAAACCCAAGGCTATAATTTTGGTTTCGTCACCTGAATCATCTCCTAAGTCTTGTTGTTTAGTTGTAGTAGCTACATTTTTCTTCTTCTCTTTGTTTTTGTTAAACTGAGTTCTTTTTTTAGGATGAAGTTTCCAATAGTTTTTCTCTTCATGGCCTTCTCTTGAACAATGTTTACATATCACTTTCTCACCCTCTTTTTTGATAGATGCATTCTTTTTACCTTTTCCCTTAGAGGTTTTATCTTTGTTTTCCCCTTAAAAGGCTTGTTTCTACCCTCATCAAAAGTATGTTTCCCTCTAGCCTCTAAATGTGTGGCTTGTACACAAACCTTGTCTACACTAGTAGGATTAAACATAAGGATAGTATGTCTAAGGTAGTTGTGCAAACCACCTATATATTTCAGAAAAGTGTCTTGACTTTGTAAGTCTACCCCTAATAAGAGTGCTCTTCTCCTAAACTCTTGGGTGTTGTCTTGTACATTTTGTCCCTTAAGTTGTCTGAAGTTTTTCCAATTCATGATAGCCTTTTGTAAATGAGCTAATGGATAAAATTTCTTTTAATTGCCGTAATAAACTTAGCCTATGATAGAGTGATCTTACCATGTTTTTTAATTTCATCCTTGGTCTTGGCTTCCCACCATACCAATGCTACTCCATTCATTCTCAAAGAGGCTAACTGAATCTTGGTGTCATCATCATGAAGGTTCTGTATCCTCAAGTAAACCTCCAACTACCTTATCCAATTTTCAAGTTTTTTTGCACTGACTTCACCATTAAACATAGGCAACTCAAACTTAACATCAAGCTTTAAAAATGGACTTTTACCAGTGTTCTTGGACTTGTGAGATTGATTCACCGAAGTTGAGGCTGACGATGTAGAGGAAGAGGATGAAGATGGGATGGTGGATCACCATTTCCTTCATGTCCTTTCTTTGACTTTTCATCACTTTTCTTTCCTCCTGAAGAACCCTCTCCTTCCTTGTGGTGTTTAGACCCTTCTCCTTCAAGCCTTTTGATTCCTTTCTTGGTAGAGTATTCTCACCATCTCAGTCATGTCCACGAACGCCTTTCAGAACACCCGTTCTTCTTCTTAGGGATCAATGTCTTCAGGAACTTCTCTTTCTCTTGAAGACATGCTTAAGGCTTCTTTTGTGGCTCTTGGAGGTGCAATAGAAGATGGAGATAATGGGACTTTGGCCCTTCTTGGTTGAGGATTACTTTGTGCTCTAACCAATTGTCCTTCCCCTCTCTTGAGCTTAAGCCTAGTAAGCATCAAAACTTGCAAACAATGAAATATATCTTTGCACAAAAACTAATGCTCAAAACCAGAGCTCGGATACCAACTTGATCTGAAATGGAACTATTTGTAAAGCTATGCAAAGTATCCATTCTGATATAATTTAGTATGAAAAGTGTTCTCCATGACTTGCAGGTTAAAACAAAGTAGTTTTGGTAACGTTTTCTGAGTTTTATGTGTGAGGATTTGTTAATTAAATTTACTATTTAACATATCATAGCAGAAATACACAACAATTAAAATTCACCATCACATAAAACATAAATTGTTGAGGCATTTCACCCCTCCTGGGCTACATCTGGCAGTCCAAGGCTCCCCAATGGCATGTCCTTGCTCTATTAATTTGCTCAAAATGGTTACACAGTGAAAAATATGCCTAAAATGGAAAAATGAACTGTAAATTTGACTTTAGAAGATATAAAATAGTTATAAATGGCTTTTGTTTCACCTTAAACAGTGAAATACAACCCATTACAGTGCCTTCTCTATGATGGCCCTAATGGCTCCTTCCTCTTCCCTAAAGCAAAATATGTTGTATGGCACCTCTATTTGCTCTGAAACCTATCCAAAACTACTCAAAATGCTAAAGAAACCCAAAATTGACTAAAACTTCATCTTGTTTGGTTGAATATTGAGAGAGTTATGACTTATGCAAAAAAAATGCCCAATGTCCCCCAAAAACCCCACTAAAAGTGCAAGAACTCCAGTTAACGCTCCAAATTACGCATAATTTTGATAATTGGCGGAACCACGCACTAAATCAGGGGTAACTGCTGGTGGTCAAATTAAATGTTATATTGGGCGGGTCACATGGACCTCCACCCAAACTGCCTACGAAACCGCAGGTTCAAACCACCCGCATTAATCATTTTAACCAACTCTGGCACATTACGCGGTTTTGTAACTGCTCCACTCCGTGGTTTAGATTTTTAGGCCATGGTTTGAGGCTTGGGTCACATGTCATCAGTGCTAGCCCCCCTTATAATTTTCTGTCGTTCAAAAGTTTAAGTGCCAGGTTCTCCGCAGGTGGTCACATCGGAATGGGGTTGGCTCTGAGGGGATGGTCCCCAAACTCTCTTCCCGTTACAAACTGACCCAACTCACCAACAACATGCCCTAGACGGGCCGGTTGGGTCGCTCTGCCCGAGTAGTTGGGTCAGGGGTTCAAAACCCCTTAACCACATAATTTTTTAATAGTCCTTTAACCAATGGCCTGGGACCACATGGCAGCCTTTGGGCAGGCCACATGGTGCCCACTAATAGGCCCACAAATATAAATAAAAAAATTAACTTTGCCCATATATATATTTTTAAAAATGGCTAAGTCAATTTAATTAAAAAGTCATGTTTTGGAGTTCATTGGATGATTTCAAACCTTAGTAACTTTCACATACGAACTTGGTTTTGAGAACCATTCACATCGCAAGAATTGTAGCAACGAGACCTTTCTTGTCGTTCAGATTGCAACTATTTCTGAGCACTTCCATTTTTGAGCAATTTTTAAACTTGGACATGATCTCCTAATTAGGAGGGCAGATCTTTATCACAGGCCCAAAATTTCTTTCAGTTTATGATTTCTTGGAAAGAATATTTTGGTTGCTTCGTTTATCATGAGCATGTTGTGAATGTTGAGTTAGTTTTTAGTTTCAAATGCATAGGTAGGTTTTCTTAAATTCAACTCATCATTTCCACCATTTTCATCATATATATGTCAATGATAAATGCATGAACAAGTAGTTTGCTTGCAGGTTTGAGTAGAGAAGTAGAGGAGGACTCCACCAACATCCTTAGCTCAAATTTCCACCTTCACCAACCTACTTTCAACAAAATCGCCTCCATATCTATTTTTTTGATATCTTCACCAGAACACCAAGAGTCACCTTAGAGGTGCAATATGGGCTTTAAAAGAAGTTAGGAGCTTAGACAAATGGTTGGCTACCTTCCATCCACCTATTTTGACCTTCATTCAACCTTTCCTGCCCCTTTCCTCACCATTTCTGGCCTCAAACTACCCTCGGTCTATTTCCTGTAGCGTTTCAAGACATCTTGTAGTAGGTCCTGTAGCAGTGCTAGTCGGCCACTTATTCAGCCCAAAAACCCTTTTTCACTACACCTAAACCTGGCACAACGTCCAAGAAACCTTCAGCTCTGAAACCATGAGTCCAAGGACTTCCTAAGCCACTTTAGTGCCTCCTTCTTTTGCTGCAAAATAGAGTATTTACAAGCATAGTTAGATCATGAATAGATGTATTATTAAGCATAGGATTCAAGCATGAAGTAGCCATATTTTCATTAACCATTGACCCAACATGTGTGCTTAGATTACTTTCCCTTTTTGCAAGTTCAATTCAGCAATTTAATTTATGAATGCCAATTAGTTTAACTCTATTTCTTGCATTAGCCTAATTGTGGATTTCCTTTCTTGCAAATAGCTAGATGAGTCATTATGCTCTAGAATAGTTTCTTTATTGCTGATAGAGTAATTACCATGAGTTATTTTTAGTCTTAGGTTTCATTCAGAAGTGCGAAAAACTTCATTCCCTAGAAGCAGCCCTAGCAGTAGCACCCATTCGTAGAACTGACAAGAGGATGGTATGAGTAGAATGCATATGTTGTTTATATAGTACTATCACCTCCAATTTTGTATGAACCCCAAGTTGATAAAGTAAAGTAGAGTAGCCTATGGGAGTTGCAGAACTCTTAGTGCAATACCAGGGCTCACCATGACCACTAAGCATCTCTTCTAGTGAAAAGAAATCCCTCAAGGATCTTTGAGCTTGGATAGAGGTGTTGGTAACATTTCACACATTTTCCTCTACTTCCATCCACCTTCTCGTTCCTTTCAACCATCCTTTTCACCTCTTGAACCTTTTAGGTAGCTTTCCTATAGCATTGTCATGCTTCCTGTAGTAATACACGGCTCTTGTAGAAGCCTCCTATAGAATATTTGTAGGACCTCATTCTCCATCCAGTTTTGATCCATATTGCACCTTGAAATTATTTTAGGATGTTTTGGACCCCCAACTATGATTTCTTGACCAGTGGAGGCTCCTACTCCACTCCAAACCCTCCTTTTTCTTTGCTACAAAAAAAGAATAGCATTAGTATTTTTATCACATATTTGATACAAGTAGAACAATGTTTTAAATGCAAGTTTGAGCTATTTAGACGGTAGAGAGAATCTTGAATTATGGTTTGGTAGGTTATGCAAGAGAAAGTAGTTCCTTTTCTGCAAATAGATTTGATAACTAGATGGATGATTGCAAGATAGTGTAGTTTCCTTTCTACAAGTAGGTTAGATTTTTCCTATTCTTGAATTGTGTCAATAGCATTTACAATTTGAAGTTGATATAATTTTCCTTTTCTCAGTTAGAAGTAATTTATGCATTTCATCTTCATTAGCTAGTTTTCACTCTACTTCAGTAGGAGGAATGGCCTTGAAGCCATATTGATCAGAAGTCCTAGTCGAGGGTGGCATGAGTAGATTCCATATAATGTGTATATAGCACTATCAGCTAGAAGTTTTCATGAACCTCGAGTTTATAAATAGAGTTAAAAAGCCCCTAGGAGTTGCAACACTCTTGGTGCAATACCAAGGCTCACCACCAACATGTATACATAAGTGTACAAAAAAACTGAAGAATACATAGTGGATCATTTGATCATAGCCACAAAGAAACACAGTGGAGCTATGTATAAATATCACATATAGAAGAAATTTCGATCAATGATGCTCAAAGAATGCCTGATCACTCATGTTGCATAATTGATCATCGTAAAAGCACCAAGTCATATAGGTGGAATAGTGGTACTGAATAAACTTAGGTGCCAACATAAAAGATGTTGTTGTGATGAACTGCAACATATAAAGGTGGAAGGCATCATTGGCAGAAAATTGAAGGAGTTTTCAAGTGAACCAAGATTCTCACACACCTCAAGGTCTTCATTGACCGAATATGGTACATTTATACATTGTGGGAATAAATGAGTTGAAGTCAACCATGTGAGAAATGATTTGATTACTGGTCATTGATCTATACAATTAACAAATGCAAGAAAACTCACTGATAATGATGATGAGCATCAAGGTACCCTAGTGCAATATAACAAGTGTGAATAAATCTATTGGAGACGAACACTTAAGAGAATCTACCAATCAAGATACATTGATGTATTCTCACTGTCGATAGTGAAGGAGTCTTCCACTGATGACTGCGAACCCTAAGGTACTAAACCCTGAACACATAATGGCATGACACAACAGTGACTTGGAAACATGACTAATGAGCACCACACGATATCATGCAACTACACATGAGTCAATGAAGCACACTCCATAGTGACTGGAATAGTAACTATCTAGAGGAGTAGATAGACTCATATGTATGGTACAACTCCAAGGCAAGATAAAACCCAACTATGAGATAATGACTTGGAGAGGTTTCGTTTCCATGGGAGGCATGGTTGATAATTCCATTTTGACTAATAAGACAAAAGAGTGATTTCCCTTCTCTTTTATCTTTTTTGTCTCATTAATAGTTTAATGAGCATGAAAGAGAAGACAAGTAAGCTCAATAGTTCCTTTTTTCGTTCAGTTTTAATGAGCATGAAAAAGATATAAAACGATATTTCATTCCTTTTAGATTTAATGAGCATAAGAAGGGCACAAAGGAATATCTTCCTAGGGGAATGATTTGTATAAAGGGTAGGAACTAGTTATGAGGTAATGGAACCTCCCTAAGCATAAGGATGTAAGAAAATAAATTAGCTCATCACAGTGGTTCTTCCAGGAAATGGTAGGAACACGAAGTGAAAGCAAGCAATAGGCCAAGAAGAGTGGTAGAGGAACATAAGACCTTTCACAAGCCTAGGCCCATGCCCATGAAGTCACTGCCATATTCCATTCTACTACTCCTCCTGAAATTTGTGGAGAAATATTCCATCTTGAAACTCTCACCACCAATGAAACTAGGCATATTTTAACTCTAATATTTTGGAGAGAAAATTAAATTAGGTTCCAGACCCTGGCCATACTAGGGGAAGAAGGATCCAGTACCTAAAATCCAACACCTTTCATTGTCAGATGAAAACTCTTTTGGGTAGAGTCTTGAAATAGAAGCATGAAGACCTTACTAACATAACTTCTTCATTGAACGAGATCAAGAGGGTGTAGTGATATCAACGGTCACGTTTGGCTAGCTTGGATGCTCATCTAGATCACTTGGAGAGTCATATTCAATGTTAGATTAAGCCGTCTGCTCCAACTGGTAACAATGCACAATATCTTACTCCAATGACTTGTTCTGACTCTTGACCTCATGATATATCCCTTTACAATTATATTGATTCCATGTGTAACTCAGTTTCAATCTATTCTTGTTGTTTTCTGCATTAGTTACTTTATTTTGATATACTTTTTCTTACATTATCAGTCAACAGATATGGTTTCCCTTGTGAAAAATTGAGAGCAATAATAGCATGAACGATTATGTATGAGATAGTGTATTTTAACATTTTAAAGTAATAAAAAATTAACTTTAATATATATGTATATATAACTTTAAAAAACACATATTTAATGAAAAAAAAAATATTTCCTCAAATAAACAAAAATAAATTTAAAAACCCACCATTACATAATTTGAAAAATCTTTTTTTTTTACAATGTTAGTTTAAAAGCTTCAAGTCTAACCTACACATTCTTAATATTATTTGTTAAATCTATTGGACGATGATAAAGCACATTCATGAATTTTATAAAAATAAAATTATATTTATTCTCTTATTGAATCTAAATCTAATTGAATTTTTTATTATTTTGTTGTGACTATTTTAAAGTTGGTTTCTCTTTGTTAAAAGCTTGTTTTTCTGGATCAAGATGCATATAAGGAAATAGGTTAATGGTCCAAAGACTCAAAGGAATTTGGCTTTTGGCAATTGAATTATGATTATTTTTTGGATTATCTAAAAAAATGATAAATTATTTTAAATTATGTGATTCATAACAATAATAATAATAATTGACTCATACTAATAATTTATGAAATTCTCTCTATTAATTAACAATTAAATTAAGATAAATTATCTCAATAATTACCTATTTAATAATAGAATTTAACGATGCAGTCTAACCAAGAGATGAAATGGTTTTTAGGTTTTAATCGAGAAATACAAATTATAGCAACATTGTGGTTTTTTGTTATTTGAAATGCACTTTTGAATGCATAAATACAGCACCCTAAAAAACCCTTGAGACACTAAAACTTTGGAGATTAAACTTATGATTCTTAAAAATATTTACCAAAATTTGAACAAAATTACTCATAAAAAATACCCAAACAAAAGTTTATGATTATTAAAAATATCTACCCAATTTTAAACAAAATTAAAAAAAAAAACACTAAAAAAAATCATTTCATTTATGATTTAAACTGATTTAACATCTCAAAAACAGTAAGGTCGGACATCAATTTGATGAGTCCGGCTAGGCCTCCATTCCCATTTGTTGCAGCGCCTTTGCACTGGGATCTGTATGTCAGTAAATGACAACAACTAAGAAAGAACCAGCTCTCCAAAGGGCTTGGGCATACACTCGATGTATCCAGAATCTCCTCAAAAATATGTCAGAGGTCTCCAGCTCAACGACAAAAATGGAAATATCATCGAATGGGCCCCCGCGGTTTACCTGTCAAATGCCATCTTCAGCGCTCTATACTCAACATGAATTGACATTATCTTTGATCTCAGAGGATGCATTGTGAGTCTCTCTGATCAATCTCGATTCATCTGAAATAAGAGAACTGGTAGAATGTTACACGAAGAAAGCTTTGGCCTACAGATTTAATGGAGGATGGTCATCAATATATGAGCTCATGCAATGGATTAAAGATAGCTACGGTTATGATCCAGAAGTTCATTTTCTATGCACTTTTGTTAGGGTAACGTTTTACTTTAGAGTTACTTGGAGACTTCATTTTCTTCCATGGTAGCGAAGATAAAGCGGCCTTGTTCTCTATTTTTTATAGTAGGGTATATGTTTTGATCTCTTTCTAGCTTTCACCTATGGGGGATTATATTTTTTTTTCCTTTTGATTCTTATCAATAGTCTATTGTTTCTCCCCCTTATTTCAGTAACTATTTTGGGGAGATTTTTTATAATATCATTTATGATATGTATTTTTATAGTGCAATCATGTGATTGTTTTTGTGAAGTTATTAACTTTATGATCAACTTGAGTCAATAAAAATTGTTTGATAATGGCTTGATGCAATTGAGAGCATTGATATATTCTTTTGTCAGGAAGGTGGTCTTACACCAAGTATGTATGATAGGTTTCCAAGTGTCTAAAGTGTTTGATGTTAAATATTTAGCTAAAGCAGTATTTTTTATTAGTTTTTTATTCTTATTCATTTTAAACCCGTCAAAATTAACATCATTTAAATGAATTTGAAACATATTCAGATCATCCAAAATAACATCATTTAAATGAATTTGAAGCATATTTAGATCATCCAGATATAATAACAATGCATATCACATAAGCATACGTATTCTCCATTATATTAGCAACATGATTGATATTACTAACTTTGATGTAGAACTCAAAGCAAAGTGATTAATATTAATTAACTCCAATGTGGAACTCAAGGTAAAGTGCTTGACTAGTTATTAAATGATCTCTACTATTTTATTGAATCTATTAATTGTAACCCACACATACAAGAGAGTATAAAACCATATGTTCTTTAAAGACATTTGTATAGGATTAGGGAAGCTAGGTGCAAGGGGCATATAATATGACTTCTTGACCTTTTCATATTCGGTATTCTATGGTATTATTTTTTTGGTATGTGTTATATTTTTTTAAAAAGCAATGGGATTATAGGGGCACAACATTTCTCCCTACTTAGGGGTTTAGCAATGAAGCCCCAAAATCTTTTTTGGGTGAGCAATTATTATTTATTTGTTTTTGGGTTGTTTTTGGTGTTTTTCAACCAATAGTTTTTTGGCCCAATGTAATGTAATTCTAGGAATCTATTTTGAGATAATGAATTAAGGTATTGGAAATCACGGAATCAAATATATTGTGTTGTAATAGTGGAGTTAATACAATGAGAACTAGAGGTTTTCTTAGTTAAGGTTTCTGAGGTAAATCTCTAAGTATTATGTGTGATTAATATTGTTCGTTTTTCTATTTCATAAACAATCTATTTATGTATCACTTTAAAACATACATTATCATTATTTGATTCTGTTAATATTTGCTTCATGTTATAGATACCTTAGCCATAACAATTCTTGAACACACATTCGAAATTTCCGTTCGAGCTATGCTTACTTAGTTTAATATTTTTATTTTTTATTTTTTAGCTTTTTGCAATTATTTAAGTAGTTAGTTGTGAACGCATTGTAAAATCTATAAAAAGGTCATTGGCCAAATAAATAAAGTGAGCAAATTGTTCTGATATATTTTTTCCTCTTGTTTTATATTTTTTAGGTTTTCATTGGTAGTTTTGGTATGTATTGTATTAATATAACCCTTGCCAACAACATATAATTTAGATTTGGTATCTATATAATCAAAATCCACGTGCTCTTAGAATTGATTATAAATCATTCTAGAAAATATTGAAGTACTTCGTCATTATTTGAGAATTTTCCATATTCATATAAGAACAACTCATAAACAAATCAAGCAATACGTTGATTGTTAAACCTTGCAACGTTGAGATTTATTTATGTCTTGCTTATTAGTTAAATGATGACAATGTCATTGCTTTTTTTGACCCATTTTTAACTTCAATATATGAGTCATGAACCATATTGTTACTCTCCTTCTACATATCATATAAAAAAAATATATGGGTAGCTAATCCAACCCCTAAATATGTCACAATCTACTAGTCCAAATTGTTGAATGCAATACATAGATTTTGTTGACTCAATATAGTGAAATCATATTTTCCCAATATTAATAAGCATGCTAAGCATTGGGAATATTTCTCTAACTATAATACAGAGGATCACATTTTACATACATGAAAATTGTTGCACCCTAATACCTCTGACCCTTGCATATTGTGGATCGAGAGGGTGGAGACCAAATCCTATAAACCACAAATAGGCATATGTGTTATAATGTATTTAATATTGAAATTTTCATATAATTTGTATGCATTTGTAACTAATAAATATTATTAATTAAATTAGCTCGTAGTATCCCGTAACCCAAAAAAAATGTCAATCCCAATGTATTAATAAAACTTTTTTTCACATTATAAAAGTTTCCTTTAAGTTTGGTTTTACCTAAATTAAATATGACATTAAGTGAGATAATTATATTACATGTACCAAAAGAATAAGATAGTAAATTTGCTTGCACTTAAAAATAAATCAAGTTTGATATTGTTTAAAAAAACATAAAATACAACACACAAACATGTTACATACATACATTAAAAATAAAATTATGCAAACATGAATATATATTTAAATGAAGACAATTAAATATACCTAAGTGTATCCACTAGCTATGTGTGGCACTTAATGGGGTGGATTTTTATTGTTTCTATGAAATGTGTAAATGCCAAGGGTTCGTATTTACAAAATATTAAAATAATTTAAATTTAGCAATTGTTGAAAAAAATAATACGTTTAGATGTAATTTTTTGCCCATGATGTTTAACCATCACCATATAATTTACATCTGCTTAACCAAATCATACTTTAACGAGTTTAAAATCAGTTAACATACATCAATGCACTACATTCAATAGATGCACCCGAAGAGAATCTACTAATGTTGGCATTACTATCAATACAGATAGGGGACTTGATAAGATCCGTGATGAGAGATCTCCACAAATGAACCAAACATTATTCAAAAATATGATAAGTTATGGTATGATATGCAGGTCATTAAAAATGAATCCATGAATCTTGGTTGCACTTCTTGGAAAATCATGCACGTGAATATAGCTTATGTAGATCCTTGATCTAGGTATTACCTCAATGGATGTTAAAATCCCTCGATCAAGGTTTTAAACCTCAATCAAACATTTAAAACCTCCATTAAGGTAAAATTTAAACCAAGGGTTTAAACCTCCATTGAGGTAAAAACTTTACCAAGCATTTTAAAATATATATATATATATATATATATATATATATATATATATATATATATGTATATATATATATATAAAGAAGACATTGATCAAAGGTTTTAAAATTCCTAGATAAAGAACTTTTAAACCTCTCTATGAATGAATGTTAAAACCCTTGATGAAGGGCTTGAAACTAAAATATTGCTTGAATTTTTAATAGGTTTTTGTCAAGCTACAATTTCCAATAGGCGAAATTCATTCATCTCTTCCACGAAAGGTGGTAAACATGGTATATGTAGATTAACATTGACTTATATGTCAATGAAATGTAAATTTGACATTTTTTATTTCATACTATATTTTGTATCTATTTTTTTCTAAATTTTATGAAAATTGTTTTTTTACTCCAAGGTAGTGAAGGCCATAAATAAATATCTTACAAAACTAAGCAACAAAAGAATTATAAAAATATGTGTGCAATCCATGGATGTTTCCTAAAAGAGTATTTTTGGTTTGACATTTTACATAAATAGGAGAAAAATATTTTTGGGGACACAAGGATGTGTAAAATGCAATTAATTTTAAGTTGTCATTTTCAAAAAAAAGATTAAAAAATATAATAAAAGAAGGTGTCACCATAATGTGTGTAGATCATGCTAATATAATTTTATTTTAAAGATTATACATTAAATGTTGAATGAAGTGTTTGAGATCAAAATTCATTTGTTAACTTTTCTAGAAATTTGCAACGAAAAGCATTTAATGATATATAAATTTGAAAAATTGAATATAATTAATAATTTTTAAAAATAATATTATTAAATAAACAATACAATTTCGAAAAAAAAAGAAAAAAAAAAATTACCATGCCTCAAAATTCATATATCAATTTGAGGGTTACAATTTCAAAATATATAAATGTAAAATTTCAAATTCTCATAACTATGTTTCACTAAAAAGTGTGACACAAATTCATTAATTCATCATTGATTTCATTCAAGCAATAAAAAATGCAACCTTTAGTACCCATAGGATTTTGAAGAGAACTAGAGGAAAAAATGAGGAGTTTTGTACTATTGAACATTTCATATGAAAGGAATCATCTAAGTTTCAAATTTCTCTTATGGATTATGCGGGCGGGTATAATAGATAAATAGGATGGGATCCATTTAGTGCGTGTCATACTACATATTTCATGTCAGGAGTTGCTTGTATCAACTACATAAAACTCTAATTGAACAATCTTTGTCACCCCCACTAAAGCAGTTGCATCAACTTGAAAGACACACCACTTACTTGGTAGAAATGTTTTGTAAAAGATATTTAGTTGAAAGATATAATTAATGTTATACAAAGAATGAGTATTGAAACTACTATGGCATTTTTCAATGCCTAAATACCATAAACAAAGTGATAATGAATACAAATTAACTCAAGCATACCATCACAATGAATTACCATCAATCAAAAAAGATACTATCATTATTTTACAAAATCATACATTTAGCTATTCTTAACAAAATGGAATCTAATTCACTTTAATACTCTCAAAATGGAATCTAATTCACTTTAATGCTCTCAAAGTGGAATATAGTTCATCTTAATGCTCATGTAGTGTTATATTGAATCCAAAATCAACAACGAAATAAAGTGAACTTAATTATAAAGAGTCACTACAATTAGGGATTTAAACCAATGTGACAATGACTCCACAGAAAAATCACCCAACCAAGCCATCTAACTCTTATGGAATGTCCATCTAGATCACGCATCTAACTAAAAGTGACTTCATGAAATGGAAGGTAAGTTCTCTCAGGAATCATGGTTGGAATATTTTGTTGTGGGAATAAGAGTTAAAAAGGGAAATGTATAATATGATTTCTAGAATATGTTTTTTCCCATAAAGCCGAGAAATATGTCAAGAAAAGAAGATTTGTTAAAGCCACTAAACACAACATGTTCTAGAAAAAGGTTTTAAGAGCTTTTTGTTAATCCACGTGGATTTTATAAACCCTTAAAAATTACAAATGATTTATTTCTTTAACCTAATACAAATATTTTATTTATTGACTTAAAACTCGAATACTCTCCTTGATGATGTTGGGTATATAAATTTACTATTGTACTCCTCCCCCTTAGATGAAAATGCCCATGATTGTACCTTTGAGTCTCATTTTTGTGATGTCTTTCTAGAATTTAAGGTCAAGCCTCTTTCGATTCATTCAATAAATTCCATTTACAAAATTATAAATTTTGGATTTGTGTAACCATATTCAAACCACAATAAAAGTTGCTAAGTTGAACGGTTGGCTAATTTTAGATGTCCAAAATGTTGAAAGATAAGGGAGAATCCCTAATTAGTGAGAGTTGGTTCACGAAACCTTAGTATAGGAATTAGTTTCTATTTCTTATGGTATGGTTCTAACTTCCCTATATCCATGTATGCTATATATCGATTGAATTGTATTGATAATGTAGAGCATTCTGCAGAGCCAGACTCTCCTGGTTCAGACTCTCTTTCGTAGAGCTAACTAGTGAGTTTTTATTTATTAATTCAACATCACATTTTATCATGGTGTCAAAGCTCGAGGGTTGAATCATAGCCGAAGTGTTGTGATCCCTGTGAATATCCAGGTGGAAGAGGAGAAGCCCCTGATGACTGAGTAGAAATTTTTTTTCCAAGCATTGAGCCAATGCCGATCAGTGTGGGTTATCGAGGAAAAGTCGCACTGATCGTCGTGGTTACTGTAGTAACTGTCACACCAATAGCACAGATTTGAGCACAACCTAAGCACCGAGTAGTGGAAGACTTATTGTGTTTTATTTTAGGCACGATAGTCACAAAAATTGGGTCAGTAAGTGTGCCGAGGAGATCTGAAGTAGATCTGAGCCAGTGGGCATCATTGATGAAGGAAGAAATCCCATGAAAAGTCGTTGATGAAGAGATTCAGTGAAATTTTTCCGATGAAGAGATTGAGTGAAAGTTATCTGATGAAGGAAGAGATCTGAAGTAGATCTTATTGGTGCAGATGAATCGAGAGTCTATCACACAACGCGCAAAACAACCTACTGGATTGATCACAGATCAGGTAGATCTATATCGTGATATTGCTTTCTGTAAGGATCTAGGGTAGATCCATCATTTTTTTTCTCCTGTCAATTAATTGAAGTTTTTTTTAATCATCAAGATGAATAATCAAATAATCGAAGCATACTTGAACGAGAGCAACAAGCTTGATGGTTCCAATTACTCTAATTGGAATTTTATGGTGCAGAATGTGCTAGAAGCATAGATTTCTTGGACGATTGTAAATGGGGATGAGCCAAAGCCAGCAGCGGGAGCCCCGTCAATTCCAGACTGGGAGAAGAGAGAAGGTAAAGCAAAAACGTTGCTAAAGATGTCAGTGAAAGACTGCATCATACCGCATATCAAAGAATGCAAATGAGCAAGCGAGATTTGGATGATATTGAAGGATTTGTATGAGATTAGGAATACAAATCATCTTATGTTCTTGAAGAGAAATAGTCTATCCATAAAGATGGAGGAGAATGAAACAATTTCTTCTTTCATATCGTGGATCAAATATCTGAAGAAAAAATTGGCAAATATCAGTGAGATAGTTGCACATGCAGATTTGGTCACAATTACCATGAATGGTATGACTAAAGATTACCAAATTTTCATCACTGGGATAAGTGCGAGAGATAAAATCCCAAATTTTTAAGGACTCACAGGAATATTTATGCAAGAAGAAGAAAGAATATTGACTCTAAAACCCAAGGGTGTAGATCTTGCGTTAATGCCAAAGAATAGATTCTTCAAAGCAAAAGGAAACCCATCACAACAAAATAGAGGAAATCCACAAAAAAGACTGAATCAAAGTCAAGGTATGTATATGAATAAAAATGACTATGTAATAAAATAATTTATTGCGGAAAAATCAGTCATATGGCTAAGGAGTGCAGGAAAAAATAAATTTCATGAATAACAGTAGAAACATAAAATACATGCAAGTCATTTCACAGATGATGACCATGTTCAGGACTTCAGATTGTTCATGGCATACTTAGATGAAAACATTGAAGCAAACATCTGGTATGTAGACTCGGAAGCATCCACACATATGACAGGGAACAAACAATGGTTTGAAGATTTTAAGTAAACCAAAAACGAAGCACAAATCTACCTTGGTGATGATAGAGGCCACCAGATCAAAGGTTACGGGAACATTCCTGTTATTTTTCCTTATGGTAATATTAGACATATCCATAATGTAATGTATGTACCCAGAGTTACAAAGATTCTTATTTCTTTTTCCATGACTACAGATCAAAATCTCAAGGTAGAATTCTTTAAATATAATTGTTATATTAAATATTTTTTGGATGGCATGAAGAATATTGCTTCAGGAATTCAAACAGGAGATTTGTACAAATTCGATGTGAGGACAGCACTAGATTGATCTTTGACAGCATCAAGTTTGACTACAGAAGATATATGGCACCAGAGACTTGGTCACATCAACTTCAACGATTTGTTGTTACTTTAGAAAAAAGGAAATGGTAAGAGGTATTCCTACATTAAAACAAGTGCATAATGATTGTGATGCTTGTGTGTTAGGAAAGATGCATAGAGAAGAATTCCATGTTCGAGTAGAAAAAAAAAAAAAAAGAGATATACTTGAATTAATGCACACTGACCTATGTGGACCCATGCAAACAAAGTCATTAGGAGGTGCACTATATTTTCTATTGTTTGTTGATAATTTCACAAATTTTTCTTGGGTATATTTTATGAGTAAGAAAAGTCACACATTTGAATACTTTAAGTAGTTCAGATATATGATATAAAAGCAAACAGGGAAGCACATAAAAATTCTCAGCTCCGATCAAGGGGGAGAATACAGGAAGGATGAACTTACCAAGTATTATAAAGACCATGGAATATTATAGCAATTCACAGTACCCCATACTCCTCAAAAAAATGGAGTAGTGGAAAGAAAGAATAGAACAATGGTGGAGCATGTTAGGAGCATGTTGAAAGGTAAGGATCTTTCAAATGGTATTTGGGCTGAAGCATTGAATATTTCATTTTATTTGAAAAATAGGAGTCCTACAAGAATTCTTGAATTTAAAACTGCTTTTGAAGCATTATATGGATTCAAACATGCATTAAAACATTTAAGAGTATTTGGGTCTAAAGAATTTGCCCACATTCCAAAGGAAGACAGAAGAAAACTAGATTCAAAAGCCATCAGATGTACCTTTGTAGGGTATTTTTCAAAATTTAAAGCTTATAGATTATTTAATCCCTCTACTCACAAGATTTTTGTTAGTAGAGATGTCATGTTCCATGAGCAGGTTTATGACAAATCTGATAAAAGCAATGAGGAATTGGATATTCCTTTTTTGGTTAGGAAGTGAAGAAGCAGGAAATAGCCATGAGAAGCAGCAAAAGGAAAAAGCAAAAAATTCAGATACAGAAATTGAGTCAAGTCCTTCAAATGAAATTCAGAATAGGTCGGAAGCTACACCAATGCTTAGAAGATCAGATAGGCAGATTCAATTTCCTTCTAGATATAGGGAAAATGCCTTTATAACTAGTATGATGAATGTTATTGAACCTTCTATTTATAGAGAAGCAAATCAATGTACTGAATGGAAAGAAGATATGGAACAAGAATATGAATATATTCTCGAAAACAACACTTGGGAGCTGGTTGAACTACCTGAAGGGAAATAAACCATAGGTTGTAAATGGTTGTATAAACCCAAGATTAATGCAGATGGAACCACAGATAAATTAAAAGCTATATTGGTAGCAAAGAGGTATTCACAAAAATAAGGTATTGACTATGACGAAACCTTCACCCCCATAGCTAAACTAAACACTATCAAAATTATGATTGCTTTAGCTAATAGAAAACACTAGATGATTCACCAACTAGATGTAAAATCTGCATTTTTAAATGGGCAGTTGAAAGAGGAGGTTTACTTAGAGCAACCTGAGGGTTTTGTCCATAAATGGAAAGAACATTTAGTCTGTAGACTAAAGAAAGCTTTATATGGGTTGAAAAAAGCACCCAGGTCATGGCATGAAAAGATAGATTCATTCTTTCTGCAACACGGTTACAATAGAAGTAAAAACGACCCTAATCTCTATACCGTGAAAGATGAAAAGGGGTGTATGGTGTTTATTTCTTTGTATGTGGATGATCTAATTATTATAGGTGATGTTATTGATATAATGAAAGAAATCAAGCAGAAAATGTCAAAAATGTTCGAAATGAAAGACCTTGGTGAACTAAGATACTATTTGGGTCTTGGAATCTAGAGAGATTCAGGACAAACTTTTTTGTCTCAGGATAAGTATGTCAGAGGTCTACTGGAAAGATTCAGGATGGATCAGTGCAAGGCTGCAGCAGTACCATTACAGCAGAACATTAAACTTCAAAGTGAGGATGGCTCTAAAGAGGCAGATGTGACACTTTATCGACAACTGGTTGGAAGTCTAATCTACCTAACCACTACTAAACCAGATTTTTCTCATGCATTTAGTGTGCTAAGTCAATACGTGTCCAAGCCACTTGAGTTTCATTGGAATGCAACGAAAGGTGTTTTAAGGTATCTACAAGGAACTGTAGATTATGGTATTATATATACTTATTCTTCTGATGTGAGATTGACAGGGTTTACAGATTCCGACTGGGCTGGAAATGTAGACGACCAAAGATCCATAACAAGCTATGCATTCAACATTGGATCTGGGGTGATTACATGGAGTAGTAAGAAACAAAACACAATTTCATTATATTCAGAGGAAGAAGAGTATCAAGCTAGGTGCGAAGCAACATGTGAGGCAGTTTGGTTGCGGAGACTTCTCCAGGATGTTGGGAAGAACCGAAAGATGCAAAAATTATCAAATGCAACAACCAGAGCTCAATCAAACTTGTTAATAATCTCGTTTTTCACAAGAACACTAAACACATTGATCCATAATTCCACTTTGTCAAGGAGAAATTTCAATCTAAAGAAATACATCTTGTATATTTTAAGACTTGTGATAATGTTGTAGACATTTTCACTAAGCCTCTTGGAAAAATTAAGTTTGAAATGCTTAGGGATATGTTATGCATATTTGTGAACCCCTTCTCCATTAAGGGGGAGTGTTGAAAGATAATGGAGAATCCCTAATTAGTGATATTTGGTTCACGAAACCTTAGGATAGGAATTAGTTTCTATTTCTTAGGGTATGGTTCTAACTTCCCTATATCCATGTATGCTATATATTGATTGAATTGTATTGAGAATGTAGAGTGTTCTACAGAGCTAGACTCTCCTAGTTTAGAGTCTCTTTCGTAGAGCTGACCAGTGAGTTTTTATTTATTAATTCAACATCACATTTTATCAAACCGTATTATTTCTAGAGCATATTTTTTCCCATAAAGCCAAGAAAGATGTCAAGAATGGAATATTTGTTAAAGCCACTAAACACAACATGTTCTGGAAAAATGTTTTAACAGCTTTTTGTTAATCCACATCGATACCCTTAAAAATTACAAATTCTTTATTTCTTTAACCTAATACAAATACTTTATTTATTTATTTCAAACTCGAATACTCTCCTTGATGATGTTGGATATATAAATTTATTGTTGTACTCCTCCCTCTTAGATGAAAATACCCATGATTGTACCTTTGAGTCTCACTTTTGTGATGTCTTTCTAGAATTTAAGGTCAAACCTCTTTCGATTCCTTCAATAAATTTCATTTACAAAATTCTAAACGTTGGATTTGTGTAACTGTATTCAAACCACAATAAAAGTTGCTAATTTAAACGGTTTGCCAATTTTAGATGTCAAAAAGAAAACCTAATACTTTAAAGTTGTAAGTAAAGAGTGAAATTGATATTCCTAATAATCTCAAACATAGAAGGATTGAAACTTATATTGTTAATATTATCAAGTCTAAAAGGATTTTTTAAGGGATCAAGACACCTCCCCAAGTAAGCCCTAACCTTTATATTTGGGAAAATTAATCCTTTTATTATTTAATGGAATAGCAATTTTCACATTTTGGATTTTGGAAACTAATCCTCCTATTTTTTAATGGAATATCAATTCTACCATTAGATTTCTTTAAGTATTTATGTTTTTATAATTAAAATATATAAACTATTCCTCTAAAGTAGGTAATGCATAGGCATTCAAACCAATAATAAAAAGAAAAATGAATTGAAAAATTATTGAACTTAATTTACTTTTTAATATAAGAAGTTGATTTCTTCTTAAAAGATCTAGAAAAATTAAGATCACAAGAATTGTTGAACCTAATTTACTTTTTAATATAAGAAATCAATCTCTCTTTGAAAGCTATGGAAAATTAAGATCACAAATATGGCAAGAGAGAAAATGAATCCATGAGGATTTGGTTGGGAAGGAAAATATTCCCCATTCCTCATAGCCCAAAAATTTTAAAAATAAAATGGTTTATTTAGAGTAGATGTCACTTATCTCTTGGTAGTTGATTTAAACATCATTTTAAGGTTTAGGATCATATATAGTGTTGGACACCTAATCCTCTAAGGGTCGGTGTGGAAGAAGAGTGGTCAAAGAGAGTCCAAGAGACCACTTAAAATGAAACCGAGGGTCACCAAACTTGTATAAATATGTATATCATGTGAATAGAATATGCATTCATTGTTTTATCATTTACGTCTCCTCTCATTTCATTCCATTTGTGCTTGACATGGTATCATAGTTGCAGGTGTATTCCTGCCAATTAAATTTGTAGCCTATTATGCCCTCATTCTCTCAGCCTTTCTACCGTTCTTGCTTGCCAGCACATCATCCCATCTATTTTGTCTCTTCTTCTTGGGTGTAGGAGTCACCAATATAGGAAGCTTGTGGTTGGCATCCCATTTCATGCCTTCAGGTGTTGTCCACAGATTAATACCTCCTACAGGAGTTGCATCAGCATCTGCAAGCCTCTTCCCAAACAATATTTGCATAAGTATGGACGGTAGCATCATGGGTCTTGTCACCCCATGGAGAAGGCATCATTTCTATCGAGGAAAATAATTTTGTTAAGCCTCTTCTTCCTATAATCATCTTCTCGGTCAATAATCCGTTGGGGTTTCCTAAACCCGAAATCATCCTCCTCCTCTGCTACACCTCTTGGTAAATCCTTCAGCACTAATTTTGGCACAGTACATGAGGCCAATTTTCGAAGGCTTGATTTTTGTGGTGGCTCAAGCTCTCAAATTGATAATCCCTCTCATATTGATAACATTATGAGAAATGGCCCTGGGCGTTATACTTATCAAAATGAAATGGAAGTGTTTTTGCTCATCATTTACTCTTAATTTCTTCATTGGAAGGTGCACAATTTTCTTTTATTATATGAAACAATGACTCCCATTGTAATTTCGTAGTGAAGTGGTAGCTTGTAATATGTATCATACGTGGCTCCCTCTCGTGGTAATACCTCATATCATGGTGACACTAATTAATAATATCACCATATTTCCTGACCAGCTCAAAATCATGGCTCCCTCAACATGGTGATTGTTCAACTCCCTCACTTCTCGACACACAGTCATAGTGCACCATACTCCCGGCACAATCACCCACGTCGATTTTATTCCCTGCACAACGCTCCTCTCCCTCCATGACAGAGCCCTCTAGCTCATTGACCTCGGCACCATTACTCCTCAAACATTCATGTCTTCCTCCCTCTGGTGCCAGCCTCCTCCCTGCGCAACATAGTCCCTTTAATACAGTGGCAGTCCAATATTGACCCTAGGAAGAGACGATCCCGATAGGCTAGATGTAAAGAAAAAGCCCAAAAGGCACAGGTACAAATATGCCCTATTATTTCCAGCAAACATATGCATAGAAACTATGCACAGATAGAGAACGATGTTGGAAATTAATTCCAACTGCAAACCTGAGCAGCAGGACAACAAGCTTCAATTTTGATTTGAAACATAAGGATGGAAGTAGTAGAGATTTCTTGTTTTTTTTTGCACTCAATCGTGCATTAAAATTTTGGCTTTGAATCCCTACATTAAAAACCTAACCATAGCCCTCTTCCGATCCACCAAATCATGGTCTGCACCACGTTACTTCCCGCCTTAACACCATTCACCTAATTGAATTTAAAAGCAGTGATATGACAAAGTTTGAATTTTTGTTTTAATGCTTTATGTCAGATAGTTTTATTTAATGTGGTTTTATTTTAAAACTTAGATTTTACTTTAATATATAGAAAATAATGTTATGTAAGTGCAGTGTGTGCAAAAATAAAAATATAGATTATGTTTGTTGAGATAAAAGGAATGTTGTGTGTGTAGCATCAAATAAGATTGTGTGTGTAGCAGCAACAGAAGATTGTGTGTAACAGCAAATGAATGTTGTGTGTGTAACAGCAAATGAACGTTGTGTCTGTAAAAAAGAATGAAAGTTGTGTCTGTAACAACAAAAGAACGTTGTGTGTGTAACAACAAATGAAAGTTGTGTGTGTAATAGCAAATGAGCGTTGTGTGTGTAAGAGAAAATGAATTTGTGTGTGTAACAGCAAATGAAATCTGTGTGTAACAACAAATGAAATTTGTCGGTGTAACAGAAAATGAAAGTTGTGTCTGTAACATAAAAGGAACATTGTGTATTTAACAGCAAAGGAGTGTTGTGTGTGTGTGTGTAACAGCACAGTGAAGAATTTTTTTGTAAATCCAGAACAACAGTTCTGATGCTTTGTAACAACGGGAAATTTTGAATGATAAACAATGAATTTGCTTCCCACTTTGTGTGTGATTTTTGTAGAGTATTTGTTTTTTTTTTATTGTTCTCTTTGTGTTGACAAAGGACATTTTGTTCCTCATTGTTTGTTAAGGAATTATCAGAAACTCAAACATGGTATCGGAGCTAGTCCAGGCTCTCATCAGTTGCTGAAGAAGATAAAGGAAGAAGAAGTTTGTTGAAGTTTTCTCCAGCGATGTGAAGGTTCAGTAAAGTCAGGTATTTATCAAAACAGAGTTTATCTCTCTAACAGTGAGAAAGTCTATTTAAGAAACACAATCAAGTTTTAAAGCATAGTTCAGTAAAGCTAGAAATGGTAGAAGCCAGCACAAGCATGAGTATGGGAAATACTCAACTCCCACAGTTTAATGGAAAGAGCTATGACTATTGGGCAATCACAATGAGAGCCTTGTTTGCCTCTCAAGATTTGTGGGAGCTAGTTAAATATGGTTTTGAAGAACCAACATATGAACAAGAGTTTAATGCCTTGACACATGCAGAGAAGGATTTACTGAAGAGTAATAGGAAGAAGGACTCAAATCCCTCTTCTATCTCTATCAAGCAGTGCATGAAAGAATATTTCCAAGGATTACAGCAGCCAAGAAGTTCAAGGATGCATGGGATACCCTCCAGACAGCCTATCAAGGAATGGAGAAGGTAAAGATAGCAAAGCTTCAATTAATGAGAAGATATTTTGAAGTCATTTGCATGAAAGAGTCTGATACAATAGACTCATTCTTCACATTGTTGATTGGGTTGGTTACCCAAATGAGATCTCATGGAGAGATAGTAGAAGAGAGGAGAATAGTGGAGAAATTATTGAGGAGCTTACCCTCAATATTTGATGTGATAGTAAAAACCATTGAAGAGACAAAGGACCTCTCAATGTTTATTGTTGATGAGCTTCATGCATCATTGATGACACATGAACAAAGATTGAGCAGAACAGCAAACTCATCTTTGGAGCATGCCTTCAAGACCCAAATGTCCTTTGGAAGAGGAAGAGGTCAAGGCAGATCAAACTACAGAGGAAAAGGAAGAGGCAGAAGCCAGAATTGAGGAGTAAGAAATAGCCCTGCAAATACAATTGGAAGGGCTAGGAATCAAAGTCAGAATCAAAGCCAAGGCAGCAACCAACAAGGTGGACAAAATCAAGCACATGGACAAAGGTATGATAAATCCCAAGTCCAATGTCATTACTGTAAAAAGTATGGGCATTATGCCAATGAAGGTAGGAAGAGATAGAGTGACATGGATAATAGACCCAGTGCTAACTTTACTAAAGAAACTCTGAGCCAAGAGAATTTGTTTTTAGCATGTAATTTGGTTGAAGAGAAAAATGAAGATATATGGTTTCTAGATTCAAGATGTAGCAACCATATGACTGGAAACATTTCTATGTTTTCGATGTTAGATGAAAATGTGAAGTCTCAAGTAACATTGGGGATATATAGTAAGGTTTATGTAATGGGAAAAGGCAGAGTAAGTGTATTGACAAGAAAAGGAGAAAGGAGATCCATATCAGATGTATACTATGTGCCTGGTATGAAGTGTAACCTTTTGAGGATTAGACAACTCATTCAGAAAGGATACAATGTATTCTTTGAGGATGATGTATGTACCATCACGGACAAACCACGAAAAAAATAGAGGATTGAACAAGTGAATATGAAAATAAATAAATTTTTTCCTCTCAAGATGAGAGCAGATTTGAAGAAAGGAGCTGAAATGGCAGTAGTGACATAAGAGACATTCCAAAGAGAAGCAAAGGATGAAAACTGGTAAAGGAATTTGAGATTTGGACATATCAACTTTGGAGGTATGAATTTGTTGCATAGAAAATGTATGGTAAAGGGATTACCATTGATTGAGAAGCCAGATAGCCTATGTGAGGGCTACATCTTGAGAAAACAACACAAAGAAATCTTTCCATTAGGAAAGATCATAAGGGAAAAAGCACCCTTAGAAATAGTCCATTTTGATTTGTGTTGACCAATGCAAACACCATCATTAGCAAGAAGCCACTATATTTTGACCTTCATTGATGATTACACAATAAAAACATGGGTTTATTTCTTGAAAATGAAGAGTGAAGTGTTTGAGAAGTTTTGCCACTTTAAAGCTCTAGTTGAGAACCAAAGTGGGTAGTATATTAAAGTTATTAGGACAGACAGAGGAGGAAAATATATCTCCAAAGAATTTTTGTGTTTTTGCAGAGAAAATGGGATTCACAAGCAATTTACAACAAGGTATACACCACAGAAAAATTGAGTTGCTGAAAGGAAAAACAGAACCATCATGGATATGGTAAGAAGCATGTTGAAGGCAAAAAAATTTCCAAATGAATATTGGGTTGAAACTATACATTATGCAGCATATGTCTTGAATAGATTCCAAACAAAGAGTGTAATGAACAGACTTCTGGAAGAAGCATGGAGCAGCATGAAACATCATGTCACCCACATGAGAGTTTTCGGTTGTGTGGCTTATGCACACATTCCAGATCAGATAAGGAAGAAGTTGGATAGTAAGGGGGAGAAGTGCATATTTTTTGGATATAGTGAGAAATCCAAGGCATACAGACTGTATAACCCATCCACAAAGAAGTTTATGATAAGAAGAGATGTACAATTTATTGAGGAAGAAGCTTGGGATGGAAGCATTGAGAAAAAAATGAATGTAAAGAGTTGTTTATCTCATGATGAAGATGAGGAATAAATGGCTGAAAGACATCCCTCATTAGCAGCACCACCTCCACCAACACAAGGACATCAAGGGACACCACAAGCTGGTATGATAACACCCTTCAGAAGAGATGACAGTGCTTCTCCAAGCACATCATGTAATATCCCCGAATAAGGACTATTGGAAAGGCATGTCTGAAAAACACATTTTTTAGGAATTTATGCTACAGGATTGAAAACCAACCCCTGGATCCCTTATATTTGATAATCTAAGTCCTAAATCCAAGAGAAGATCATAAAAAAATCTCTCTAGGTGAGGTAAACAGACCTCCCACACCTAGCATGGTTG
Source organism: Pinus albicaulis (assembly GCA_034641835.2). NCBI lineage: Eukaryota > Viridiplantae > Streptophyta > Pinopsida > Pinales > Pinaceae > Pinus > Pinus albicaulis. Next base: position 174,813,041 of record CM076571.1, read on the forward strand.
AAATACACCCCAGAATGGGCCTGAATTATGTGCAAAGAGTACTACAATAGAAATAACGTAGTTTAACTGAATAGAAGTAGGAGGCCAATATGGAGGCTAAATAATTACATATACATCATTAAAATAGATTTACAATGTGGCCCATACAATGTACAAGAGAAAGATAGAAGACTTTGATGAAGAAACCCTCAAAAGAGGTGTTGCAACACTGTATTACACTGGAAAAAGGCTTGACAGAGTTATTTTAATAAGTTGTAGTAGTTGTATATTACATCTCAAATCCAGAATAGATCTGTGTACAAAATATTAGATCTATACCATATTTGTACACTAGATTGTCTCTATTTTATATACCCCTCGGGGATTTCAGCAAAACATGAAGCATATGGAGTAGATCTGAGATCTCATGCAGCAGATCTGCAGATTCCTTCATAATTTTTGAAGCATATATAGGAGTATTTAGATCAGATCTGAATATGACATGGAATATATCAAAAATACATGGATCACCACAGTGAAATGCAGATTCCCATCACTAGATATCACTCCTCAAAGTTTGCCAAAACTCCCTGCAACTTCCCTCTTGCAGATAACGTAGTCCTGGAAGATAAACTACGTTGTAGACTTGATGGATAGTTTTTCCTGATGCCAAGATATGGATCTGAAGCTCCAATGATCCAATACACTCTTGCCAAGGATATAGAAGACTCTCCCACTGAAAAGAGGCACTAGATTGGCCTAGATCTGAATAGATCTAGCCTCCACTTGTTGCAGCTTGCAAAGACAACCAAACCCTCAACAGGATTCGCGTTGTAGTTGGAAGAAGAAGCTTGGCCTTAAACCTGATAGTGGACAAGAAATGCAAGGCTCCTCCAAGAGCTACTCAATGGAAGAGGTGGGATTCCCAATCAGGAACACCCTAGTGCTAAACAACACTATTCTCAGCTAAACAGCAAGAGAATGAGAAATGTCTAAGTAGACAAATTCTTTAGAAATAATATATCTTCAACAACCTCTCTCTTGTTTTTCTCCTCTTCCTTTTATAGGATAGAAATATTTCCAAACCATGAACCATCTCAATGATTAGCTCCATTCACATGTGTAGCCTCCTTCTAAAACTGCATTCTGCATCTAGGAGGTTCACTGCATCTAGACAGTGTTGTTGATTTGGTGATGGTTGACCCAGTCAAATAGCTCAAGGTGTTTTATTAGAATAGCCCAGATTTAACCTTGTTATCATTGGGCATTGATTTATTCATTGTTTTTAGGATTTTTTATTGTCCTCCTTTACACATTTATTCTTACAATAAGAAAATGAACAAAATTGTATATTCCCACTAGATTGGGCTAATTGGGGATATTATACATCACAAGGAGCAGATTTGAGTGCTTCTACAAGCACAAGTTTAGCAAGTGAAAGAAGAACCAAATTCAGAAGTCTAAATCAAAACTATGAACAAGAGGCAAGAAATGAAGGTATGAACTCTTTATTTGCATTTTATTTTCATGTAGAAGATCCTATTCATTTTGAAGAAGTTCTAAAAGATAAGAATGGATAGATGTTATGGATGAAGAGATAAATGCAATACAGAAAAATAAGACATGGGAACTAGTTGATCTCCCAAAAGGTAAAGAAGTGATTGGAGTAAAATGGGTTTATAAAAGCAAGAGAAATGATGAAGGTAAGATTGAAAGGCACAAGGCTAGACTTTTTGTCAAAGGCTAGAAGCAGCAACAAGGAAGAGACTATGAGGAAACGTTTGCACCATTTGCAAGAATGGAAACAGTAAGAGAAGTGTTGTCCATAGCAGGACAACACAAATGGAAAGTTTACCAAATGGATGTGAAATTAGCATTCCTGAATGGAGTATTGATGGAAGAGGTTTATTTTGAAAAACCTCTGGGCTATGAGAAAGAAGGCCAAAATCACAAGGTATGAAAATTGAAGAAAGCTTTGTATGGGTTGAAACAAGCACCAACAACATAGTACAGTAGGATAAATGCATATCTACTGGAAAATGGATTTGAGAAATGTGAAGGAGAACCCACATTATACATCAAAGAAAAAGATGGTAAGATGCTCATTGTTGTTTTGTATGTTGATGATGTTATATTCATAGGTAATGATGCATACCTCATTGAGAATTTTAAAATAGTCATGAAGGATGAAATTGAAATGACTGATATGGGATTGCTAAGATACTTGTTAGGAATAGAGGTAGAGAAAAATGAAAATAAGATTTTTATTTCTCAAGAAAAGTATGTTAAAGACGTTTTGGAAAGATTTAACATGCAGGATTGCAAGGAAAGAAGACAGCAGCAAGGATTTTGATCCAAGTTTGTATAAGAGCATAGTTGGCAGCTTATGTATTTGACTGAAACTAGGCCTGATATTATGCATGCAGTGAGTTTAATTTCTAGATTTATGGAAAGGCCAAAGGAGGCACATTCAAAAGAAGAAAAGAGAATTTTGGGGTATGTGAAAGGAACAAAGAGGTATGGAATTTTATACACCACTTTAGAAAATTTTGAATTGATTGGATATACTGACAGTGATTGGGCTGGAAGTATAGATGACAGGAAATGCACCTTTGGATATGTTTTTCATATGGGATCAAGAGTCATCTCATGGGCTTCTAAGAAACAACCAATTGTGGATTTATTAACAACAGAGGCAGAGTATGTAGCAGCTACAACAACAGCATGTAAAGCAGTATGGATGAGGAGAATGATAAGAATTTTGTGCCATGAACAGGTAAAAGGCACAATAGTGTATTGTGATAATAGCTCAGCAATAGCTTTATCCAAGAATTCAGTGTTTCATAAAAGAACAAAACACATTGATGCAAAGTGTCACTACATCAGAGAATTAGTGAATAATGGAGAAATAGTTTTGAAGCATTGCAGAACAGAAGAGCGGTTTACCAATATTTTAACAAAACCATTTGGGCAAAAATTTTTCATTATCTCAGAAAATGTCTGGGAATGCAAGATAGAAATAGTTGTAGTTAAGGGGGAGTGTTGGAAATTAATTCCAACTGCAAACCTGAGCAGCAGGACAACAAGTTTCAATTTTGATTTGAAATAGAAGGACGGAAGCAGCAAAGATTTCTTGTTTTGGTTTGCACTCAATCGTGCATTAAAATTCTGGGTTTGAATCCTTGCACCAGCGACATGGTTGTAGCCCTCTTCTGATCCACCAAATCATGGTCTGCAACACATTACCTCCCGACTTAACACCATTCACCTAACTGCATTTAAAAGCAGCGATATGACAAAGTTTGAATTTTCGTTTTAATGATTTATGTCATATAGTTTTATTTAATATAGTTTTATTTTAAAACTTAGATTTTACTTTTCATATATAGACAACAATGTTATGTAAGTGTAGTGTGTGCAAAAACAAAAATATAGACTGTGTTTGCCGAGATAAAAGGAATGTTGTGTGTGTAGCAGCAACAGAAGACTGTGTGTAACAGTAAATGAACGATGTGTGTGTAACAACAAATGAACATTGTGTTTGTAACAACAAATGGAAGTTGTGTCTGTAATAGCAAAGGAACATTGCGTGTGTGTGTAACAACAAATGAAAGTTGTGTGTGTAACATAAAATGAAGTTGTGTGTGTAATAGCAAATGAAAGTTGTGTGTGTAACAACAAATGAAATTTTTCAGTGTAACAACAAATGAAAGTTGTGTCTGTAACAACAAAGGAACATTGTGTGTGTAATAGCAAAGGAGTGATGTGTGTGTGCGTGTAACAGCACAGTGAAGAAAATTTTTGTAAATCCAGAACAGCAGTTCTGATGCTTTGTAACAGCAGGAAATTTTGAATGATAAACAGTGAATTTTCTTCCCACTATGTGCGTGATTTTTGCAGAGTATTTTTTTTTTCTCTGTGTTGACAGAGGATATTTTCTTCCTCACTGTTTTTTAAGGACTTATCAGAAGCTCCAACAAACAATAGCGATGGGAGAATGTGATTTTTATAGCATAAGAAATGTGATTTTCTGAAGAGAAGTTTCCTTAGAAACAAAATGAATTTTGGAGAGAGGAGACAGTGCAAAGAAGTTTGAACAGAGGCTATACAGTGCTAAGCAAGCTAGAAGCATAGGAAAAGGCATTTATTTCAGAGTAATTTATCTCGAAGAATTTTCAGCTCTTACCAACTAGAGACGGATAGAGAAATTTCATCTTCGAAATCATATATCTCCAAATCATCTATTTCCAAATTCAAATTTTTAGAAACTGTGGAAATGTACACAAATAAATTACTATTATAAGTTGAGCCTTAGTTGTGTTGGTTTTGGATGTAACACCCATAGTTTTAAGTTTTCCAAGTTAGACATTTGAACTTCAGTCCAAAGGGGAGTGGAACCCAATGGATAATTATTGTGTGGATGTAATTAATCTTTTAATTATGAAAAATAAATAAAACATTTTTGTGCATATTGACCAAATAAGATTTTTGAGATCACTTGCCTAATCCATGAGGTATGGAAAGAGGCTAAGACTTTCCCCAAAAATCTTTCAAAAAGCCTTGAAAGAATTTAATTTTAAATTAGATTTTTGAGGAAAAATCTAAAATTCCCCAATGATGTGGAGAGTAGTTGGGAAGAGGTAAAAAGCTGGAAAATCAGAAAGCAACTTTAAAGTCCCTAAATAAGGGAAGCCTAGGCAAATAGGAATAAAAGTGTCCTGTAATTCTGGACGCAGAATTAGAAATAGGCTTTGGGGAGAGCATAAGCTTAAATAAGCTACTCCAGAATAGATTGGGGTTGGTCTGTTCTGGGAGAGGATCTCAACTCGGGGGTGAGTTCGGGAGACAAAGGAACTCTAAGGTTGGGAGGACTGGTCATCACAGAAGTGGTATGCACACAAATTTTATGAATGATTAAATTAGATTTTGTTAGCCAAGATTGATAAATGTTGTAGCAATCATGTTGAATTTAGTTGTTGTGTTATGTTTTTCCTTACCTTTTATAGAATTAGATAGAAGAAACAAATCTTCTAAATTTCTGTATAGTAGTAGGAATAGTTCATTGAGAAATATCAAGCAGAGTCTCTACACCCATACTGGTGTAAATCTAAAGATATTATGTTCTCAAGAACTACACAAAGGAAAAATATTGACATATTTCTGTAACTTAAAATTAATATGGAAGTGGAAGTAAGTTCTAGAATAATGAATATTGTTCTACTGTTATATTCAAGACAGTATTAAATTTTATTAATCAAACCACTGAGTGCAACAAATAAATAAATATGAAGACTTTAAACTTATTATCTTCTATTCTGGAGTTACATGACAATAATAAAAGAAGGAATGAATGAAATTTGTATTCTGCATGTTCATTTACGGAAATGAAAATGGTATATAATGTAATAATATACCTAAATATTAATAGATAAAGACTAAGTGTTACAACAGAAAGATAGATTTCATTGATACATCTATAAAAGAATTAATCTATTTTAAATATATATATATATATGTTTAGGAAAAAAAAAATTCAAAAAATAGATTGATTAATGTTAACCTGAACATAGATGGTATAGCCTGAAGTAAAGTGAAGATTCAATAGACATAACTATTATCTGCATGTATAGTATAAAACAAAAATTTCTCCTCAAATCGGAACAAAATGTATGTACTAGAAGTAGTGTTGGAGTATGTAAATAATATATTCAGCCTAATTGGAAGCCATCTTGAGTTAGAGAAAAATCATTGCAATTATACTTCATCAAGAGAGGTAACGAGAGAAAAACTTAAATAGGAGAAAGTCATTAAACTTTCCTGGGAAATACGAACATGCTGATGTAAGACAACTGCTACTAGCTGATATAATAGGAAACAGAAATATTCTATACATTGCAGTATAAGTGCTATTCTGATAGAAGAAAACCTTGGAAAATCCTCTGAAATTGTTCTTAGTGAAAGAATAATGATAATCGATGAAAGCACATACGAATAAGGAAAAGTATTCTAGTCATTATAATATGGAAAATCAGAAGTAAATCACCGAGTCCTAAATTAATACAGAGTTAGGGACATATGAGAGTAAGAAATTTTATAACTCTCCATTAAACATCCCGATGTATACAAAAGTACACGTAGTGTTTTTAAAATCTTTGTAAACCAAAATCATTATACAGAGCATCCAAATGTCCGGATCTGAGTTAGATCCATATCGTTTATAGACATAAATCAATATGAGTTCAATATAAAATGATGAACATCTAAGTTAAAAACTTGATATTTTATCCCAAGGATAAATCATTGAAGCAAGCTAGTCGAAGCGAAATTAACAGATCTGGAAGGTAAGCGAAGTACTCGTAAATTTCCTGGATAACGAACAAGAATTTAAATAGAATGTTGACAAAATCCAAAGATCGTCGATACCTATATGTAGTTCACCAGAAAAAAAATAGTTAATATTTATTTGAATTGAGAAAGTATATAAACATTCCATTAACAATCGCAGAAGATAAATAGATTACCTGAGGGGAATAGTATTTATCTCGAAAATGATGAGCAAATTCTGGAGAAGAAAAACCCGAGTCACATATATATGTGAGGCAATATAAAATTGTATAAAATAGCATAGACATTCCGAAAAAATAACAACAACCCTTACAGTGAAACTTGGTTCTTGAAGAATCGAACTCACGGAGAAGCGAAGTAGGAATCACCATACAAATGATGGAGGTTTCATCCTACATCCCAAAATAGATACACAAATGACATTACAATTATATTACAAGAACAACTGACACTAGAGTGACTGCTTGTGTTAATAGAACGCTCGGTAAAATAAACTCTCTTTAAAATCGAAGGATAAGTAGATGGAGAACGATATTACAAAAATTAAATACTTAAAATGAAGATTGACTAAATGAAAATCAGTGACAAATTAGCAACCATTAAAACTGTGAGGAGATATCAGTAAAACAAAAACATCAAGATTACTCTTACGGCCGCAAGGGCTACACAATAAAATCGAAACGCAGTGAAGATAGAAATCTATATATCAATGGGAGACGCAACAATAAAATTTCATATTATGGATGGCAAACGATGGTATCCATACCTGAAATGTCATTCAAGAAAACTACGAGAGAAATCGGCGTAGAGCCATCAAAATTCTCGAATAGTGGATGTAAGTTCCATTATGAAAACACAAAGGCATACGGTGTAATGAACTGGTAACAAGAAATGCAACATAGAATAGAGGACTTAAAAAAAAAAATCGAAGACTAAAACCCTAAATTGAAATTGACGATTTTGAATCATACACGTGTTCACAGATCCCCATTATTGTTGGGATCGTTGTGTGTATCTTGAGATTAAAATCAAGGAGATGGCGAAGGCAATCCAAAGAAATCTTTCATTAAACACAATGGTACCTCTATTCCGTGCTACAAATTAAACATTTAAGTGATGTATATCAACAACTCTGAAGAAAATGTATATACAAATCCCATGGTACGAAAGGTAGTTCAACGCATATAAAGAGTACATAGGACGAATTTAAAATGCTCGTTGAAAATACAAATGAGAGCTGCCTGTATCATTACATAATTCGTACAAATCACATCGAACTCAAATGCCAACCTAAGATATTTGTATGGGAAGCAAAATACAAGGGGTGAATAATATATAAAAGTCAGATCAAGGTTAATGACCAAGTACTCATAGCGTAAACGCTATGATGAGGCCATTAATGAAACGTGCCTCGAAGGTTACGAAAATCAAATTGATGAGGATCATCAAAAGTAAGTGTACTTGCTATGGGAGTGGAATTATCAACCATTACCCTCAGTTATATTCATATCGAAATTCGATGATATGATTGTTGAGAATTCTTGAATGCTTAGTAAAGTTCTAAGGTTATGCACATAACAATATATATATGTAAATCGAATTCGACGTAAGGTTATACAATTAATCACCCTTATCTATAGATAAAAGATATATATAATAATTGGATCAATAATATATATATAAATATAGAAAGGTACATATACAATTCTATAAATATAACGAGTGTGTTGAAATACATCGATACGATATATGTTATGAGGAATAAAACAAAGTGGCACACTAACATATAATTGACAATCTAAAAAGGGTATTTGTCTAGGGGACAATTAAATTGTATATTACCTATCCATTATGATGAGATGAAAATGATGTGAAGGGTATCATTGGAGTATGAAAACATTTGGAAAAGGAATTATATAATTAATTCCATAAACCTCTTTCCTTATTAATATCAAAAGAATAGTAGGTATTAATGATGAAATCGTTAAAATTTAATTGAAGAAAAAATGTTCAATCATCCTTAGGAAAAAAAAAAATTGGGGTTGGATGAGAGTTGTTACAAATGGTATCAAAGCTCAGGTTAGAAAAACTGGGCTGTTGTTGTGCTCACTATCTAAATTATTTTTTTATTTTTTTTTTAAAAAGAAAAAAAAAAAAATTGTTACTGATGTTGTCTTGTTTAGTACAGTGGTACTAGAACTGAAAATTCAATGGCTGAAGGAGATGAAATTTATGTTGATCTGGGTGATGGAGATAACACGCTAGATCCCAATGCTCCTTTGATGGCTATGCTGCACAGGTTGCAATGGGACATGGCTAAGCTAAGAAGCCAGAATGACAGGCTGTCATTAGCCAGTGAAGAGCAAGAAAAGTTGATAAGAGAACTGACCTCATGGAACAGCCAAGAAGGTGAAGGTTCCGGAAATAGGAGGAAGGGCAAGTTCTTAGATAATTCTGAGGAAGATGACACTATTAGACATTAGTCTAAACAGAAGAAGGAATTTCCAGGTGAATTCCGAAAAATTAAACCTCCCTCCTATGCTGGGGAGAAGGAGGAAGATGTCGAGGCATGGCTGTTGAATATGATCAAGTATTTTCAAGTCTATGAATATGAAAGCAATCTGAAGGCCAGATTAGCTATCTACCAGTTGTAGGGTAAGGCTACCTTGTGCTGGGAGGAGACAAAAATGGTGCATGCCATTGATGAAAAATCAGTGACTTGGGAAGATTTCCAAGTCAAGTTTAAAAACCGCTATTTGAACAAACGCTATTATGATGATAAAGCAAAGGAGTTCCACGAACTCAGATTGGGATAGTTCACCATAGATGAGTTTGTCACCAAGTTTACAAATATGTTAAGATATGTTCCTTATATTCGTGAAGAGAAGGCAAAGGTACAAAGGTTTTTGAGCTGTTTGCCAGCTGTGTACAAGGAGAAAATAGAGTTTGATAATCCAAAAACTATGGACGAAGTGGTGAGGAAAGATAGATTGTGCTACCAGCAGTTTAAAGGAAAGAGTGAACATGGAAAAAGCTGGGTAAACAAGGGTGAATTCAAAGGAAAGAAACAGAAACTAGCTTACTTGAAGAACTTTGGTAAGGATCAGTAGCGGAAAAAATTTAACAAACCGAAGGAAAGTCAAACTGCTCAGTCCCAAGTTGGTTCAAAACAAATAGATGGATATAATAAGAAGGAAGGAACAGTTAAAATGTGGGAGCCTTTGAAATTTTGGGGTTGCAAAGAACTTCATCTGTTGAGGGACTGTCCACACAGAAATATTCATATGATTCTGAGAGATAGAGAAGCTACCACAGTGAACGATATAGCAAGGAACATACCCACTATCAGTGCAGCCTTGGAGAACTGACAAGCCGAACACCAGGCTACTATGGTCGAGATGGAAGGTAAGATTGTTGATCAATCTGGTATAGTTTTAATTGATCCAGGTGCTTCTTTGAGTTACATTAGTCCACAAGTTGTAGAGAAATGCAATCTCAAAACTGAAAAATTTCAGCAGTCTTGGTTGGTCCAGTTAGCCACTAGCACCAAGCAAAAAGTAACTCATAAGTTACCTCAAACAACAATTAAATTAAATGATTTTTAGACAGAAGTAAATTTAAACATTTTTCCCATAGGCTCATATGATTTGCTGATAGGAATGGATTGGTTAGAAAAGAGAAAGGCTATGATGAACTGTTGGGATAAAAATTTGCATTGCATAGATGAGGAGGGGAGACCCTTTATACTCAAAGGAAAACCAAAACCAATCTCTGTAAGACAAATATCAGCTCTGCAATTAAAAAGAACAGCTAGAAAAGGACATCAAGTATATGCTATACATGTTGAAGAACTACGACAGCAACCTGAAGAAAACCTACTAGACACTTTGGCAGTAGTAAGAGAATTTAAGGAAGTTTTTCCAGATGAGATTCCTCATCTTCCCCCCAAAAGAGAGATTGACTTTTCAATCGATTTGGTGCCAGGAGCAACCCCCATTTCCAGAGCCCCTTACAGGATGAGCCCTCCTGAGCTCATGGAATTAAAAATGCAATTACAAGAATTGTTGGATAAAGGTTACATCAGACCGAGTGTATCTCCTTGGGGAGCATCGGTGTTTTTTGTGAAAAATAAGGATGGAACCTTTAGAATGTGTATTGATTACCGTCAACTGAATAAGTTGACAATCAAAAACAGGTATCCATTGCCTAGAATAGATGACCTTTTTCATCAAGTGAGAGGCGCTTCAGTATTTTCTAAGATTGATCTGAGAACTGGTTATCACCAACTCAGAATTAAGGAGGAAGATATTAGTAAAACAACTTTTCGAACCAAGTATGGTCACTACGAATTTGTAGTCCTACCTTTTGGTTTAACAGATGCCCCTTCCACTTTTATGTGCTTAATGAACAGCATTTTGAACTAGTACTTAGACAAATTCGTACTAGTGTTCATAGACGATATTCTAGTCTATTCAAAAAGTGAGGAAGAGCACCAAGAACACTTAAGGATAGTTTTGCAAACTTGGAAAGAAAACCAGTTATATGCCAAATTCAGTAAATGTGAATTTTATAAAGACAAGATTCAATACTTGGGGCATATTATTTCTAAACAAGGATTGTCTGTTGACGCTGAGAAAATAAAGGCTATTAGAGAATGGTCGGTGCCAACTGATGTTTCAATAGTGAGATCATTTATGGGAATTGCGGGCTATTATCGAAGGTTTGTGGAAATATTTTCTGCAATAGCATATCCCATAACTTCAGTACAGAGAAAAGGCACCAAGTTTGAGTGGACTGAGAAATGTCAAAACAGCTTTGAACAACTAAAATTAAAACTTACTACAGCCCCTATACTGAAAATTGCAGATCTTGAGAAAGAGTTCGTTGTGTGTACAGATGCATGTAGAGAGGGATTGGGAGGAGTTTTGTTGCAAGAAAATTATGTTATTGCATATGAGTCTAGAAAAATTAAGAAACATGAACAGAATTACAATGTATATGATCTAGAACTGGCTGCTGTAATTCATGCCTTGAAGATGTGGCGACACTATCTTCTTGGAAAAAAATTTACATTGATGACAGATCATATTAGTCTCAAGTATTTCTTTTCTCAAACTGATCTGAATGCTTGACAAGCCAGATGGCTGTCTTTTCTAAGTGAATTTGATATGGACATAAAACATATCAAAGGGAAAGAAAACAAAATTGCTAATGCGCTAAGCAGAAATGCTTGCCAAAACATAAGCAGCATTGGGAGTAGTGCTAATTTTGACTTAGAAGAACTAGTTAAAAAGGTAGCAGATCAAGATCCAGACTATGAGAATCTACAAGTGAAAATGCTGAAGAAAGAAATGGCTGAGTACACCCAAAACCAGAAAGGGCTGATCTGCTATAAAAACAGATTGTATATCTCCAATGTAGAGTCTTTGAAAAAAGAGATCTTAGATGAATATCATAAACAGCCATATTCAGGACATCCTGGATATCAGAAAATGCTAACAGCTTTGAAAAAGAAATTGTTTTGGTTAGGAATGAAAAAGGATGTAGCAGACTATTTAGCTAGATGCATGGAATATCAATTAGTTAAAGTTGAGCATCAGCATCCAGCTAGCCTTTTAAATCCCTTGCCAATTGCAGAGTGGAAATGGGACACTGTTTCTATAGATTTCATAACCCGGTTACCCAGAACAAAGTATTAGCATGACTCAGTGATGGTAGTGGTAGACACTTTAACAAAAATTGTACAGTTCATACCTGTAAAATCTACTTTTGGGACAGCCCAAGTGGCAAATGTGTTCCTAAAAGAAATAGTAAGGCTACATTGAGTCCCAAAGATGATTGTTTCAAATAGAGACACTAAGTTCACAGCCACCTTCTGGAAAGGTCTATTTGGGGGCATGGGCACTAAATTGAATTTTAGTATTGCTTATCACCCTCAAACAGATGGTCAAACAGAGAGGACAAATCAGATTTTGGAGGATATGCTAAGAATGTATGTGATGGATATGCCATCAAAATGGGAGGACTACTTGCATTTAGTCAAATTTTCTTACAACAACAGCTATCAATCCTCCATCAAAATGAGTCCATTTGAAGCACTCTACGGAAGAAAGTGTCGAACTCCTTTAAGTTGGAGCCAACTTGAAGATAAGCTAGTATTGGGGCCGGATACTCTACAAGAGATGGAAAGGATTGTCAAACAAATACAAGAAACATAAAGACAACACAAGATCGACAGAAAAGCTATGCTGATAAGAAGAGAGTGCATCAAGAGTTCAAAGTGGGTGATCATGTGTATCTGCGTATTAAACCCAAAAAGAGCACACTTTATGCTGGAAGTTGTGCAAAATTGGCTTCTAGATATTGTGGGCCTTTTGAAGTGTTAGAAAGGGTGGGACCAGTGGCTTATAAGCTGGCCTTACAGCCCCATGTTAAAGTTAATGATGTGTTTCATGTTTCGTTATTAAAAATATATGTACATGATGCTTCTCACATTGTTGATTGGAATGTGATACAGGTGGAACCAGAAGGGGAGTTCCTTCCAAAGTCGCTTCAAATATTGGAGCGGGAAGAAATTGAATTGAGAAATCGAACAGTAGCCAGAGTAAAGGTGTAGTGGAAGCACTTTATTGCTGAAGAAGCTACATGGGCAAGAGAAGCTGAGATGATGGAAAAATATCCATATCTATTTTCAAAATAAACTCTAGTAGTAGTTGTTAACACTGAGGATGGTGTTTTTTTTCAGAGGGGGAATATGTAACGCCCCTAGTTTTAAGTTTTCCAAGTTAGACATTTGAAATTCAGTCCAAAGGGGAGTGGACCCCAATGGATAATTATTGTGTGGATGTAATTAATCTTTTAATTATGAAAAATAAATAAAAAATTTATGTGCATATTGACCAAATAAGATTTTTGAGATCACTTGCCTAATCCATGAGGTATGGAAAGAGGCTAAGACTTTCCCCAAAAATCTTTCAAAAATCCTTGAAAGAATTTAATTTTAAATTAGATTTTTGAGGAAAAATCTAAAATTCCCCAATGATGTGGAGAGTAGTTGGGAAGAGGTAAAAAGCTGGAAAAGGATAAAGCAGCTTTAAAGTCCCTAAATAAGGAAATCCTAGGCAAACAGGAATAAAAGCATCTTGTAATTCTGGACGCAGAATTAGAAACGGGCTTTGGGGAAAGCATAAGCTTAAATAAGCTACTCCAGAACAGATTGGGGTTGGTCTGTTCTGGGAGAGGATCTCAGCTCAGGGGTGAGTTCGGGAGACAAAGGAACTCTAAGGTTGGGAGGACTGGTCATCACAGAAGTGGTATGCACACAAATTTTATGAATGATTAAATTAGATGTTGTTAGCCAAGATTGATAAATGTTGTAGCAGCCATGTTGAATTTAGCTGCTGTGTTATGTTTTTCCTTACCTTTTACAGAATTAGACAGAAGAAATAAATCTTCTAAATTTATGTATAGTAGTAGGAATAGTTCATTGAGAAATATCAAGCAAAGTCTCTACACCCATACTGGTGTAAATCTGAAGATATTATGTTCTCAAGAACTGCACAAAGGAAAATATTGACATATTTCTGTAACTTAAAAGTAATATGGAAGTGGAAGTAAATTCTAGAATAATGAATATTGTTCTACTGTTACATTCAAGACAGTATAAAATTTTATTAATCAAACCACTGAGTGCAACAAATAAATAAATATGAAGACTTTAAACATATTATCTTCTATTCTGGAGTTACATGACAATAATAAAAGAAGTAATGAATGAAATTTTTATTCTGCATGTTCATTTATGGAAATGAAAATGGTATATAATGTAATAATATACCTGAATATTAATAGATAAAGACTAAGTGTTACAATAGAAAGATAGATGTCATTGATACATCTATAAAAGAATTAATCTATTTTAAATATATATATATATATATCTATATATATATATATATATATATATATATATATATGTTTAGGAAAAAGAAAATTCAAAAAACAGATTGATTAATGTTAACTTGAACATAGACGGTATAGCCTGAAGTAAAGTGAAGATTCAATAAACATAACTATTATCTGCATGTATAGTATAAAACAAAAATTTCTCCTCAAATCGAAACAAAATGTATGTACTAGAAGTAGTGTTGGAGTATGTAAATAATATATTCAGCCTAATTGGAAGCCATCTTGAGTTAGAGAAAAATCATTGCAATTATACTTCATCAAGAGAGGTAACGAGAGAAAAACTTAAATAGGAGAAAGTCATTAAATTGTCCTGGGAAATATGAACATGCTGATGTAAGACAACTGCTACTAGCTAATATAATAGGAAACAGAAATATTCTATACATTGTATTATAAGTGCTATTCCGATAGAAGAAAACCTTGGAAAATCCTCTGAAATCATTCTTACTGAAAGAATAATGATAATCGATGAAAGCACATAGGAATAAGGAAAAGTATTCTAGTCATTATAATATGGAAAATCGGAAGTAAATCACCGAGTCCTAAATTAATGCAGAGTTAGAGAAATATGAGAGTAAGAAATTTTATAACTCTCCATTAAACATCCCGATGTATACAAAAGTATACGCCGTGTTTTTAAAATCTGTGTAAACCAAAATAATTATACAGAGCATCCAAATGTCTGGATCTGAGTTAGATCCATATCATTTATAGACATAAATCCATATGCGTTCAATATAAAATGATGAACATCTGAGTTAAAAACTTGAGATTTTATCCCAAGGATAAATCGTTGAAGCAAGCTAGTCGAAGCGAAATTAACAGACCTAGAAGGTAAGTGAAGTACTCGTTAAATTTCCTGGATAACGAACAAGAATTTAAATGGAATGTTGACAAAATCCAAAGATCATCGATACCTGTATGTAGTTCACCAGAATAAAAATAGTTAATATTTATTTAAATTGAGAAAGTTCGTAAACATTCCATTAACAATCGCAGAAGATAAATAGATTTACCTAAGGGGAATAGTATTTATCTCGAAAACGACGAGGGAATTCTAGAGAAGAAAAACCCGAGTCACATATATATGTGAGGCAATATAAAATTGTATAAAATATCATAGACATTCCAACAAAATAACAACAACCCTTACAGTCAAACTCGGTTCATGAAGAATCAAACTCACGGAGAAGCGAAGTAGGAATCACCATACAAATGATGGAGGTTTCATTCTACGTCCCAAAAGAAATACACAAATGACATTACAATTATATTACAAGAACGACTGACACTAGAGCGACTGCTTGTCTTAGTACAACGCTCAGTAAAACGAACTCTCTTTAAAATCGAAGGATAAGCAGATGGAGAGCGATATTACAAAAATTAAATACTTAAAATGAAGATTAACTAAATGAAAATCAGTGACAAATTAACAACCTTTACAACTGTGAGTAGATATCAGTAAAACGAAAACATCAAGATTACTCTTACGGCCATGAGGGCTACACAATAAAATCGAAACCCAGTGAAGATAGAAATCTATATATCAATGGGAGACGCAACAATAAAATTTCATATTATGGATGGCAAATGATGGTATCCATACCTGAAACGTAGTTCAAGAAAACTACAAGATAAATCGACGTAGAGCGATCAGAAGTCTTGAACAGTGGACGTAAGTTCCATTGTGAAAACACTAAGGCATATGGTGTAATGAATTGGTAAAAAGAAACACAACATAGAACAAAGGACTTACAAAATAAAAATAAAAAAAATTGAAGACTAAAACACTAAATTGAAATCTACGCTTTTGAATCATACACGTGTCCATAGATCCCCATTGTTGTTGGGATCGTTGTGTGTATCTCGGGATTAAAATCAAGGAGACGGCGAAGGCAATCCAAAGAAATCTTTCATTAAACACAATGGTACCTCTGTTCCGTGCTACAAATTAAACATTTAAGTGATGTATATCAACAACTCTGAAGAAAATGTATATACAAATCCCATGGTACGAAAGGTAGTTCAACACATATAAAGAGTACATAGGACAAATTTAAAATGCTCGTTGAAAATACAAATGACAACTGCCCACATCATTACATAATTTGTACAAATCACATCGAACTCAAATGCCAACGTAAGATATTTGTATGGGAAGCAAAATACAACGGGTGAATAATATATAAAAGTCAGATCAAGGTTAATGACCAAGTACTCATAGCGTAAACGCTATGATGAGGCCATTAATGAAATGTGCCTCGAAGGTTACAAAAATCAAATTGATGAGGATCATCAAAAGTAAGTGTACTTGCTATGGGAATGGAATTGTCAACCATTAGCCTCAGTTATACTCATATCGAAATTCGATGATATGATTGTTGAGAATTTGTGAACGCTTAGTAAAGTTCTAAGGTTATGCACATAACAATATATATATGTAAATCGAATTCGATGTAAGGTTATACAAAAATCACCCTTATCTATAGATAAAAGATATATATAATAATTGGATCGATAATATATATATAAATAGAGAAAGGTACATATACAATTCTAGAAATATAAAGAGAGTGTCGAAATACATTGATACCATATATGTTATGAGGAATAAAACAAAGTGGCACACTAACATATAATTGACAAACTAAAAAAGGTATTTGTCTAGGGGACAATTAAATTGTATATTACCTATCCATTATGATGAGATGAAAATGATGTGAAGGGTATCATTGGAGTATGAAAAAATTTGGAAAAGGAATTATATAATTAATTCCATAAACCTCTTTCCTTATTAATATCAAAAGAATAGTAGGTATTAATGACGAAATCGTTAAAATTTAATTGAAGAAAAAATGTTCAATCATCCTTAGGAAAAAAAAATTTGGGGTTGGATGAGAGTCGTTACATTGGATTCAAAATGTAATTTTATGTCTTTTATCCTCCATTTCTACATGTGTGATTTTTAATAAATCTTCAAGGTTTTGTGATTGAGTATTGGCATGTTTCTTAAAGCCCTATGCTTTTGCGACTTAAGAAGTTTAAGTGCCATGGAGTTCGTGTGAGCGTGAATACACAGGGATTGTTGTTGACAGAGACGGATTGAGTAATTGCTACCATGACACATCAAATAACCAAAGGGTTTTAGATCATTTCTGTAGAACCTGAAATGGTCACTGCTCTTTAAGCCAACTAATAAACCAAAATAATTATGACATATAAAAAACAATGAAAGAAAATGATAAACACAGATCACTGCTCAACTTGTAAATTTCATATTAAAGCATGTATGTAAATACATTCTTATATAATAAACCTTACTAATTCTATTATTTATCAACTAATAATTATTCATTCTGACCACTGCCAATGATTCTGACCACTGGCCATCCTAATAATTTGTTGCACTAATTTTTAATAACAGAGAATCACAAAATCTGTTGACTAATGTCAGCAATTACATGGCAAGATTTAAGGATTATTCTCAACACTCCCCCTTAATGCTTAATGAGGGCTTACTAAATTATATCTTAGTGCCAAAAATTGATATTTTCCAACTACTTTGGTGAAGATATCTGCTAGTTGATCCTTAGTATTTATATGCTTCAATTCAACATCATTCTTCTGCACCAAATCCCGAATAAAGTGATATTTCATGTCAAAATTTTTTGTCTTGCTGTGATGAACTAGATTCTTTGCTAACTTTATGGCACTTACATTATCACAATAAATCATTGTAGTTTGAATTTTCTTCTCTCCAATTTCTTCCAAAAATTTTCTGAGCCAAAGAGCTTGTGTAACTGCTGAAGTAATTACAACGTACTCCACTTCTATGGATGAGAGGGAAATAATGCTTTGTTTTCTTGAGCTCCAAGTAATCAAACTAGAACCAGAAGAGAAGCAATTTATAAATGTGGACTTACGGTGATCCACAGTACCTCCCCAATCTGAATCACTAAAACCAATAAGATTGAACTTTTCAGTAGAGTAGTAATGAATACCAAAATTTAGAGTGTCTTTCACATACCTTAAAATTCTCATGGTTGCCTTCATATCACAATAACTCTGGAAAGATTTTGAGCCAAATTATCCTCCATGGTCAGTCTGCAAACATTTGATCTTGCATCCTTTCTCATTTT
The DNA here is from genome assembly GCA_034641835.2 of Pinus albicaulis. Lineage (NCBI taxonomy): Eukaryota > Viridiplantae > Streptophyta > Pinopsida > Pinales > Pinaceae > Pinus > Pinus albicaulis. Next base: position 174,831,472 of record CM076571.1, read on the forward strand.
CTACAAGTGCTTTGAACTTCTGAATGTATCCAGGGCTTCACTTTTGGCCTTCAAAAAATATACCCAACAATTGCTTGAGTAATCATCATTAAAAGTGATGAAATATGATGAATTTACGAAACTATTAGTTTGCATAGGACCACATATGTCTGAATGAACAAGTTGAAGTGGTTGATGAGCCCTCCATGCAGTTCCCTTTGGGAACTTTTCCCTTGCATGCTTGCCTTTAGCACATCCTTCTTTTGTTTGGACCTCCATAGCTCATTTAGCAGCAACCTCCAATGGTTTATCATCACCAAACTGGACCTTGGATTTAAAACTTCCATCCTTGGTTGAAAACAATTTCTCATTCCCTGTCATATGGTTAGAGCATCTAGAATCTATGTACCAAACATCTTTACTAGTATTTTCAGCTTTGGAATAAGATAAAAATAAGTGATCTAAAGGATACTCATTACTTTCTTGAGCATATTTAGCATTTTTACCTTCTTTCAATATGCATTCTCTTTCAAAGTGGCCATACCTATTAAAATGGTAACATTGAACATTTCTCTTATCAAATCTACCTCTACCTCTTCCTCTAGAACTACCTCTTCCTCTTGAGCCACCTCTTCCTCTACCTCTAGAAATTTTTTGGCTTTACCATTTAGCTCAATATTTATTGGTTTTGGCACTACTGCCGCTTGCATCTTCATTCCGTGTAATTTGTAATTTAGATGAAAAAACTTTCTCAACAACTTCAAAAGTGTCTTTCAATTTTTCTTCATGAGACGTGAGAGATCCAACCAATTGATCAAACTTTAATTGTGTCAAATCCTTGCTTTCTTCTAATATTATGGCAACATTATTCCATCTAGGTTTTAAAGATTTCAATACCTTTTTTATTAAAACTTCATTACTTATCCTTTCCCCAAGTGTAGCCATTTTATTGACCACATCTTTGAGTCTCACACAGTAGTCACTTATACTTTCAACTTCTTGCATCTTCAGATTCTCAAACTCTCTCTTAAATGTCTGAAGCTTGACCGCCTTAACTTGATCACTACCTTGGTAAGCATCTTGTAGAGTCTTCCAGGCATCTTTGGTAGTTGTTGCTCCTAGTATTCATGGAAATAAGCTCTTATCAAGAGCTATCTAAAAGTGAAACAAAGCTTGAGCATTCTTCTTCCTTTCTTCATTTCTTGTTGTTCTTTCATTACTTGTAAGGGAATTCCAATCATCTGTCTCATCATAACCTGATTCAACAATCTCCCACAAATCTTTTCCAATAAAAAAAGGTCATCATCTTAATGCACCAATAATCATAATCATTCCCATCAAATTCTGGAACAGGCATGCTAGAATTCGACATTTTAAACTTTGGTGAAATTCCAACAATAAAAAATTTAACCCAAAACAATTTTACCTGCTTCGATACCAATTGTAGAATCTGAAATGGCCACTACTCTTTAAGCCAGCTAATAAACCAAAATAATTATGACATATAAAAAACAATGAAAGAAAATGAAAAACACAGATCACTACTCAACTTGTAAATCTCATATTGAATCATGTATGTAAATACATTCTTATATAATAAACCTATTACTAATTCTATTATTTTTCAACTACTAATTATTCATTCTAACCACATCCAATGATTTTGAGCACTGGCCATCCTAATAATTTTTTGCACTAATTTCTAATAATAGAGAATAAAAAAATATGCTAACTAATGTCAGCAATTACATGGCAATATTTAAGCATCATTCTCAACAATTTCAAACTTGGACTGATTGATTTTTTATTTTAAAAGTCGGGTTTAATTTTTTTTGGTTTTAAAGGTATATTCAAGAAAAAGAAAAAAAATGATTTAAAGGGACTATATGAATATTTTTAAAGGAGAAAATTTATAGGGTTTTCAAGAACAAGCTACACATGAGCTACATGAATCAACAGTTGTAAAGGTCATTGTACAAAAAACAACCAGTAAAGAAAAATTCAATAGTTTTTATTGCACAAATGTTGCGAAGATCTGTATGGGACTGTATGGAACAAAAATTTCAGCCACCAATTAAGAATTTTTTACTGTATAGAACTCTATGGAATGTTTTTAGTGACATTTCTGAGATGTTTTTGCAATTTAGATGATTTTGGAGCAGGTTAAATTTGTTCTTGCCTATGTTGCTACATAAATTTGGAGATCTAGATGAATTGTTGCTGATTTGGAGATTTCTAGCAAATTCCATGAGAAATTGATGATTTTTTAGTGTTTCGCTACTAATATTGGTGGTATGTGGATGCTTCAAGTATCTAGAGTCAGTATCCAGCTGTTCTAACTTCGGTATTTCATCTTAAGTCAGGGAAGAACATGTTTTTTAATCATTTTACTCTTTTTGTGTCTATTTCTGCATTTGTGACTTGTACCAATTGTCGCTTTACCCATCAACATGCTATAATGTAGCTAGATTTTCTCTAGCAAGAACTACAATAAGTGGAAGCAGTGTATGTTGGCCATATTTGAGTATAAGTGTTTTATTAGTATTGTGATCATTTGTTGACTAGAGTTGTCGTTTTACCCAACATCATGCTATAATGCAACTAGATTTTCTCTAGCAAGAACTACAATAAGTGGACGCAGTGTATGTTGGCCATATTTGAGTATAAGTGTTTGATTGGTATTGTGATCATTTTTTGACTAGAGTTGTTTGGACAATGACAAAAAATTAGAGTTATTGAGAACTCTAATAATGTCCAATGTTAACAACATAGTCCAAATTAGTAAGGACAATGTCTCTGATACTCTAGCCTGTTTTCAAAATGCACAAGACAAGATTTAATTTTTTAGCTTGAATCTCAACTTCAGCAAGAGGAGTTACAGCAATGAATTCACCATTCTAAACTTGTTTTTGTTCAGAAGATTGAGACAGACTCCCATCTGCAGCAAGAATTTAAAGTTGAGGTTGATTCACATTCATTGCCAATTTTAGGAACAGATTTGCGTCAAAATGTTCCATTTCAGTGTGCACTTCCCAAGCCCATCATCGGACCTTGGGAAGAGCTTGTCCATAACAAGCATAGAACTGGTCTTGGATATGACAAGGATGTGTCCTTTCATATTCCAGATTACTCAAAGCCCATCCAGTTTCAGAGAGTTGGATTCCTTCATGATAGTTCACCTTCAACTGTTCCACAACGACCACAATATAAGGTTAAATTCCAACATTGTGACTGAGTTGGCCATATTAAATATCATTGCTTTGATCTTCATCCATGTAAGCATTGTCATAAAACCACTCATTCTTCACGCAGATGCTTCAAAAACAAGCCTCCGGCAAGAAAAAAGATTCATCTTGGATGGATCACTTCTTGGCAATGGGCTTCAACTTCCAAGAATATGTTTTAGTCATATGTTAGAATTTCTTCTAGAGTATTAAAAAGTCTTGCAGTTGAGTTTTCTCCATCATTTTACCTTGTATCTGACAGGGGAGGAAGTGAAGGTCATATACAAGCTTCAAAGTCACATCAAGTGAGGCCGAGCCACAACCTGCCATACCAGATTCAGTATTGTAGCCAGAGACAGAGATGCCCCTGATCATGCCTTTGGTTGGTGGTCAGCCTTAAACCATATATGCGGGGTTGATACCTCCCATTTTAGGTTGAGCTTCTCTATCTTCAAAGAATAGGGGACACTTCCTCTAGAAGAAGACTTCAACTTCTTGCCAGTTTTGGAAGAGTTCCAGGAATTGCATTAAGAATTCTAGAGTTGGTGGTCATCCTTAAACCACTGCAGGTTGAGACCTCCCTTTGCAGGCATAGGTTCTCCCTTTTTACGCAGGTTGCAGACCTCCATTTTCCAGGTTGAAGGTCTCCCTCTTCAAAGCATTAGGAGCACTTCCTCTAGCAGAAGACTTCAACTTCGTGCCAGATTTGGAAGAGTTCCAGGAACTGCACTAAGTGTTACAGTGTTGGTGGTCATCCTTAAACCACCTCCTTATGCCAACATTTCAGAGAGCTCATCCAGCGTAGTGTTGTCATGCATATTTTTCACATTTTGTATTACAGGTCTCTTCTTAGACTCATACATACCCTTTGAAGGTCTCCCTCTTCAAAGCATTAGGAGCACTTCCTCTAGCAGAAGACTTCAACTTCGTGCCAGATTTGGAAGAGTTCCAGGAACTGCACTAAGTGTTACAATGTTGGTGGTCATCCTTAAACCACCTCCTTATGCCAACATTTCAGAGAGCTCATCCAGCATAGTGTTGTCATGCATATTTTTCACATTTTGTATGACAGGTCTCTTCTTGGACTCATACATACCCTTTCAGATTAAGGCGGGGGGGATGTTGGATACCTAATCCTCTAAGGGTTGGCGAGAAAGAAGAATGGTCAAAAGGAGTCCAAGAGACCATTAGGAATATGATATCAAGGGTCACCGGACTTTTATAAATATGTATATTATGTGAGTAGAATATGCATTCATTGTTTTATCATTTATGTCTCCTCACATTCCATGTGTGCTTGACACATTGGAAATTAAAGTGGAAGATCATATAGTACCTTGTCAAATATTTTAGTCTCTAACTAATTGATGCATATTTGTCATAATATTTAATTAGGCATATATATATATATATATATATATATATATATATATATAATCTAGAGTTTATTGTCTAACCCGTGAAAAATATAAAATAAATGTGAAGATAAAGTTTAATATTCAAAATTAACATGGAATTCATAATCAACAAGATTTTAAGAATTCTGAATCAACCTTAAGTCACATTAGTATGAAAAAAAAAATTATAATGTTATTTTTATCTAACAAAAAAAAATTATTAATTTTATTATTAATTTATGATTTAAGCTAGAATATATCATAAATATTTATTAATAAATTATGTATTTAAGGAGGTGGGTAGGGTGGGCATTTTTTTTAAACAATAAAAAAATAGTTTATTTAGAAATTAGGAATATTATCCACTAAAGGTATATATTGTATTATAAGGAATTCTAATAGCTTAATCTATTATTCAAATATTTTACATAGAAATTATAAATATTATCCATTAATCTAATAAAGAAAGGTATATATTGTATTATAAGGAATTCTAATAGCTTAATCTTATTATTCAAATCAACATGTGATTATTAAAAAATCATCTAATTATTTTTTATTTATATTCATATTTAACATTATTTCATTTTGGATACAAAACCATCCATAATCACTAACTATTTTGGATATGAGGAACAACCCTCTTTTTAATGATAACCCTTATCTTCTATTAAGATTTAGGTATTTGGTTAACAAAGTCTCTATGATTTAATGGTTCATTGTCCTCCCACTTTTAAGTTTAACGATCTTAACGAAGTTTTAAAATTAATGTTGGTATTGCGGAGATACACAATAACTAATTTGGATGTGAGGAACAACCCTCCTTTTAATGACAACTCTTATAATCTTTTAAGATTTAGATATTAAAAAGATTTTCTCTTTTTGTTACAATAAAGTCTTTATGATTTAATGACAGTTGACTCATTGTCCTACCGATTTTTAGTTTAACGGTCTTAAAGAAGTTTTTAAATCAATGTTTGTATTGCGGAGAGAAAAAATATTTATAAGGAAAAGTTGTTTTCTAATATAAAATAGTATTTGTTAAGAAATAATTTCATTATTGGTTGAAAAACTATTCAATTATATTTTAGATGTTTCGTGTGAATTTTTTATGTTAAATTTTATAAAAATATTTGTTTAATTTTTTTATTAATTAAAAGTTTAAAACAAGTTGAATAGTATTTTTATCTATTTTTTATTTAAATATTGGTATTTATTACTCAGAAAAAATATTATAAAAAATGTTATTTAGGTTAATGGTATGTTTAACGAAAAACCAAACCAATAACACAAGTTTATACTTTTGAGGTCACTCATATCTTGCTTGACCAATTTATTAGACAAAAAATAAAGATTTACAAAAAGAACATATTGTACCAAATGGCCATAAACACAATTGGCTATAGAAGCCCACAAACTAAAGCAGAGAGTGATCAAGAGCCATGTGAAGAAAGGGGACTATCACTAAATTGAACCTAACTGAACTGAGAGGTACTGGTAGAGCACAAACCTCATCTGAACTGAATTGTCATGAAACAAGGCACCATAATGCTTGATGCAGAAGCCATGCTTCCCTAAGTGATGAGCACTAAATCCACGCTTCCACAAACCACGACCTGTGTAACTGTAGTGAATCGAGAGCCACGATGAACTAAATAAAACATGCCCATGCCTATCGCCATGAGGAATTGTATAAGCCATGCTCATGCCTATTGCTACTCCAAGCTTAAAAAAACAATTGAGCCAGAACCTTTGTAGACCCGTAATTGAACTTATCATCATACCCCAATCGGAGACTTCCTCCCACAAACAATGGAATCCATCTATGAATTTCACAGACATTATTGGGCTTAATTCCATGTAATGTGTTAAGGCATCATGTATAACGAGAGAGGAAAGGGTATACTTGGAGAAAACTGCATCATAAAAGTGAGCTTGATCTGCTAACTCGAGCTCCATAGTAACCAGGCAAATGCAAGAGGATGGTGAGAATAAAGCAAGAGGTAGAATGTTATATTGAATCGCCACCTTTGAAAAAAATGAATTGCACCTAAGGACCAACAAGTCAGAGTATGCATGGCGACAATGAGCATGATTAGCATAGTGATAAAAGGGAGGCATCACTAGAAACTAATAGAGGTGAGCAATATCATTCAAAGGATACACAAGCATTTGTAAAGATGGTGTTATTCCTATATTATAGTAATCAAAATTAGGTTTAGTCTTTACATCATTTTGGTCATTTTGTAATTTTTTTCTATGATCTCCTAAAGATCAAGTTATTAGTCTTTTGAGAGAAGTGTGAGACCATGTGATTTGTTTGAGTCTAAGTTAGGGTTAATGTGTCATCCATAAAGGTAATAGAGGGTTTGGTTTTTCATCATGGGAATTAGTAAATGGTGTCTGGTCATGGGTGTCTTTTCATGAGTTAGTGGTTTCAAATATAGGATCAAACATTCAAACATTTCATCATACCCTTATCCATCACCACTTGTGTTGCGTTTTTAAATAAGGTTGTCATTACACTTGAAGGAGGACCTAATATGAGTGTGGGATTAAAAGGACATATTTTGGCTTCCAAATATTCCACCAATTTCATCACCCACCCTCTTTAGATGCTCTAGATATCAAACATAAGTTGTTGCTTTTTGTCTGCAAGGGTTGTTGCGCTTTTGGTTTCTTGTTGTGCTTCTGCAAACCCAAAGATGTTTTCACCACCATCACCACATCCAAGCTTTAATATTCCTATTCTGAGATATTTTATGATGTATACAGCCTAATCCACTTCCTAAAACTGAGTAGAACACCTGAAAAAGCCTCCAAACCTCATAACCTACAACTCATTGTGCAAGTTCGTTGTGCCTGTTTGTTTGGGAAATTTGTTACACATAGAAATAGAGCCTGCTACATTTTGGTGTATGTGTTAATCCATTGTATTCTGAAGCTCTCAAATATTGAGGTTTCCCATTCAAAATCTTTCCAGAAACCCTCATCTAAACCCCGACTCCATAGTTGTTTCACTTTTGTTGTGCTATTGTCCAGGAATCAAAATGTGGTAGCAGTTCAAAGTTTTTGGTACTATTTCATGCATGGAGGTTCAAAGAAATTATTGGAGGTTGTCAGCATCACCTATAAACCATTTTTCTCAATCATAGGTCCAACACTCAGTCAAATCATGCAAATGTAGATTCATTGTGCAAGTTTTTTGTGCTTCTACTGTAGATGGTGGTTTTGAAGGACATAGGTTTGTAGCCTAAGAACGGGTCTTTATACAGGCTCCTAACATTGTAGAGGATGTCTTCTACCTGCTCAGCACTTTCATAAATCCATGGAATGGCTAGAAGTATGAGAACCATGGATTCGTTGTGCTTTTGAAGAAACACAATGCTTTCACACAATCAAAGGAAATTGTTGCATTTTTTGACTATTTTTATCATCGTTTTCAAAAATGGTTTCTGAGTAAATGGAGATGAATTTTTAAAAATGGAAAGAGGTTTTTTCAAAAATGATCTAGGTCACCTCCTTTAGTTTATTCACAAGTGTCATATACTAGAAGATTAAAATGAATCTTTACAACATATTTTTCATACTTTGTCATTTCTTGTTTTAGTCATGGTTTTTGGGCATGGATTCTAAGGATATGGAGAAGAATTTTTGCAAATGGAGATAGGTTTCTCTCAAGAACAAACTCATATACAAAAACATATATCATTTTTGTAGACATGTGCTACAGTTTGGTAATTAAAGGTGTCACTTTGAGACTCATTATTTACAACTTCGCCAAGCCAAGTTTGTTGACAAAGTTCTAGAATTTTTTGAAATTCGACTTAGTGGACTTCAAACTTGGCATAATAGACTCCAAATTAATTTGGATGATTAATTTTGAAAATTTTATACCCAATACCATGATTTTCTCTTCTGTTAGCATATTCTTGGTTTGTCAAAAACCAAATTCTAGTTAGTAGGATATGAGCATATTTTCCAATTATTTCATTCCTAAAGCATTGTAACCTATTCCAATCTTTGGGAAAAGAATGTATTTCGAATTCCTTAGTCTAGGGATGATATAATTGTATATATTTCATGAATTTTAGTGTGGAAGGGGTTGGTTGGTCAGGATTTAGGAGAATATACATTATGCCTTGTACTTTTGTGATATATTTTCAGCTAATGAAGCAGACTAAAGGTCTGGCTTTATAGGGATTCCTATGTCAATTTCTATGATTATGTACTTCCTTATATTGTAATTTTCATATTTTTATCATCATGCCTTCGAATTTATATCTTCTTGTTTAGCTAAGCAAAGATTTATCTCAGAACTCACTATTAAAGTGCTTTGTTATAGTTTGCTAAACAATCAAGGTTTTCCTCTTTAATGACATCTGAAATTCATCCTTCCAATTATATTATTTATTTTTCATTTTTTCACCATTCTTATGCTCACCCTCCTACAATTAATTTTATCAACAAAACATCCTACCTCTCCTACCTTTCCCATGTAGAAATATATCTCATCTCTTTATCCTCTCACTAGAAAACCACCAACTTAACATGACTCAATGCCCAACGGATCATTTTTCTTCCCTGCCATCGAACTTTTAAAAATATACTCCCATTTGAGCACTATACCTATCCTAATATTTAAGTGACTGAAGATTTGGACGAAGAAAACCCTCTTTGAAGATGGAAGGGCTAGATTCCAGCCTCAAAGTGGTTTGTGGTTACCTTTGGTTTCCTCTCCTAAGCCTGGAGGAATTACAAAGTGATAACAGATGGGAGGGACCTTACAATTATGCTACCCTCTCGCATCGGTTCAAGGTGTCTTCCCAAGTAATAATTGAGAGCCATCATTTTCCTGCAAGGTGAGGGAGGGTGAGTGTACCACCATACCATACTCATATATATAGACATCGCGTGGAAATTTACCAAGTTGTATAAATGCTCAAGAGGGAGCACTTAAAAGGCCAAGTGGCTAGCTAAACCATACCAACACATGATACCCATAATGGTTGGCTTACAAGAACACTCGTCCTAGGGGAAATAACATTTTTGAATTTTTTTAAAACTAAAAAAATATTTTAAAAGTGTAAAATATATATATATATATATATATATATATATATATATATATATATATATATATAATTAAAAAAAATTAAATTAAATTAAATTAATAATATGAATTTAATATAGTTTACGGTTTTTATTTCATTTTATTAATATTTAGTTGTATTAATTCACAGAGTTAAAATTTAGGATATTTAAAAACTAAATTATATTAAAAATATTGAAAGAAAATGTAAAGAAAAAAAGGAAAAAATAAAATTTCAAGTTGGTGTTGTGAAATCCATTTCAATGGACTTAAATATGTGTGGGGTATTTTGCAAAGTTGATCTTATTTATTTCTCAAGTGAAAAATGTAATTCATAAGAGAATAGATCTTATGGTACATTAAAATTATTGTGCTGAGAAGTCTATTCAACAATGTAATTGTAAAAATATATGAACAATGCATAAAGTGGTTTCGTGTGACCACAAACTTGCATTACAAAGTGGTTTTAAAATTACCCTGATCTTCAAGGGAGCACACATCTCCTCATCAAGGTTACAACATCATTTAACTTAGGTACATACAATTATAAACTCCACTCATTGAGATATCGGGTATATACATTCTCTAGGACCACTACCTCAACTCAAACATGAAACTATAGACTTGCTTACAATCATAACGGGTGACTCACATTATTGTATGGTCTTCAGTCTATTCCACAGCACAAACACAGCTTCCACTCATTATCCACCATCATCCAATCTCCATTGATGTCGTCTTCATTATTGTCACAAGAACTATCATGAGCTATTATTTTCTTCCATATTGAAAATCACACATATCTTTTCTTTTGCTTTCTTCACTATGTGATTTATTCTTCTTCTTCATCTTTTACCCGCATTAAATTGATTTTTTTATCCTTATAAAAAACAATCCATGTATCGAGATACATGGGTACCATGTGTTATACTTGCCAACTCTCTAGGAATTCTTTTCACGTACATCATTCATCAACATATTAATACATGGTTCATCAACATATTAATCTAGATCTCTAACTTAGTCAATCCCACATTATGAGATTCTTGCATCTCACATTCCCCTTTTGATTGAAGATGAAAATCTTCAATTCTCACTTAAATATGAGTCCAATTACCACCCTCATACCTATTTGAGTGGTTGATTCCACAACTTTATGTCACGTCATCATCCTCATCATCCTCATCTTGAGTTTTCTCATCATTACGGTAACCATGCTCTAGGTTTAGTCGACTTACCCTCAACCATGCTTCCAATGCACATGCATCAGACTCCTAAAGAACAAATATCATATAAGAATCCTCGTCCATATGTTCCTTGTCTCTCTCAAACTTGGCTTTCTTCATCACATCCTCATGTGGTTTTCTCTTACCATGAACAATGTATCAAATGGTTTTGGATGACCACAAACCATCACATCTAGTGGTTTCTAGCTAACCACAAAATTTCCTCTATCGTGTGGTTTTTGGCTTACCATAAACCTGCACTACAAGGTGGTTTTAACATTACCATGAACTTCATGGGGGTACACATTTCCTCATGAGGATTACAACATCATTTGACTTAGGAACATACAATTATAAACTCCACTCATCCTTATACTACATACATATAGTTTTTAGGACCACTACATCAACTCAAACATGACACTATAGACTTTTTTATAATCACAATGGGTGACTCAAATTATTACATGGTCTTGAGTCTATTACACAACACACACAATTTCTAGTAAAACAATTTTTACCTTCATATTCAATCATCACATTGGCACTAACATTGTCATGTTCATTGTTGCCATAAGCACTATCACAAGTTATTCACATCTATATATTCGCTTGTGATTTATTCACATCATCATCATCATCATCATCATCATCATCCTAGGTTTTCTTGGCTTAAACCCATAACCATGCTCCAAGTCTTGTTGGCTTACCCTCAATCGTGCTTTTGATGCACCTGCATCATACTCCCAAGGAACAAGCACTACATAGGAATTCGTGTCCATATGTTCCCTGACTCTTTCAAACTTGTGTTTCTTCATTACATTGTTCACATGGTTTCCTCTTACCATGAACAACACATCAAGAGGTTTCGGATGATCATAAACCATAACATCAAGTAGGTTTTAGCCAACAATTTTTTTTCTTTTTCATGTCATTTATGTCTTACCAAAAACCTGCACTAAAAAGTGGTTTTAGCCCATAAATTCTGAAGGTATATTTTTCCTCATCAATATTACATTTGAATCAAGTATATACAACTCTCATAGTCCATCCATGGAGATTCCAGGTACGTAACCAAATATTATTGTAGGACTAGTACATGAACCCAAAGTATAATGCTATGATAGTTTTCAATTTTAAATTGATAACATTGTTAGTCTTTGCTTGTATGTTTCTACTTAATGGAAGAAGTAATCTTCCTTTTTGCATGGGAGACATTACGAGGATCCAAACTCATAAAAATTATAATGATGATGTAAGTGATTCTTGTTCAATTAGACTTCCCAAATCTTCAATTTGGATTCTTGAAGTGTTGACTTTGTCTTCAATTCCTTGCAATTATTGTTTATGAGTTGTAAGTGATTCTTGTTCAATTAGACTTCCCAAATCTTCAATTTGGATTCTTGAAGTGTTGACTTTGTCTTCAATTCCTTGCAATTATTGTTTATGATTTGCTTAAATATTTATGTTGGATTACCACTAAAACTCCATGTGAACTTGGTGTAGTTGTTGTTGAGACACTTCATTTTAGAATTATATTATTTTTCTAAAGTGTGGGAATTGTTGAACTATTCCCCGACTCCATGTGAACTTGGTGTAGTTGTTTTTGAGACACTTCATTTTAGAATTATATTATTTTTGTACAGTGTGGGAATTGTTGAACTATTCCTCTATTTGTTATTTCCAAATGTGAGTCTTCTTTGTCTATGTTTCCCTCAAGTTTACTTGCAAACAACATAAAAAGAGATTCCAACCAGAGAATATTGTGTTATCGAAATAAAGACACCTAGGTTAATTCATAATAGCTATTGACTTCACTCATTGGTACTTCATGTAGTGGAGAGCATGGGAGAAGGGCACATTATGGAATTGAATTGTAAACATTTTTCCCATTTAAAAAAAGAGAAATGTATCCTAGTTTGTAATGGCAAGATAAACCAATAAGTTAATGTTTCTATTAGTTTTCATTAATACTTAAAATTAAAATGATAATTTCTATAATAAACAATATCTAACTATCTTCTAAAAAAGAAATTTTTAAGAAAAAAACAATAGTTTAGAAAAAAACGATAATTTTTATAACAAACAATACCTAAATATCTTCTTAAAAAAATATATATTTCAGGAAAAAAAAATTAATAATTATAAAATTTTAATAAAAAAATAGAAAAGACACCTCTCCACACCAATCACCTTTTATATTTCAATGAAAATAACAACATACTCAAAATTATTCTTAAATCATCTACAAACTTCTATTTATTGAAATAATACATTTATATTATTACTCATATTTATATAAAAAACTAATTCAAAATTTTATCATTTTTATTTTTTAAAATATATACACATCAATTATGACATTAAATTTATTTTTTAAACATGCAAAATATGAATTTAAAAAACTAGTCCAACAATAAATTAATGCATTCTTATATCCATAATCTCGAAAACTCTTCTCAACTTCAGAGTCTTCATCACTAAAATAAAACCACTATGAATAAGATAGAAGCACTAGTAGAAGCTTCCAGTATTGTTTTATTCATAAATCACTAACAGAAGCTTCCAGTCTTATTCTAAGAGTTTTAAATTTAACATGCACATTCTTATTAGAATTTGTTAAATTGATTTGACAATGATAAAACACATTCGTGAATCTTATAAAACACTCTTGCATATTTATTCTCTTATTTAAATTAAATATGATTGAACTGTATGTCTGTACAAAATATGTTATTTACAACTTTATTTTCATAAAATATCCAACTGAATATTATATATGAATTATTCTAAGTAATATAGTTTTTTTTAAGTAATAATAATGAATTCAGGATGCATGACAATTATTTCTTCACTAATTGAGAACTAAATTAAGATAAAAATATATATAGAATCAAAGATTTTTTTTAATTGAAGAAGAGGATTTGCACAAGGATCATTCTGTCACGAATGACATCAACAAAGAAAGAAGCAGCTTTGAAAAGGGCTTTGTCATGCGTCCCGATTCTCATTGGCTGCTGGTGGAGCCCTGATTCTTCAGTAAAAAGATATCAGAGGTCTCCAGCTGAACGATAAAAGTGGAAATATCATCTAATGGCCGCCCTAGATTTATCTGTCAAACGCCATCATCGTACACGAATTGGCATTATCTCTGATCTGAATGATGGCATTTATAGTGGAGAGGGCATTGTGAGTATCTCTGATCAATCTCGATTCATATCGAATAAGAGATATGGTAGAATGTTAGACCCAAAAAAAAAAAAAAAACCTTTTGCCTGCAGATTTAATGGACGATGATCATCAATATATGCGTTCATGGGATGGATCAAGGATAGCTGCGGTTATGATCCTGAAGTTCAGTTTTCAGAAAGGTTAAAAAAAGGATTGGTCTTTGTAGAAAATATATACGTTTTCCTTGCCCCTGGATGCTTAACTGTTGTACTGCGGAAATGACTTCCAACTCTTCTAACCTAGTACCTAGTTTGATTCAGAATACCAAATTTCCAGATACACCGATACACTTCAGGTTTTTACATTACAGCTATTTGGGATTATATTTGTGAACAAAGATAAGGAATGTGTTTTTCAGTTGACTTTGTATAAATATTGGTATAGATTTATTTTAAGCACGGATTTAATATAAGTTTAAAAAAATCAAATTTTTTATTTAAATTTATTTTAGAATGTTAAAAAAAATTATTTTTTTTATTGTTTAAATTGTATTTTCGAATGTTATAGTGATTATATAATATGTGTATTATCAATACACATTAAACTGGTTTTATATTATTAATGTATTTTTAAATATATGTTATTATTAATTCATATTAAAATATTTTACTCATAAATGAGATAAAATGTTTTTTTTATAAAAAAATTTATACAGAGATATATATGAATTTGGAGGGATCAAATTTCTTTAGATACAAACTTATTTTAGAATGCAAAACATATTGTATATTTTTTATTGTTTAAATTGTATTTTTGAATGTTATAAAGATCACATAACATGTGTATTGAGTTATTTTATCAACTGGTTTTATATTATTAATATAATTTTAAATATATGTTAATATTAATTCATATTAAAATCTCATAAATGAGATAAAATATTTTCTTTTAACATTTTTTTATATAGAGATATATAAGAATTTGAAGAGATCAAATTTCTTTAGATACAAAATTATTTTAGAATGCAAAAAACAATGTGTGTGTTTTTTTTGTTTAAATTGTATTTTTGAATGTTACAGAGAACACATAACAACATGTGTATAGAGTTATTTTATCAATACACATTAAACTGGTTTTATATTACTAATATATTTTTAAATATATGTTAATGTTAATTCATATTAAAAAAATTTACTCATAAATGGGATAAAATGTTTTCTTTTAACATTTTTTTATTTAGAGACATATATGAATTTGATATCACATATTAAAATATTTTTGAAAATTATAAAGTATTTTGTTTACTTTTAACTACTTTAAGTGAAATTATATTAGGTCATATGGAAAATTATCATTTTTTTCCCTTTTATTTATAGGTGACATTGTTTTTCTATTTAGATAATATTTTATGTTTATTTTAAGAGAAATGGACATACTTACACATCACCTTCACACTGGGTTGTGGAAAGGCTTCCTTACAAAATTATGTTTAAGTGAGAAGACTCTTAAAATTTGTTAAAGATTGAAAGAGTGGCCTGAAGTTCACATTATTCTTAAACTATCAAATGAATTACATAGGAGAGAGCAATAAATAATAATCAAATTAGAACTTAACTGTAACTCAACCGAACCAAACTAAACTAAAACACTTTATAACACTTAAGAAAAAAACTAACTAGTAATTGAAATTACTTTTTCCAACAAAATTAAAAATCACAGTATAAGACAATTGTAGTTAGTTATTAATTTTGGAAAGAGCCAAACCATACAATAACTACTTCCTAGAAATCTAGTGAAAGTCTAAGAAAACTGCTAGCTAGAAATTTAGTAAAAGCCTTAGCCATGAGTGGAACCTTAACCCTTTTTCTTTTTTCTTGAAAGTTTAAGTGGGAAGATTCCTCTTAAAATTTGTTAAAGATTGAAAGAATGGCATGAAATTCCCTTCTCATTATTCTGAAACTGTCAAATAAATTACCTAAGAAAGAACAATAAATAATAAGTAAATTGAAACTTAATTAGAATTCAACCTAATTAGACTAAACTAAAACTCCTTATAACACTTAAAAAAACAACTAACTAATAATTGAAATTACTTTTTTCAACAAAATTAAAAATCATAGTATAAGATTATTGTATTCAATTATTAATTTTGAAAAGAGCCAAACCATACCATAATTACTTCCTAAAACTTTAGTAAAAGTGTACAAAAATTATTAACTGAATTTAGTAAAAGCCTTAACCATAAGTGAAACCTTAACACTTTTTCTTTTTTCTGGATAGTTTCCCTGTAAAAAGAAGTTTTACCCTGCAAAAAGACAACCTCAATGCTCTAGAGTTGATGAGAAAATGGATTGGCATTATGGATTCTCTTCAAAGAAAGAGGAGAAGACGAATCCCAATGTTCTACAATTGATGTCAAAATGGATTTTAGAAGTTTTACTCTGTCGACTAGTTATAGGGGTAAAGCCACAATCTCTTCATTCAATTTGTAGGTTTTTCATTCAATTTGTATTTTTTGAGTTGATTTGAATTATTTTATTGTGGTGATAATATAATATTTATTTAGATATTATTTTCACAAAATATTTAGAATATTTTTAGTATTAATTACAAAATAATGATTAAAATTTATTTTAAAAATAATTATGTAGATTTTTTATTTTTTAATTAAATTAATTAATAAAAAAGGCATGCAAACAAATGTTATATGAGGTGAATTATGATTATTTGAGTATATGGTATTGATAAGTCATAATATTGATTCACAATATTATAACAAAATTTATTTAATATCCTTAATAAATTGGAATTAATAGATTGGAATTGAATCTACATAGTGAAAAAAAAATTATTACGTTATATATATATGCTTATAGTAAACTTAGTAAATTATTGTAGGTTAAGAATTCTTTTTTTTGGATAAATTTGATTGAGTCTTAGTATCCTATTCAATCTCATGTTAGTGAATTATATATATTTATTGATGCTTATAGTAAACATAGTAAATTATTGTAGGTTAAGATTTTTTTTTCTTTTGGATCAATTTGATTGACTCTTAATATCCTATTCAATCTCATGTTACTGAATTTTTGGTCTTGATATCTTCAACATTGTTGTTGGTTTTTTCTTCGGAAAAGTGTTTAACATTTTTCTTTATCCTCAATGATTCTTTTAGACGGAATAATAATAATAATATATTTTTAATATTAATATTCAATTTTTTAGAATTAAATTATCAAAAAATTGTGCATTGGATAAACAATGGTTGAGTGCACTCCTAGTTATTAAATCATCGGTTCAATTCTCCCGTATTTGTTTGTTATTCTTTTACATGACCATGATGTAGCCTCACTAATGCCAAACTCACTTAATATATGTTAAAAATGAATATTTTTACATATAAATTTTTATGATATAAAATTACAGTGAAAAAATTTATATTTTTTTCTAACATTTGCACTTCTAAAAATAGTTGATTCGTTAACAAAAAATATTTAGATTTTTAATTTAATTATCAATAATTATTAAATGGATGATAAGGATTTAACATATATAAAATATTTTATAATATTCTTAATAATATACACAAATCAGAGGTTGAGATTTATTTCAAACTATATCCTTTTAATTAAAATTATTAATTAAAAAAATGTTTTATGAAAAAGTGTAATATGAAATAAGTTATGGTTTTTTGGACATGTGGTAGGGATGAGTCATGGTATATGGTTTTTTTAAATGCAAATATGTTTAACTTGTATATTATTTCTTTATATCATTAATAATAACCATAATTATTTAATTTAGTTAATTTTTTTATTATAAAAATAGCATTATTTAATCTATTTTAATATTTAATAAATTTAAAATAGTAAAAAAACATTAAGAAAACATAATATATTTTATAAAATAAATGATTATTAAATAAATAATAAGTAAACATTATATCATTATTAAATTCATTATATATATATGGAAAATTATTTTGAAGTTTAAAAATATTGCAAAAATCTCATTATTCTTTAATATGGAAACTATAAAATTATTCAAATATAGAATTATTTTATATACACTCTCCATATTATTTTATATTTTAAAATTTGGGCGAATCGTTTTTATAAAAAATGGAAATTGGTGAATCTTTTTTTTGGAAAAATCATAGAAAATTAACCCACCTGCCAATATTAGCCTCTAAAATTTTTCATGATATATATATATATATCCACTGAGGGGTATCTAAACGGTTAGAGTAGAGTATCTAAATGGTTAGAATTATTGAGAGATTGTATTGGCTTTGAATCCTTAGTATGACTGGATTTTTGTGCACAGAGTTTCTAACCAATAACCTTGAAGTGTCTTAACAGAACATCTACACCTCCCACACTTTTTATGATACATTTTTAATTAAATTACACTTTATTAAATTTAAATACATTCATTTACATATGATTATTCTATTTTTGAGTTCAAATCTCATGAGAAAGAATTAAGAATGGAAGCCACTTTAAGAAATTCTAATTATAACATCCCACATTTTTTCATTGTAATTAGAAAAATATCATTTTACCTTAAAAAATAATTTTAAATATATTAACACAAATATAAACCATTTTGAATTTCCCATTAAAAAAAATAAAAATAAAAATATATTAATTAACTAAAAAAATTATAAATATAATTAATAAATATATATATATATATATAATAAGCTTATATAATTAAAAAAAAAAGCATCTACATTCCCCTGCCAAAAAAACCTTTTAATAAAAATATTATATATACCATTTTTTAGATATTATAATTTTACATAACATTGAATGTGTAATTTTACATTTTAATAAAAACATTATATATCCCATTTTCAGATATTATAATTTTCCATAACATTGAGTGTGTAATATTCAAAATTTTATATATATATATATAAAAGCATCTACATTGGCCTTCAAAAAAAACCTTTTAATAAAAACATTATATATCTTTTTTTTAAATATTATAATTTTACCTTTTAATAAAAACATTATATATTCCATTTTTTAGATATTATAATTTTACATAATATTGAGTGTGTTTACATAATATTGAGTGTAATATTAAAAAGTTTTGATATAATGATAATGATGATGATGATGATGGTTAACGTCCACTTGAGACCAATCTTTGGTCTTTGGTCTATCAAACCTAAAGAAAAGAGTTATTTAGTTTGATTTAAGATTTTATTCCTATGCTGACATCTTAAAACGCTAAAACGCTGGGAAGGTCAGTATTGCAACAAAGATTATGAAATTGAGCTCTAATGTGGTTGTATGCGAGGCACTCTAAGAGGAAGTGATTTTCATCCTTGATGCTAATATTCTCACAGAGATGGTAGATCCTTTCCATCCATGCTGTTTTAGGAACTGTCCAACGACTTGTTTTACTATGGAGCTCATGAGAGTTCATTCTAATCTTGGCTATATTAATTTTCTTCTTTGAGCTAGTTAAAATAGGGAGATACTTTTGATCTTCTAGGGTGGGGTTGATGACCTCCTTATAATATCTTAATTTTCTTTTAGCTATTAGATCTTTCTCGCACCACATTTTTTCTTTGAATTTAGAAGTAACAATTTTTTTAATGTTATTAATGTTTTGCAATGCAACATTCTCGTCGATCTCCCAATGGTTTAACCAAGCCCTGGTGTCTTTATACCAACCTCTTTTAAGCCTTAGGTGGTTTTGGCTGGAATTTAAAGCTACCTTAGAAAGTTAAAGCTACCTTAGAAAGTATATGGTCTCTTATGATATTAAGCTTGTGCTTGTACAACTGAAGCCTAGTCATAGCTAGGCTCTCGATAAGGGAAAGACCCACTTCTATAAGGAGAATAGGATAGGGTGTATTGCTTTTAGTTTTAAGGTTATACGTTATAAAATGCTTCTGGATTTGCTCAATCTTTCTCCAAGATTCTCTAGAGACGCTGCAACCCCAAACCTCACATCCATATAAGATAACATGAGTGACTAAAGTTTCAAAGAGGAACTTCTTTCTATCCCACATTAAGAGGTTTGCCATTTTACAATTATTTTTAAGACCAAAATAAGCTTTCCACCACCCATTAATCCTTTTCTGAATGCTATAGTTCTGGTTGAGCTTGTGATGAATATCAATTCCTAGGTACTTGTAAGAAGACACTTCCTCCAAGTTACAATTGTCGTACATAAAATTAGTGTAAGTGTCCTTCTTGGATTTGATAATCATAACTTTTTTTTTGTCAGTGTTAACAGACATACCCATTGTAGAGCAAAAATCCTTAAGAAGTATAAGTTTCTTATCAAGATTAGATGGGCACCTTGCGAGAAGAACAATATCGTCAGCATAGAGAAGAAGGATGATGACTATCCTAGCTAAGATCGTGCCAGCGCATCTTGCTTCCTCTAAACAAACTTCTAGCTTGTCGATGTAAATTCCAAATAGGGTAGGGGAGAGGGGGCAACCTTGTTTAACTCTGATATTACACTTATTAACTTTTGACCACCCTTCATTGCTCTTTAACTTGGAAATTACATTCTTGTATAACCTTATAGCGGCCACTCTTAGCTTGAAAGGAACATTTAGCTCTTCTAATATATTCCATAACTTGTTTCTAGGAACCGTATCGAAAGTCTTTTTAAAATCCACAAAGCGAAAGTCTTTCTAAAGTCCACAAAGCAACAAAAGAGATTGGATTTATCATTGCGGCATTCCTCCACAATGATCCTAAGCGTAATGAGGTGGTCCGTTGTTGAGTGTTGCCTTCTAAAACCCACTTAGCCTTTAGCCCGCTTACCTTCACTTTCAGGCCAAATTCTCAACTTCTTTTCCAAAATAATACCATATAACTTGGCTAAGAGAGGGTTGATCATAATTGTCTGATAATTAGAGGGGTTATTTGTATCCCCACTTTTAAAAATAGGGATAATGAGGCTTTGAGTCCAAGGTTTAGGGAACCCTTGCTTGACCACTTGGTTGAAAAGCTTGTGGCTGTGGGGGATGAGGACAGGGCCTCCAATTTTTAAGATTTCCGCCTGGTAACCTTCAATGTCTTTAGCTTTCCCATTTGCCAGGCGTTTAACCCCAAAATCAATGTCTTCTAATGAGAAAAATTCTTTCATTGTGAGCAGGGTTTCAAAATTATCCCTGGCATTTGGAGATTCATAAAGCTTTTTAAGATAGGAATTCCTATTGTGTAAAGCAATTTTATTATTATCTTTAGTTTTCCTAGTTAGAATCTGCCTCCAGAATTTCTTAGGAGCCACCTTAGAGAGGTGTAAGAGATTCTCTTATCTTTTACTAATATATTGCTTTTTTTTCCTTTTAGTTAGGGCTTTGTAGATTTTATCTTATCAATTTTGAGAGATTCATCAACGGCTTCCTTAAGTGCTCTCCTCGCACTTTTACAATCTTTGTCATACCATGGGTTGGTTTTGCTATTTCTTTTATTACTTGAGACTTCAATTGAGAACTTGTTAATAGAATATGAGAGGGTTGTAGTAAAATTATGATAGAGGTCATCTATGTTGTCTATAGTAGATAAAGGAAGAAAATTAGTTTTTAATTCATTTAGAAAGAGATCGTTTTTATTTCTATCAAAGATTAAGTTCTTTTGACTATAAGGATTATCTTCAATGGGATCTCTATGGATGACAAAATTGAGAGTTATGAGTAAAGGCATATGATCAGAGTTAGGCTTGTGGTCGTCTAAGATGTCAAAATTTATTATTTCGTTGTATAAAGGGGGATCGGAAATAACATACTCTACCACGCTGCTGCTAAGCCCATGGATGCAGGTCATCTGGCTAGAATTGGGCCACTTCTTTAGACCATTGCAAATTATGAGATCCTAAGCACTACAGAGCTTGACTAGCTCCGACCCAAACAAATTATCCCCAAGGTCTTCAGAGCTCCTTTTGTACCGACTAGCCAGAGTAAGGTTTTCGTCTAACCAAAAAGGATTGGGGTTGGAATGATTTCTTAGAAGAATAGCTTGGCTACTTGAAGTTCGAGCATTAAAGTCACCCATTAAATGATATTACCTTCATTCCTTAGGCTAGAAATATCATTCTCTAAACCATTGTAAGGACTATTTTTATCTAGATTATTTTTCTTATAGAAGTTAGAATTAATGGGGGGAAATAACAGATTGCTATGTAGGTCTTTTTATCATTAATATCAATAATCTCAATCCAACTATATTGGTTGTAAGGGTCGTTTTTATAAATCCTAGCATGGGGGGAGATGTTCTTCTTAATGTAGCAAGTTATGCCCCCAATGCCTCTACGGGAGGATCGCTTGTTCCAGGTAGACCATAGTGCAAAGCGATCTATGTTAGGGACATTAGATTCTTCGTGCTCCCAAGTTTCAACAAGCAATATAATATCCATATCATTTGAAATCCAACTTAGCTTGGGGCCTTTGTTCCATGGAAAGCCCCAACAGTTCCAAGAAAGAATTAGAAGCATGTTGAATTGCTATTTATTACTATCTTTTTTGTTTCTATCTCAAATAATGGCTTTTCTATTTCTGATTATTGCCCATTTTCCTTCCTTCCTAACTTCTTTTACCTTTTGAATCTCCTTTCTTAATTCTGCTTGATCTTCTGGAATGAGATCGTCATTTATAAATATTTTCGTTCCTTTTAGACTTGAGGTTTTATTAAGTATGTCATACTTATGGTCAGTAGAGCTCACCTTTATTCGGATAAGTCTTATTTTATTCTCAATTAATTTCCCAAACCTTGTTGCTTCTGTGAGACACGTGGTTTCAATTTGTAATCTATTATGTAATTCTGTTTGGGCTATGGCTAAAGTATCCTCATCTACCTCCTCTTTCAAATCGAAAATTATAAAGTTCAAGGCCCTTTTGTTATGCTCATGGTCTAATTCGATCAATTTTTTCATTTCATCTTTAATTGGTTTGATATCTAATTTACCTACCCCACTATCTAGGGTGAGACTATTGTTAACTTTTTCTTCTAGTTCTTTAATCATGTCCTTCATTTTAAGACTCTCTATATTATCAGCATCTCCCTGCTGGGATGTTTGGTTCATATCTTGGTTTTGTTTTTCTATGACCTGCAACCTAGTCTCCATTGCTTCCATTTTATTCTCCAATAGTTCTATTTTATTTTCTATTTGTTTTTGGATCTTGTCTTCAAGAGATGTGAATTTGTTTTCCAGCATGGCTTCTAACGGGGTTTGTAGCTTGACTTCTCTTTCTTCTCTACGTTTCTCTAAAGACTATATACTCATAAAGGCTCTATAGAGTAGCTGTACTAGGTCTACCTTTGGTAATCTTTGGTAGCTATGGTGAATTATTCATACTTGAGAATATATGAGAAGATATGTATCAGAAAAAGATAAGGAATGTGTGCACCTGAATATCAGCAAACCGGACAACAAACCTCAAGTGCCCAGGTCCGAAAATTTATCGAGAAAAAATCACCTCAGACTCAAGTATTAATCAAGAAAATTTGCCGCAAAATTTTCACCGCAGACCCAAGTGTTAATCGAGAAAATTCACTGCAGACCCAAGTATTAATCGAGAAAATTCACCGCAGACCCAAGTATTAATAGAGAAAATTCACCGCAAACCTAAGTATTAATCGAGAAAATTTTCACCTCAGAATTCACCGCAAACCCAAGTATTAATCAGGAAAATTCACCGTAGACCCAAGTATTAATGGAGAAAATTTTCACCGCAAACCCAAGTATTAATCGAGAAAATTTTCACTGCGGAATTCTAAGGTGAATTATATATATATATATATATATATATAACCTTTTAATAAAAAAATTATATATCTTATTTTTTAAATATTATAATTTTACCTTTAAATGAAAAACATTATATATCCCATTTTTTTATATCATATTTTTACATAACATTGAGTGTGTAATATTCAAAGGTTTTGATATATATATATATATATATATATATATATATATATAACCTTTTAATAAAAACATTATATATTTTATTTTTTAAATATTATAATTTTATTTTTAATAAAAACATTATATTTCATTTTTTAGATATTATAATTTAGAAATAACATTGAGTGTGTAATATTCAAAAGTTTTGATATATATAGTTTTAATTACGTAAAAAAACATAATTTTATTGATAATTTAAATTTAAATTATTTAAATTTAAAAAAATTGATATTAATTAATGATATTGATTTGTATGTTAAATTTGTTTTTTAAGTTGGGTTTCAGTTTTTTTCTTTCTTTTAAAAGGCATACTGTACATGTAAGTTGAAAAAGGAACCATCTTGACCAAAATTTAAATGTCTTGATAATTTTGAAAAACTAAAAAAATTGAGATATTGTGATACAGTACCCAATGTCTTCTAATTGAAAGTAAAAAAAAACTAATTATCAGATGACTTAATAGGTGTTGGATCCTTTGCAGTGGATCTCTGCTGAGCTGACAAAGGAATGCATGGAATATGGGTTTCAATTCTTGCAAGCCACCCATTCACTAGGTTTGTCCCAAACTTCGTGTGTTGTATATCTTGACCGAGCAAGGCCTGCACTCCCTATGTCTGCAATGGGTCTCCTGGTGTTGATGCCATAACTTTATCCATCATCGTCTTAATTTGCCAATATAAAAGCAATGTCTGTGTATATATTTTGTCTCCCTCTCGTATGTCCTAGGTCTACCACAATATTACCCCAGTGTCGTAGTAACTTCGCCATGCTCAGTTCAGGTTTAACATTCAACATTTCCTTCCACTCTTCCAGTTTGGAGCCTACCTGGTTTGAGGATGATGCTCTATATGGGGTACTTGCCTCCATCTGAATAAGACCCACCCCTTGTCCCCTCCCTCTCCCAACTTGGCATCGATCGTCACCCCAAGCTCCATTAGTCACCTCCTGTCCTCGACCTCGATTGGGATTAGTTTTATTTTGACGCCTCAGACCCAGTTGTCCAATGTCCTTCCTTAAAGGATGCTTTGTGTCCTCAAATCTTTGACTTGATGATTAGACGCCAAAAGTTGAGCAAGAGATTAAGCCCCTATTGGGGTGCTAGGCAGAGTCTTTAGCGAGTGGCTAAGGATTAATTATGCCTTGTAAACATTACATTAGTAGAAAGACAAACTTCAAATTAAAATACATTGAACCTTCTATGAGAGGAAATCCAAATACACACTATATCTCCAACCTGATCTGTGTATAGTGAATTGATAGGCAAGCATACCATAAACTGGAGAATTAAAAAAACATCTGAAAGCGAGTGTCCCAATTTTGCATCTATGACCCTAGCTTGGTAAGGAGATTATATCACCCTAGGTGATTATTGGTCCTCAATTGGGCTCCATAAATTGGTGCTCTAGCATGAAAGCCAATAAGTCTTAGGCACATATAACAAAATCATAAAAACCCCATCCTCCCTAATGTAAGCATCGAACATTTGACCTGACTAGCAAGGCGAAGGGCTACAAATCTAGGTTCAAGCCTTTCTCAAGGCTAAATAAATAAACACAAAATGAGGATGGTAAAGATCCCCATAATAAATATAACAATGCATAAACCTAATTCCATGCATAACAAAGGATCACTTACCAATTCTTAGGCTAGGAAATCAACCATTCACAGAACTCACCAACTTCCAAATGACACATAAGAATCAACGAGAGGGGGAAATAAAGCATAACATACCAACAATTAACCATCCCATGTTGCCCCACCCAAGTCCTCCAAAACTAGACGATTGTTCGTCCTCTTCTAGTCCTGCCTTTCTCCTTGTGTCACACCTCTCAACAAGATTGAGTATCTATATACAACACTGAGGATGGTAAAGAGCCCCATAATAAAGATAACAATGCAGACACCTAGTTCCAAGCATAAAAAAGGACCACTTGCCAATTATCAAGCTAGGAAATCAGCCATTCAGAGAACTCCCCAACGTCCAAGTGACACATAAGAATCAACAAGAGGGGTAAAGAAAGTATAGCATACCCACAATTAACAATACCTTGTTGCCCCACCCAAGTCATCCAAAAACTAAATGGTCGCTCGTCCTCTTCTAGTCATGTCTTTCTCCTTGTGTCACACCTCTCAACAAGATTGAGGAGTATATATATATAACACTAGAAATGAAACATGCCCACCAAGTTCCTCCACCTTTTAAGATTTCACCTCGTGGTAGATTTCTCCTTAATTACACCTATGTACTTGACCATGCCATTACACATGCAAATGCATGTGAAATGATGGCCACACCACCCCCCTTCATTTATTACCCTTGGTCCTCTAGCTACTCCCTACCTCGCACCCCGATCTAGGGTGGTTTTTATGCTACATTTTGTTAACATAATGAAATCAAAAATTTATGATAATTAGAAAGAAATATTTTAAAAAATAAATTTATAGACAAAAATTAACATCCAAATTCCTTTGCTAATCAACACAATAATTATTATTATTATTATTATTGTGTTGAGAGGGCAACATGTCCATGCTCAACATAGAGTTTGACATGTATCCCTCTTAAAATAAAAATAATAAAAATAAAAAGTCAACTATAATTATTATTGTGCCGAGAGTGAATCACATTCTATAGCCAAGTATGGGGCAATGTGGGATTCCTCAATGGTCAATGTGTTGTTGACACATGTTCCTCTTAAAATAAAAATAAAATATTCTCTAAATAGAAAACTAATGTCAACTATAATAAAATGCAAAAAGAAATATACCTATTTAAAACATCAATAAAACAAACCTCACTATGGGAGAAAATGAATATGCATGCATAGTTACCTTTAATTAAAAACATTATAGAACATCAATAATCTCAACCTCCCTAGTTGATATTACAATCCAATATGGTAAAATATTTCAATCACTCTTAGTTATAAATAAAATATTTTGATGTCCACATGATGTAATATAATTTCTTATAAACTTTAAATAAATATAAGATAATTAGAAGTAAAAAAAATGGTATTAAAATGTTTAAACATTTTACTTTTAAAAAATATTTCAACACAAGTTTGAAATCCAAGTTAACTAATTTATGTCGATATCAACTTCATATGTTTATATATAAAAATAAAATGTTAAAAAAATTACTTTAATGTTGAATATTATAAAATATTCAATACTTTGGAAAAAATTAATTACAAGTTAAAAATAAAATAAAAATATATGATAAGAATAATAAGAGAGACCTCTAATTCATTTAGTTCTTAATATAAAATTAATGTGACATTTAAAAATATTCATACTAATAAAATAAATTAATGTGGGTAATCAATTAAATACTTGAATATGCAAGATTAAGTAATATTAGTGATGTATGCTTAAAATTATATTAATAACAAAAAAATCATTTTAATATGGTCAATGTAGTGCTCAAATAAAATGTCTCAATGTACATGTTATGTTATGTAAAATATTTTAATGTGAGTTTAAAAAATAAGTATGTCATATATATAATAATTGGAAAGAAAAAAGTTTTATGGCTAAAACATTTGAATTAGTCTCACTATTAAAATAAGTTTTATGATTAAAATGTTTGAAATAGTCTCAATATTTATATTTTGGTATTTTTTAGGTTTTTTTTAATTTTCTGGTTATTTGAATTAGTGTCACTATTTAAATAAGTTTTATGATAAAAATGTTTGAAATAGTCTCAATATTTATATTTTACATTTTTGTCATTTTTTAAGGTTTTTTTTCCTTTTAGGGTTGTGGTCGATTATCCAAAATTGTCCATGAAATCCAATGAAGATTTTTTGAACTTCCAAGTTTAAGTTGCGTACTCTATATAACATTCAAAAATACAATTTAAATAATAAAAATTTACAAGTTATATATATAGAAAGAAAAAACCACTAAATATTTTGCACTTTAAAAGAGATTTACATCTTAAAACATTTAATTTCTCAACATATGCTGCTAGATCGGTATTTAAATGATTTAAATTTAAAATTGATTTATATTCACTGATTATTACAAATGTTATTATTATATCACTTTAAAAAAACTAATATCTTACTTTATATATAAAATAAATTAAATTATAGAACTTTTAAAAATTAAAATTACAATTAAAAATAGCCAAAATTTTAAATAGATCACCATAAAATATGCTGAGGTTTAATAGGATTCATGTGTTTAGGTTTAATAGGATTCTCATTTAAAGGTTAATATGATCCTCATTTGGTATGGTCTTTCTGAAGAAAGTCATGATTCCTACGACTATACAGGAGATTCTCTCCAGCAATGCATGGTCGGGATAATAATTCGTATCATAGGTTTATTTCTATGAACGAATGACCATAACCGGGATAATAATGCTCTACCAATGGATTTCACACGCACGGTTGGGATAATAATTTGTATTATATGGCTTATTATCTATACGAAAGCATGGCCATGGCCAGGATAATAAGCTCCCGCAATGGATTCATGGACAGGGTTGGTGAATGGAAAAAATTTAACACAAGCATAGTATGAGCAGGGTTCGCGAGATTTTAATACAAAGTAGAATGCATAGGAGGTTTGAGGTTTGGTGAACACTGTAATAGGAAATTTTAATATAAAATTTTAAGAAAATGCAGAAAGCATAGGAGATAGGAGGTTTGGGAAAAAAATCAAGGTAAATGAAAAAGGAAACAAAAGTTTTAAGGATGATTGTTGAGTGTAGCAGTTTTGCTGTAGTTTTGGAAAACATTCCAAGGACCAAAAGTTTAAATAAAAAGTAAATGGAAATATATGATAGGGTTAAAATAATGATACAAGAAAAATGATAAATTTATAATAAGACTGGCTTATATAGTAAATTAAAAATTAAAATATTTATTAATCATATTGTAAATGTACTTAGGAAAATTGTTAGATACATATCAAATGAGAAGGTTGTCGCTTGGCTATTAACTGTATAGTGAATGAAGATGAAAAGTTACAGAGAAAAAGGTAAATGCATGCTAAATAAGAAAGCTGTGACTTGGCTATATTTATTTCATATTGAATGAAAATGCATAACAGAATAAAAATGCATAAAAGTAAATACATCTCAAATAAGACGGCTGCCGCTTGGCCACTACCTATAATTAAGTGGCTCGCCATTAATAGCATAGTAAATGGAGGGATTAAAAAAATAAATGAGAGAGTCACTTGAACATCAATGAGATAATAAATGAGAAAAACTTTGCAGAATTAAAAAGCTTGTGGTTGAGATAATAAATGAGAAAACCTTTGCAGAATTAAAAAAGTTGTGGGTGAGATAATAAATGAGAAAAACTTTGCAGAATTAAAAAGGTTGTCGTTGAGATAATAAATGAGAAAAACTTTGCAGACTTAAAAAGGTTGTGATTTGGCAATTAACTTCTAGCATAGTAAATGGAGGGAATTTAAAATAATTTCTTGCCATTTGTAGCATAGTAAATGGAGGGAATTTAAAATAAAAATGCATGCCAAATGAGAAGGTTGTGATTCAATTATATAACAAATTAGAAAAACTCGGCATATTTAAAAAGGTTGTGGTTTGGCAATTAACTATATTATAAATGAGAACGCATGGTATAATCTATAAAAAGAATAACTAAATGAGAGAAAAACTTTGCAGAATTAAAAAGGTTGTGGTTTGGCAATTAACTTCTTGCTATTAGTACACCGGATGTTGGTGACAACAAGAGTGCAAATGACAACCGCCTCTCCCATGCCCATGAAGACAAAGATCTGCAGCGCAAGACCTCACCTGATATGGATCCTCAAGGCAGTAACCATCCACACGAGATGAAAGAGATAAGATATGATGAAGACACGCTTGGACAGTGTCACACCCTCCAGGTAACTCTCTGCAGCAATCATCCTAAATGATTACCTGGATTGACATGCCGATTGGCCATAACTCTTCACTCGAGCCCGCTCACGAAAACAGTTATGACACGCAGCTGCGTGCAAGGCTCAATCATGATCTACCCCTTCGCATGTGTGTCACATGCCTTTTAAAAGGAAGGCCCCTCAGCACAAAGAGATCCACAATCAGTTCCTTCAGTGTTTTTTATTAATATTGTTCTTGCCCTCCTGTGCACCCAGTCCGTTGCGCAACCCTCTTCATAGAGCTGCACTGCGCAGAAATCTCTAGGCCGCAATTTATCCAGCATGCACATCTTATCCCAGCTCTATCTATCCTGCCCAATCTCATAAATCTGCACGCACCCATTACCCTGCGCCCCTTGACTGGCTCTCCCCCTCATCATTCCCCCTATCCTCTTGTGCTTCTCCCTTGCTTCGATCATCTCCCACTTCTTAGCATCCCCCCATCTCTGTCTCACCTCTACTTCAATGGGCCATGGCACCTAGGCTGCACCAAAGAACCGT
The DNA here is from genome assembly GCA_034641835.2 of Pinus albicaulis. Classification (NCBI taxonomy): domain Eukaryota; kingdom Viridiplantae; phylum Streptophyta; class Pinopsida; order Pinales; family Pinaceae; genus Pinus; species Pinus albicaulis. The sequence continues at coordinate 174,861,908 of CM076571.1, forward strand.
CTGTGGAGGGCAAAGAGGGGCGCTCCCCGATCGATACCACCATGGGATGGATAATCACCTGGACTCTGTTGAAGGCTCCTCCTCAGGGAGTTACACTAGACAGAGCCCCGAACGTGATCAGGAGGAGGAGGCCCCTGTGCAGGCCTCGCAGATAGGTAGATGTGGACCTCAGAAGTCCACCATTACACATTAGACACACCTCCTGCCTCGCAAGACCGAACCTCTTCTGGCTCAAGAGGATGAGGGTGATGATACAGATGTATGGATCATGGATTCTGAAGGGACATGGATGCGCGTCTCTTATACAGAATAATCGATGGCTCCCATTCTATGTGCATCGGTCCCCAAACTTACACGTCCACCCACTGATACAGAAGAAGCGGCTACGTAGCCGTAAACCTGCCCCATAGTGGAGGAAGAGCTAGACAATAATGATGTAGCTGAAAACTAAGGACTCCGAAGCTGCTCAATTCTTCATTGTTTTTTGTCATGCCTCCTATCACCACGGAATTTCAAGTTATACTTATGCTTCTGCATATTATGTAATTTCTGGATACACCAGCGATTCTGCACATTTTATAATTTCCTGCTTCAAGTATTTTCCGGGCTGGTTTCCTCCACTAAACGGAGGCAGCCTTGAAACCGTGCAACAAAGGCTGGATGGTTTCCTCCATGAAATGAAGGCAGCCCTGAAACCGTGCAACAAAGGCTGGAATTGGTAAAGCTCAGCTTACCAACCAAGCCTATAACATATGTATTGTTTCTATTTTCAAATTAATATAGATTAGCTTAATTTACCAAAAAACAAAGTAAATGGAAGGAATTTAAAATAAAAATGCATGCCAAATGAGAAGGTTGAGACTAGTTAATCATCAATTACATAATAAATTCAACTCTGCAGATCTAAAAAGGTTGTGGTTTGGCAATTAACTATATTATAAATGAGAATGCATGGTAGCATTAGAAAATTTTATAGAAAAACAGTGAAATGAATGATCTATAAAAAGAAAGAAAATGATAGAAAGTTGTAAGGTTGTAAATTATAAAGAGAAAAAAGAAAGAATTTAATGAGAGAAAAACTTTGCAGAATTAAAGAGGTTGTGGTTTGGCAATTAACTTCTTGCCATTAGTAGCATAATAACCGGAGGGGATTTAAAATAAAAATGCATGCCAAATGAGAAGGTTGTGACTAGTTGGCCATCAATTTTCTAATAAATTGAACTCGGCAACTGAACTCGGCAGATTTAAAAAGATTGTGGCTAGGTAATTAACTATATTATAAATGAGAATGCATGGTAGAATTACAAATTTTTATAGAAAAACAGTGAAATGAATAATCTATAAAAAAGATTGAAAGTTGCAAGGTTGTAATTATAAAGGGTAAAAAAAAATAACTAAATGAGAGACGCGGGTCAGGTTAGTTTAATTATATAATAAATGAAAATTTACAATAAAATACAAAAATTTAGAAAATAAAAAGGTATATGCATAGCAAATGAGAAAGTTGTGGCTTAGCCATTTAACTCTATAGTAAGTGAAAAATAAATTAATAATTAAAAAAATATTAAATAAGAAATTTATAGCTAAGTCATTAACTATTTAATAAATAAAAATATATGACCAGGTGTTTAAAAAAATTAAAGAACATAAAGATAAATGTACACCAAAAGGGAAAATAAGAAAGAACTAAATGAGAAAGAGGCAGAGGCAGCTTAGTTTAATGGTATAATAAATGAAAATTTACAATAAAATAGGAAAATTTAGCAAATAAAAAGGTAAATGTATATCAAATGAGAAATTTGTGGATTGGCCATTTAACTTCATTTAACTTCATAGTAAGTGAAAATGAACAGAAAATTTAAAAATATTAAATATATATATATATATATTTTGAATGAGAAAGTTGTGGCTTGGCCATTTAACTCAATAGTAAGAGAAAATGAATAGAAAATTATATATATATATATATATATATATATATATATATATATATATTAAATAATAAATTTATAGTTAAGGACAAGGTGTTTAAAAAATTTGAAAAACATAAAGACAAATGTATACCAAATAAGAAGGATGAGAATAATGAAATCTATGAGAAAATACATATAAAGAGAAAAATTATAATTCGATCAATAACTAGAAAATTATTGAAATTGTTATTTCTTAAGCAAAAGAAATTAAAATTAAAATATTAAACACGATAAAAATTTTGAATTTTAAAAATTATTAACTAAATACATGATAAATAAAAGCACCACTTTCTTGCAATTAAAAAAATTATAAAATATAATATAAATTCTATATTTTAAAATTATTAAAAATAAGTATAATTATGAAAAGAAAAAGTCGAATCATTATTAAAAAAATAATAATAATAATAAAAATTGAGACACTGATAACATATTATTTGGCAACATATTATTTGGCAGGGAAAATTATATCATGTGAAGTTATGAGTGGGCGTTGTACCTAAAGGGCCAGTGGTAGCTTTCATAATCAAACTCCTGTCACGAGCCCAATATGAATATAACCCAAATTCACACTAAATTAATAATAAATAGCCCAATATGAATATAACCCAAATGGAGTATTTGCCACCTTTAAAGAGAGGCTGTTATACCTAAAGGCATATATATTAAATTAAATATAGATGAATATAACCCAACTACACTACTATCAATACATATAGCCCCACGAATATAACCCAAATTCACATTAAATTAATAATAAATATATAGAGTAGTTTTTTAGCTTTTAATTAACTTTAAATCTTAAAAATTTAAAGCTAATTAAATTTATACGATAAGAAATTTAAAATTCACTATGGATATCAGAAATTTAGGGTTTCTGTAACTACCACTGTGATTTATTTTCGAAAATTTTCACATATAAGGAAGTTTTCGTAAACTAACTCTAAAGGGATCAAAATTGAATTTGTCATTCTAATTCCTACACCAAATTTTTTAAACAATAGTTAATACCTAGAATCCAAGAGTGTTAGAAATATTCATGAAACAAAACGCTAAAATTAAGCAAAAGGTTGCTTTTCCATGATTTAGAGTCTTACAAAATATTCATGAAACAACACGCTAATATTATGCAAAAGGTCGCTTTTCCATGATTTAGTATTTGTTAAAGCAACAAAATTATTTCAAGTGAATTTCAATAAAGTAATTTACCTTATAAAATTACTCAAATACAGTACCAATAATGCATATTGCCATTGACTTAAAAGGAAAAATCAACACATTACCAAAGAAGTAATTAAAATGCACATTGCCATTCACTAATTCTAAAAAGAAAAATTAATACATTAACAAAGGAGCATATTACTGTTCACTTATATCCTTTTTATCAAACCCACCACGAAACATCAGTTCACTGGTACGGTCAATGATACTATTCACTTACAACTCACCTTGAAGGGATAAAATAGGCATTACTTCCTAGTGACAATGACGATTATGTTATAAAGTCACCACAAGAACTCAGAACCCACTTCACTGGTAAAGTCTTAACCCTCAAGGGATATAATGAGCATTATTGCTTCCTAGTGAAAGTTATGATAATGTTATAAAACCCATCACAAGACCAATGATTAATATGCTATAAAACCCATCACAAGAGTGAAAGCTATGATTATGTTGTAAAACCGGTCACAAGAGTGAAAGCTATGATTATGTTATAAAACCACCACAAGACCTTAGTTCACTAGTAAGGTTGAATTTGATATAATGGGCATTACTTCGTAGTGAAAGTTAGGATTACGTTATAAAACCCATCACAAGACATCAGTTGACTGGTAAAGTTGAATTTGATAGAAGGTTGAATTTGATATACTGGGCATTACTTCCTAGTATGTTATAAAACCCATTACAATTCGTCAGTTCAGCTAATGTTATAAAACCCATCACAAGACCTCAGTTCACTGGTAAGGTTGAATTTGATATAATGGGCGTTACTTTCTAGTGAAAGTTAAGAATATGTTATAAAACACATCACAAGAACTCAGCTCACTGGTAAGGTAGCGAAAATTATTACAATGATATAATACCCACCACAAGACCTCAGCTCAACGGTAAGGTAGTGAAAATTATTACACTGATATAATACCCACCACAAGACTCAATTCACCGTTGAAGGTCTTGAATAAATGAGCATCACTTCTTCGTGAAAATGATGATCATATTAAACCCTGCGCAAAACCCACCACAAGATCTACCTTGAAGGGACAAAATGGTAAAAATAACCACCTAGTGAAAATAATGACTATCTTGTAAAACCCTTTGGAAAAGGGGATTTAGATAAAATTCAATGCTAATAAATTACATTAAGTTTAAAAGGAAATGAAATTATATTTTAAAATTTTGAGAAATGGAAACACCTCTATAATCGCTAGAATTTTTGAAAATAATAGTTCATGGCAAGAAGTTGATAGTCTAGCTAGAATAGCATTTCATAGATAGAAATTAAAAGTCTAGAGGGTAAGCATGGAAAAGACTTAAGACATAGAAAAGGAAAAATCTAAACATAATTATAAAAACATTCCTTCATGGTATTTTTTTGGGAATTATTCTACAGTTTCCCGTGTTTACTTAATAATGAGCCATGAGCCTAATCGTTAAGAGGTTTTTTTGGAATTATTCTACAATTTCCCGTGTTTACTTACTAGTGGGCCTAATCGTTAAGAGCATGTGTTTCATCTTAAGAGGTCACAAGTTCAAAACCAGAAAGGGGTAGAGTATGTATGATGTGTTTCCTTACTAATGGACCTAATGGTTAAGAGCATGTGTTTCCTCTTAAGAAGTCATGGGTTCAAAACCAGAATGGGTAACCAGACGGGATTAGAGTATGTATGCCTTCGTAGACTTGACAGTCAGATCATTGGAGAGAGGTTGGTCTCTTGTCCCACAAACAATAGGGTATCAGACACCAATTTGGTATCTAACTTGGCTGTAGCCTTAAAATTGGATAATAATAATAATAATAATGTCATCCTCAAACCTCTTAAGTATCTACTATATAAAGAACCCAAATTTGGATAAATTTGGATTTTCTAATATGTTACTAATGTCAACTAGAACCTCTTAAGTATCTACTATATAAAGAATCCGAATTTGGATTTCTCTTATGTATCTACTATATAAAGAATCCGAATTTGGATTTTCTATAATGTTACAGATGTCAACTAGATGTTATTTCCGGATCGGATGATATAAGTAAATACATTTTGAAAAGATGAAATTAAAAAAGGGATAGGGCATGGGGTCAATACATGTTATCCTCAATGATCAGGAAAAGAAGATAGATGGAAATTCACACTTAAAAGGCATTTCAAATTCTAAATTATATTAAATTTTCATATGTGACAATCTAGTTCATTATGAAATACGCTTAAACTTTCATTAGATGGTTTTAAGCCAATCCTATAACTGTAGGGGAGCTATTGAATACGAAAATCCAATTTTATTTCAATGGTTTCAACCAATGCACACAAGTACATAGTATGAGGGGATTTTATTTCAATGGTTTCAACCAATTCACACAAGTACATAGTATGAGGGTACAAAGGATACTCATGGGAAGAAAAAAAAAAGGATGAAAATAAAATGCAAATATTTTCGTTACCATTCTCATACTTTCAGCATATAAAATTGGAAAGAAAAATTAAAGTTAAAAAATGCAAATAGTTTCTTTACTATTATGATAATGGAAGTTCCATTGTAAAAGTTTCGAAACATGAGTCTTAGATGGTAGTGTTGGGAAGTTCTAGGTGTATGGATGTTTTTGTAAGATTTTAAAGATACAAAATTGGAAAAGGAAAAAAAGGAAAAAAACTTGGTTGTATAATGTTTACATGAAGCAGGTATGAAGCATAATATGAATCGTAAAAATATTCAGGCCATCTACCTACTATCGACATGACAGTGAATAGTCCATGTTTTAGCTAGGTCTAATGTATAGAGGAGATCCAATTTTATTTCAATGGTATCAATCAATGCACACACAAGTACATAGTATGATGGTTAAATGGATACCCATGGAAATAAAGAAAAAACAACACGAAAAATGAAAATAAAATGAATAGTGGATAAGAAGATCCAATAGTGAATAGTCCATGTTTTAGCTAGGTCTAATATATAGAGGCTTATGTATTGTTGCATTAGCTTGCTACATTATTTGTTGAAAAAGAATAGTACTCCATGTTTTAGCTAGGTCTAATTTACAACTTGAGTGAGTGGGCCTAATGGTTAAGAGCATGAGTCTCCTCCTCTCCTCCATTATTTGTTGAAAAAGAATAGTACTCCATGTTTTGGCTAGGTCTAATGTACAACTTGAGTGGGCCTAATGGTTAAGAGCATGAGTCTCCTCTCCTCCTCAGAGGTCTAGGAGATCACACGTTCAAAACTAAAAAGATAGAGTATATATGCCTTCGCAAGTGTCTGGCTTGGCCATGACCTTTATTATTATTATTATAGAGACTTGTGTATTAGCAAAACAGTTATTTGTTGAATAAAATTGGATTATTATTATTATAATTCTAAAGGCCTGTTGCATTAACAAAACGGTTATTTCTTAAAAAAGAAAAGAGCAAAGAAAGCAAAAGCAATCGATGCCAAACCTTCGATGTTCGCACCATAGAAAATTAGCAGCACCTATTACAGATCGTGACTCTTGAATCTAGGGTTGGGCTATGGAAAGAAAAAGATAACGGCGAAACTAATAATTTCAAGATGCATCTCCTTGAATCCACTGGAACTGCCCAGTAAAATCCGTCTTTCAGAAAAGACAGAAATCAAAAGCATCTGGCCAAATCAAAGTTAACAATATTTTTGCACAGAGATGTGCTCTAAAGCACGGGTGGGGGAAGAGCTTGCTGTGTGCACCTAGATAAGGACAATTACCCTAGCATAGGGCCAAGATCAGATTTGCATTTGGAGCTTTTTCAGTCCTCCTTAGGGCTTATCAAATTTGGAGTTAAAATAGAATTATGCTAGTTAGTTATTTCCCCGGGGTGGTGGGAGAGACCAGGTGGGCGAAGAGCTTGGTGTGTGCATCTAGATAAGGACAAATACCCTAACATAGGGCCAAGATCAGGATTGCATTTGGAGCGTTTTCAGTCCTACTCAGGGTGTAATAAATTTGGAGTTATTGAATTATGCTAGTTATTTCCCCAGGGTGGGAGAAGAGCTTGGTGTATAAGGACAAATACCCTAGCATATCGCCAAGATCAGGCTTGCATTTGGAGTTTTTTCAGTCCTTCTCAGGGCTTCTTAAATTTGGAGTTAAGATGAAATTATACCTATTTATTTCCCATAGTAACATTCTACTGATCAAGTTTTCATCTTGCAAACAGTAACAGGAAGCCTATCATTGCTAAATCAAATCATTTTCTTGCAAACAGCAACAGGAAGCCTATTATGGCCAAATCAAATCATTTATTTTACTCAAGTGATTAGATTATAATGGAGATTGTGGCAGTCGAACATTGTGTCAGTGGGCAAGGGGAGTAATTATACTCGTATGCCAATCAAGAGGAGAAGTTGGTGAAAACATCACAGGCATGTTAGAAGCACTATAAACGTAAGCAACTTGAACCATGAATAAACTTGAAGCAATGATAAACATTTGCACCTGCACAGCAATTTCAAATCAAACATTTATTCCTGGACATCTAGAATCAAACATTTATTCGGAAGCCATGGGGGGTTTGTTTGGTCATACATGCGGAAAAGTTTTGGGTAATATAGCACTGACTGTCACGGCCCATGGAGAGGAAACCTATCACAATGTATTCTGTGCCCATGCACTTGTCCGTCTCTGGACAGCTACATCACACATAAATACTACTTTGGGGAACTTGCTGTTTTTGGGCTCGTTTTTTCTTTTCATGTCACAGTACTGAAATCCAGTTTACATATCTTGAAAGAAAATTGGTATATCATAGGTTACCAATCTGCCTACTGATGCACAGAAATTAAAGATGCGAATAGTAAGGAAAGAAGCCTGAATTGAGAAACAGATTGGACAAATAGTCCATATAATACATATAATAATTACCTACATTATTATTTGAATAAAACACCGAACAAAAAGACAAAGTTTTGCTTGATTTGTAATTATTCTATGTTCATACAAACAGTTTAATTTCTGAGCCACAGTAGAACAAACTATGCTAATAACATTTCAGTGATAGTTTTCAATGCTTTAATCTCAAGTTAATTCTTCCTAACTACCCCTATAGGCTTGTAACCGTTTCTAATGTCCATACAAACGGCTTAATTTCTGTGCCACTATAGAACAATGTGTGCTAATCCCATTTCAAATGAAAACTTTTGGTACAAACGGTTTAATTTCTGTTCCACTATAGAACAACGTATGCTGATCCCATTTCAAATGAAAGATTTCAGCACTTCAATCTCACATTATTTCATATTAACTAACACTCTAGGCTTGTAAATGTTTCTATGTCTTCATAAACGGTTTGATTTCTGTGACAGTGCAGAAGATTGTATGCTGGTTCAAATGATTCTTTTCAGAGGTGTTAATCTCACATACTTCGTAGTTTATACTAACAAGTCCTCTTGGCTTGAAATTGTTTCTTAAGTACATTTATCAGTTTTATTTCTGTGACACTATAAAACGAAGTATAATAGCCCTATTTCAAATGAGAATTTCCGGTGCTTCAACCTCAAAGTACTTCATACTAATTAGCCTCGACTGTAGGTCCGTGCTAAGTGTAGCCTCCTATAGGGTATAGGGTTTAAAACAGTCCAATCAATACGCCGAGGGTCAGTACTTCATACTAATTACCCTGATTGTAGGTCAGCGATAAGTATAGCCTCCTCTAGGGTATAGGGTTTAAAACAGTCCAATCAATACGCTGAGGGTTCAGTACTTCATATTAATTAGCCCTGACTGTAAGTCAGCGCTAAGTACGTCCTCCTATAGGGTATAGGGTTTACAACAGTCCAATCAATACGCTGAAGGTTCAGTACTTTATACAAACTAATTAGGCCTGATTGTATAGGTCAGCGCTAAGTATGGCTTCATATAGGGTATAGGGTTTAAAACAGTCCAATCAATAAGCTGAGAGGTCACTTCTCCCAAGAAGAAGTGAGAAGGGGTGTCTCGCATCCATCAATTTGGCATCCAACTAGGTTGTGATATTAATTTATATTATTATTATTATTACTATACTTCTATGCACTATACTGATCAAGAATTTACAATCAGTGCTGATCAGGGATTTACAATCAGCGATATAAATATTACATCCACATGCTACACTGATCAGTGATTTCACATCAGTATTAGTAGCCATAATAATAGTTTTTTTCTAACTGTGGTGCCAAAGAGACAGAATCAGATATTGCAGTAAAGAAATGGTGAAGTTTCAAAAGTTTAGAGACAAAGAATTATATATTCTGAGCATAAAAATAGAATGACCTCAGGAATATCTGTGATCATGAGCTCAATTCTGTGTTCATGGACAAAGTCCCCAACAAAATGACCCCAAAATTTGCCCACCCCCATAGAAGAAAGTATGTGAATTCCATTAAAATGTGAGCCTGTAATGCTTCTATCTCGCAGAACTTCATTAAAAATATGGTGATATGGGGACATAACAGATGGAGTTCTGGTATCACTAACATCAGAAACAGAAGAAAAAAAAACACAAACTAGAACTCATACATAGTAATATACGGATGGTGGCCAAACCCCATCAGTAAAGAAAGATGGAGCTCAGATTGATTCATTTGTGTTAGTTTATCAAACAACCTACCATTCAGCAGCAACAACGAATTAAGAGCCGCTGAACATCAGTTGATGAACAGAAAACCTAGGTCATGTTTCAGAGGTCTCAAATGGCAGCAGCAGCAACCTAGGAAGAAGAAATCAATTTACTTTACAGCTTTGCACCAGACATTAAAAAACAAAACAAAAAACTGATTTGATTTGAGGCGAAGTTACTATAATTACTATAATTTTTTCCCCAGCGTGTTCTTGTTGTTGTGCATCCAAACCTTGAGAACATGGCGCCGGACGCCAACCTCGTTGCAAAACTGGTGAACCGCTGCCTCGTCGTGTTTCTGAATCCTCCACCCCAACTGATCGGCAAACGCCTGCATTTTCTCCTTTTGGTCCTGCGAAAATTTCGTCCGGAAACGTTTCTTCATAGCCGACGAGGACGACCCAACTACACGCCCGACGAACCCCTCGTGGAGCTCCGGGTCGCCGAGCGTGCAGGCGGAGCTCAAGGCCATTAACATCTGAGGACCAGACGCGTTCGCCGCCGCCACCGTGTGCGGCGGAGATGGGGAAGAAAACAGCGGGACGCCAACATTTCCACCACCGGGCAGCAGCCGTTTTTTATCGACCCGGCTCCGTCCCGCCGGACCGGAATACCACCCGTCCAACCCGCCCTCGCCCTCAACTTCTTGCCTGTGAAAATTCCGATGGCAACCGCAGGCCTGGCATTTGAGAGCCTCCGCCGTGCCTTCCAAACCACTGGCCATGAATTCCCCGCATCCATCCAAAGCATGGCTCCCAATATTCGCCGCATGATTTTTCTGGCATTCTCTGTATCTCACAATCTTCTCACCACTTTCACCCTTCTTCGACTTTTCCACCAAAGCCTTCCCATCATCGCCATTCCCATTCTGAGAAACATGAACATTATTGCTATTATTACTATGTATATTGTTATTTCCAGTGCCAGCCTCATGAACAATATTGGCGGGGTTCTGAAAAATCTGATGCTGCTGAAGCCTGGAAATGTCATGAACAGACACGGGCGGGATCGAAACCGGGATCTGATGATGATGAGCATGATGATGATGATCCATCATATATTATCAAAACCTAAACCTAAACCTAAATCTAAATCTAAATCAAAACAAAAATCAAAATCCAAATCTAGGCCATTAATCTGCCAATTTTTGCTCTAGAGCGCCCTAATCCTGATCGCGCTGCAATCCTCATAATCCCGATCTTAATCAAACCTGCTGCACTAAACTAAATACCAATACCAATACCAATACCACCTGCAATCTGCGGATCATAATAATAATAATTTCTCGCACAGGATTATCATAAATTGAAATTTCCTCGGGTCTGAAGGGTGCCAAGTGCCCACTGCCCGCCCTTTTGGCTTAACCGCGGGCAAGCCAAATCCGAGCTTAATACCAATAACTGGCGAAGGGCCACGCGTCGTCGCCCGGGCGGAGGGCTGCGTCGGTTACTTTAAACAAATTTTCAAACTCTCTCTGTCGTGTCGTGTCGTGTCGTTAATTAGAGTTTATTATGGAGGGGACCAAGTTCCAAGGTCGTGTCCGAAGCGCGGCTCATTTTTCCCTAAATGGGCGGTTACCCCTCGTCTTATCTTTCGGCTAATTATTATTGATTAATTAATTAAACGTTTCGTTTCCGATTTTTCCATTAGTTTATTGAACCATAACGTCTCTGTACAGCACAATCTAATCGTGTTCTGCCTGCAATCTAATCTTGTTCTGCCCCCAAGTCAAGTCAATATAATAGTACGTCATAAAATAAAATATTGGTGCAGTGTGTGGTAAGGAGAGCCCCGCGTGAGGATTTTTCTTCTGAGATTTCGAACAAAGTCTAGGCCTTTGTCGTGGATAATACAGTGCCACTCCTCCTTTTTATCCTCCGACGATATTTACCGGTCCCACTCTGACCATTGCCGGCAGCTTTTTCGGGTAGACAATTCCAAACGTCTCAGACCCTCCTCCTTCAATGTACATGTATTGTCACATCTACTACTTGTACACGGCATATCTACAAATTGCCTATGCCCAACGTTATTCACGACAGCGACAAACATAGAGAGTGATAGCACAGTAGTGGGAATCATGTTGAATCATGTTGAATTATGAAATTTAGAAATTTCCAAGTTTGATAGGGCAAACATTATGCACCACACATCCATAGTGACAATAAGGAGTGGAAATTATGAATGAATGAAAGAAATTTTAACGTCCACGAAACTAAAAATAGTCTATGGATTTCCTGTGTTTTTAGCCTTTTGTATTTCAGTTCTTTTCTTATTCAAATTGATGATAGCTGGCCCAATTTTCCAACTATCTCATCCCTGAAAAGACAATGCTAACATATTCCCATAACTTTCTCCATGTCTTTGAACGCATCATATTTAGCCAAGCTTTTAATGTTAAATGGAAAAATGAGAAGTTGTGGGTGTATGATTTTTTTGTTCGCAATTAGGTTAAGATTAGATTACGTTAGAACTAGAGTTAGTTTTAACATTCTTTAATATTAAATGGGAAAACTATTTACCCATCTAAGAGATTCTATCATAGATGGTCCCAAATTCAATCATATCAAAAATCTATCATAGATTGTTCTAAACTCTAACAAATCAAAAATTTATAAAATAAAGTTATGCAAACAATATATCCATCACTATTATGAAATTTAAAAAGTTTAAATAATAAATTGAAGTCACAATATTAATTTACATTTAAATAATCTTTGTTATCAATTGCTATTAAATTATAGATTTATTTCCTGGTTGGGGTTATGGATGTGGGTAATATCGCACAAGCTATGGGTATTAATAGCTCTCCCATGAGACAACTATGATATGAAGACGTCTTAGGCTAGCAGAGTCAGGAGACCTACAAGAGAACTTTCTCGAGGCAATAGTGGTTATAATATCGCTTATAATGGCCTTGGCTTGCAATTTTTGGACTTGTGAGATGAGAGTTGGGTTTGTCAAGGGATTATGCGGGAATTACAAGGGGGCTCTCCAGAGAGCCTAGCCCGTTCCTAGTTCTGTGGGGGAGCTCTCATGTGGGCGACATGTTTTTCTTTGGAAGCACATGGTCACTCTTAGTTACTCATACTATAATCTAGGATCCTTTGCAATATTTTTTGGAATTGGTTCTCATCGAGTGTCTAGTCCATAGAATTGAGAACTTTGGCAAGGAGATTTGTTTGGAAACTGGTTTTCTCAACGCAAAGGGTGACGAAGCAGAGGTTCACACTTTTTACCAGGTAATTCAATTCCTTTTTTCATTTGTAGTTGTCGACATATTGTATGCTTAATCAGTTTGGTCTAATTGGCAGTTAGTGTGGGAAATAAAGAGGCCATTCCTCCTTAGTGGGTGGCCCTCGAAGTCGTCCTCTCTATTCGTGTTGATTTTTGGTCGTGGGTGGCCCTATAGCTCCTTCTGCTCGGTGGTGAGTTGCATATTGGTGTCCATCAAGGATACCAAGGGCCAAAGGAACCTCAGTAGAAAATTTGTGGGTTACCTTGTGTTACATTGCCTTGTAGAGGATTGGTGGTATTTTTATGAGGAGACATTATTCGGAGATACCCTAACTGTACTGTGCTTCTTTGTTAGAGGAGTTAATTTTGAAACTTTTAGACCTTGGTTAATTCTTGTGTCGATTGCAGTGCCCTGTGTTTCCCTGGAAAGAGGAGTTGGGGTCATTTCTAGACATTTGTTTGCCTTGTAGAAATGGTGTGGGGAGGAGGGCTACCTCCTACCTGAGAAGGGGGGTGTTCACGTGGGTTTGGAGAGTGGGCGGGGTTGTTGTGGGATGGTTTCTTGTCTTAAGGTCATGGAGCTCTCTATGAGGCCTCCATATGCAACGAAAAAGAGGAGACCGGCCTCAAGTGGTTCCACCTGCAGATGAAGGAGAATTGGATCATCCGCTTGGTGGCTCCCCTGGACGAGTGGATTTTCCACCCCCGTTTGACTCCTTGGAAGCTCAAATTTGTCTAGTTCAAGCGACAATTTATCAACAAGCTCAAAATCGCCACAATGACCATAATAAAATCATCAGTTTCCTCAACGATATTCAGTGTAACCCGTGGCATATCCTTGACCACCAAGATTCCCTTCATAGAGGCCAGAAGAGGCTTCAGGACAAGATGGACAGCTTCAAGGGACGCATGACACACATGGAATCTCGTGTTCACGATGCTTTCCACTGCCCTGGTGACGGTGGTAATGCTACTCAGAATCCTAATAATGTTCATGAGTAATGAGACGAGTGTGTTATATTTTGTTTTTCACACAGTTGTGGGCTTTCTAGGCCATTGACATGTGGGCTCACAATTTTGTAATGTTGTTACCAAAGTTCTTTTTCTCATACTTGATAGCCAACAAATATGGTAGGAATGAGGCTTAGTTTTTCTGTAGACAATCTCTCCAAGATGTAATATATTCAAAAATTAATAGAAAGATTTGACTTGCAAAAGAAAAAAATTATAGATTTATTCGCTATCAAGACAACTCAATTGGGGATAGTTGTATTATAAATTATTATGTAAATGATGAGATTCAAAGTTCAAATTCTCATCAGTCAAACCAACAAATTAATTAATTAATAAATTTATAATAATAATTATAGTTTAAACCTTTTTTATTTTTAAATTATTTAGAAAATTTTAAATATTTTTGTTTTTCTATAAATTTTAATTGTTAAAATTATATAATTTTAATTGTTAAAATTATATCATTTTAATGGTTAAACTTATATAATTGTAATGCTTCAAGCCCATTAAAAAAAATCAAAATCAAATTATTTTATTTAACAATATAATAAATAACAACAATTTTACAAACAATTATATTCAATATTAAAAATAAATAAAAAACGTAAAACCTTACTCATCCCAAATATACATTCATTCATATAACCTTAGAATACATGCATTCATATTACTGATATTATTAAATTTCAATTCAAATTATTATAATAATTAGTTTAAAATCATATCCTATTTTTTAAATAATTAGGATGGAATAAGTATTGACTAATTAGTCATTTTCATTATTGTTAATTATTGTAATGGACAACATCGTGAACAAATGAATTTATGTTCATTATTTTGTTGAAAAAAACAACATAGCAAAAAAGTGACCAGTCTTCTTGCCATGTTACCTTGTCTCATACTATTATTTTATGATTATAATTTGTTGTAAGTCTTCTTGCCGTGTTACTCTCTTTCATGGTATTATTTTATAGTTATGATTGGTTTTATATTAAAAGTTAGATTAAATTAGCACCTGTAATAATAAGAATGGTTTAATTAATAATAATACTTTTTCATAGATTAAATTTGTTTATATAAACTAAAATTTTTATTGATTTTAAATTTTAAGTATTTATTAAATAAGTTGTTTCTAATGTTTTTTTTTTTTTAATAAAATTTATTAGGAATCTATTAAAATAATAAGTTTGATGGTATGTATAATCGAATTGTTTTAAAAGTTTTTCAGAGTGTTGAATTTATAGATTTATTTAAAATATCAGTTTAATTAACACAAATTAAGATTTTATTTCAAAATTTTCCATCAAATTTAAGCTAAAAGAACTATTAAAAACTTCAAAAAAAACACAATTAAAAACAACTCCTTTATCAAATATAAAATAATAAATATTTTTATTAAAATATTTCTTAATAAAAAAATCACTAATTTAAACCTTATGAGTCTAAATATTACAAATTAATGTGACATTATCCTTAAATTACAATTTCCCAAGCAACAAATTAGTCATGCAAAATTAAAAACAAACTAACAAAAGAAATAAATTTTAAATAAATTAACAAATATAAATCAATAAACATTTACCTCGAAATTGATAAAAATCACTTAATTGTGATATATATAATCTCTCTTAAATCTAAATTCGCACACGGTATATAAAAAAAAACACATGCATATATTATAAAACTAAACAAATATAAACTACAAATATTTTTCTTGTATGGATATATGGTGTACAGTATAATATATGAAGTACAGTGATATAAAAATATAATGTATCGGATTTTTCACAATTAAAAATATTAAAATTATAAATAATATAAGAGAGACAAATTAATCCATATTTCTTTGAGGAAAGAGAGCTAAACTAATGGCATTCCTCTTATTACTTTCTAAAGTCATTAGAAAATATATAAAATATAAATACTTTTGATTTATATTTATTAAAAATAATATAAATAAATATAAATTATTATCTGTTGTTTATAGATATAATTAATTTAAAATAAAATTAAAAATGATTATAAATAATATGTAAATATTTCAGATTGCACATTTCTTGTTAAAAAAAAATTATGCTACTCTATTACAAATGACATTGTTATAATAGGTTTATGATTAGAAATGATAAAATATATTTTTTAGGAAATTTAATTTAATGTAAATGTAAATATAAATTATTATATACAAATTATTTTAACATTTATTTTGTTAGAAAATTCTATATTACAGAGTAATGGAACACATAAAAATATGCGGAAATACAAACACAGAAAACATATAAAACAAGAGAGACAGATATATGTGGTTCACCTAACTTGGGCTACGTCCACGGAGAAAGAGTCACTCCTTTTATATTATCCGACAAAAAGAAGAGGCACAACCTACAGTAGATCCATTGTAATATCTTTTACTCTCTCATACAATCCCCCTTTCTTTTTCTCGCTCATAGTACACAACACACACAACCGCAATACAATTCCCTCATATGAGCGAAGGGGTTTCCTTCTAGGGCAAAAAACCCTAGATTAAACATAAATTCTACCACCGGATCATCTGCCTAATGAACGACCCAAATTGACTATGAAATTACCATATTTTACAAGGAAATTTTACATATATTTTTAGCTTTAGGGGCGTTGCCCCCGGACCCCCTCGCCGCGGGGGATCGGCCCCCTCGAACCCCCGCGGGGGAGACAAGTTCTGCCCACGTGGAGGGGTGTACAACCTTCCTCGGGTATACATCCGGTTGAAATAAAGATCTCTGAATCGGGATGATAATCAGACTCCACATCAACAATCTCCCACTTGGAGATTGATTGTAGAAACTCCACAACTACTTCATTTGTTGGACAATGACTTCACTTTGGACCTGGTTGTTTCTCATCTTCATCGTCATACTTGAAGAACAATTGAAACTGAGCAGAACCTCAGTTTTTCCCTAGTTACAACTTTTGCTAACATATATGTAGGATTCTGGCTAGTGTGTATATATTCCAACTTCAATTATCCATCTTCCAACACTAACTGTATGAAATGGTACTTGAGTTGTATGTATTTAGTCTTGGAATGAAATGTTGAGTTCTTTGCAAGATGAATGGCACTTTGGTTGTCACTGTATAACCTGCCCGTCTCATGCTTCTTACCCAATTCATCCATAAACCTTTGTAACCAAATCATTTATTTACTAGCCTTTGTAGCAGCAACATATTATACTTCGGTGTTGAAAGTGCAACAACACTTTTCATTTTCGAAACCCAACTAACAGTTGTTCCACCTACAGTAAATACATACCCTGTAGTGCTCCTCCTGTTATCTCTATCACCTGTCATATATGCATCAACATATCCTTGTAGAGCAATGTTTGAACCACCAAAGAATTATGCTTGATTTGTGGTATCTCTCAAATACCCGAGAATTCATTTCACTGACATCCAATGTTCTTTTTCTGGACTATTCATGTACTTGTTTACAATTCCCACTGCATGTGCAATATCACGCCTTGTGCAGACCATTGCATACATTAAGATTCCAATTGCTAATGCATACGGAACTTTAGACATATAATCCATTTCTTCTTGGGTCTTGGGGCACATCTCCTTATTAAGTTTGAAATGACTAGCCAAAGGTGTACTAATTGGTTTTTCATTCTGCATATTAAACCTTTCCAACACCTTTTGCATGTTCTCATTCTAAGACAATGTTAATTTGGATTCTTCCCATCTCTAGTTATTTTCATAACAAGGATTTGTTTTGCAGCTCCCAAATCCTTCATTGCAAATGAATTTGCCAATTTTCCTTTGAGCACATTTATTTCCTCCATGTTAGACCCTACAACAAGCATGTCATCTACATAAAATAACGAGATAATATAGTTGCCATCATTTTTATTTTTCAGATAAACACAATGATCATAGTGACAACTAGTATAACCTTGTTCAAACATAAACCTATCAAATTTTAGATACCACTATCTTGGAGCCTGTTTTAAGCCATACAAGATCTTCTTCAACCCGCACATTAATTTTTCCTTCCCTTTGACCTCATATCCTTGTGGCTGCTACATATAGATCTCTTCCTCCAAATCTCTATGGAGAAAGGTTGTCTTTACACCTAATTGTTCAAGATGAAAATTTTCCACTGCTACAAGACTTAAAATAGTTTTGATTGAAGTCATTTTAACAATAGGAGAAAATATTTCATCAAATTCAATACCCTTCTTCTCTGCAAACCCCTTCACCACTAGTCTAGATTTGTATCTATGTTTTCCTCCATCTTATTCCTTCAACCTATAAACTCATTTATTATGCAATGTTGTTTTACCTGCAGGCAGCCTAACTAAGTCCCAAGTCTGGTTATTGATCAGGTGCTCAAAATTATGCTCAAAAATGAAAATTGTCAAAATGGTGTGGAACCTGTGTTAGCTCCCCTTAATTCCAGCAGATTGGTGAGACCAGAACTGCGGAGAGAACACTTGAACCACTTTGGGATTCTAGGATCTAGCCCTCCTGAATCCAGAGAGGGATCTCTCTATAAGTGCAAAGATTGATTTATCTTTAAGGCTTTTATGTGTGATATTAGGCTAGTTATTAAGAGCAAGGGTTTTTGTTTGTTTTTGGATGGTTGAGCATGATTTTTAATTGAGTGGAAAGTCCTAAAATGAAACAGCTTTAAAGGTGTGAAGTTGCAAGCAATCATAACAAACTTTGGCTGATAGGATAGATATAACGCTTGTTTTTAGTCCATTGGGCTATGGAGTCATAAAAGGTTTTAATTGTGCAACAATTTCAAAAGTGGTCCAAGGGGCAAGTCATCTATATCACAAGATCTCTTAGATAAAATGATGGAATGGAACAATAAAAGTGTTGAAGGGGTGGAAACAGACAATAATTTCAACTAGGATTTATCAGTCTGTCCAAACAAGAAAAGCCTTTTAAGTAACTGTTTAAAACCAACCAAAGGATAGGGCTAACCATAGAATTTTTTGGGCAAGTTTGTATTAAAGCTAACTCAACCGAAAAACAATCCAGTAATCCACATAATTACTTTCAGAAGGGATGAAAACAGATAAGAAAAACGAAGGGCAGTCTAAGATCAGATAAGATACTTTTAAATCTAAACTGCTTTCAACATACTCTTAGGGAAACTTTTAGAATTACCTTTGGAGAAATAAGCTAGAAAACAGGCCAAACCATCACTTTTCTAGTCTATCTTTACTGAGTATATAATGAAAATAACATTTAAGAATAATGTTTGGTTTAGACAGTAGGACGAGGGAATGCCAGCATTCCTAACTGCTTGGATTGAATTAAATCATTCTTAAATACACAATTTGGAGGAAAACATTGAGATAAAGCTTATCAGTCAGAGAAGGGTACTGTAAACAGTAAATCCTAACTCTATGCTTACTGTTCTTTATCAGAGAATAAGTGGACAAAATGACATACATGAAATGAAAACAATAATACAAAAAGAAGCACTTCACCAGTGATATAGACCAGGATCCCAAGAATCAGCTTGTATATTGATGTCAATCCAGTTACATTCTTCAAGTCCAATGTTTCAGTTCAGCAATCATCTTCTCTTCTCAGCCTAATTTATTTGATTACAAATAGAGCTTCAAGGGCCTTTGAACAATATTTACATGTAGAAGATTTTGAGCACAAGTATATTTCAAAGTTCTACAACCAACCCTTTACAATGAGCTCCTCAATAAGATTTTATAGGAAAATGAGGAGGTGGGACGAGAGAAAAGATCTATATGCTCAATTAATACATTTTAATGCTTCTTGGCCTTTGAGGGGCTCAATGGAGAAGATTACAGATATTTCTCTGTATTAATTGGCTTACATTAAGTATTAAGCTCGATGGGGAGATTTTGTTGACTTTAAGGCTCTTAGTTATCTTTACAATAACTCTGCTGATATTTTGGCAATAAGTCTCTTTGGCTTGAAAGAACTGTTTAGCTATCTTTATGCTAATATCTTTTGTTTCGGTAATAACTCGGCCTCTTTTGAATGCTTTGAGGCTACAGGTGGCTTTTGATAGCTGAGAGCATTCAATTAGCCTTTGATGTGGCAGTGGGGGCTTTCTCGGACTGATAGATCTAATTTTCTTTCTTTAATCACTGTTTAATTTGCTTTAATTCTGTGTGTTAGGCTTAATTCGGCCCAATTTCCTGTCTTCTGGTCTTCAACTGTGTTTAATTGAGTGGATTAGGCTTTTAATTGTTGATTTTAGCCGTAATCCCTCCAAACTTTGTAAACCATCTTTAATTTTGTGACTGGATCTTTAACACTGATACTCTCTGTTTATTTAAGCTTTACTATGTCTTGTTGATGTGCAGGTGATACAGGGGCTTTATAATGGTGCCAGTGCTCATGAGGCACTGATAAAACATGGTGTTGAACCCTGTAGATGGATATTCTTTGATAAATGAAGGCCTAGAGGATCGTCATCCTCGGCTTTCATTTTTCCTTTGAAACATTTGAAAAACATTTAAAACCTGCAAAAACAAAGAAATATTAAGAAAATCCTGCGTATTTTGGATTTAGACTGCTTCAGAGGTTGAGGTTAGGTCACGGCTATTGGATGAAAGCATCCAACGACAGAAATTGCTCGCAGAGGTTAAAAGGGAGAGTCGGTTGGATGAATGATGCAAGAGATTAAGTCTGGGCCATTGATTTGTGTTGATCAACAGTCAAGATCAATCATAAATATATAAAGCAGAGGGGTCACTTTATAATGAAACGGTGGAAAATATAAGAAAAATGGGAAAAAAACCTTAATCAGTAGTGAAAAAGGCAAGATGAAATTTGGGGTTTCGAAAAGGGTTCTGGGCCGTCGGATGAGATCGGCTGCAGAGATCAACGGCTAAGGTTGATTTATGAAATCCCTTGGAGGATGGCAGAAGGCGATAGTTCAAAAGCGAGATTGAATGCGAGCCGTTGATCTGCAAAGATCAACAACGGAGAAAAAACGCAATGCGATGCAATATAAATGGGAAGGGTGGTTTTGGTTAAAGAAACCAACGGTTTCACGCTACAAAAATACGGATAGGCGATGTTAGGTTTTTGAACGCGATATGCGTTAGAGCCTGATGCATGGAATTTCAAAACCACCCATATCGCGTGAATTTAAATCATTAACCTTTGGGCACAAATTTACGCAAAACTGCGTGCTAGCCATCAGATCTGGGGACTTAGATCGGACGGCTGTGAGAGAGCGCGGTATTGACAAAATGCAAGTACGGAAAGAGATGGGGACAGGGGAAAGCAGTTTCAATCTGGATCGTTAGATTAAGAAATGAATGGAAGAGATCAAATCTGGGACGGGTAGGACCCAAAGGAGTTGGGCCTATCACGTTTGTTATGGACCATTGGATTAAAACAGATCAACGATGGAGATTTAATCTCGGGGTTAAATGGAATAAAATATGAGGTGGGAGAAGGGATCAGTGTGGGATGTTGATCTGCAGAGATCAACGATAGAGATTGGCTGAAAAAACATTACAAAGCGGGGTTTATGAAATTAACCAAGGTTGGGAGGATTGATCTGGACCGTCGGATCTTAATGCATGGATGGCCCAGATGCAATCAGAAGGTTTGCGATCAGAGGAGGCAAGGGATAAGCAACGTCGATGCGATTGAACGTGGGTCATTGATCTGAGGATCAGATCGACGATGGGAAATGAATCAGAGGAGGTCACAGGCAGAGGAATGGGCTTATGATTTAGATCGATGTGAGCCATCAGATCGAGATCTGGTAGGGAAGATCAATGGCTGATAATCCATTGGGATGGGCTAATCGGAGGGGGGGTAATAAAATGTTAAACGCGCCTAATGGAAATCTCCGATGTGAGATTCCCAAGGCCGTTGATTGGTTTAAGATCAACGGCTGGGATTTGTTAAAACGATGAATGGGCGGGTTTTATGTTAACATAGAAAAATGGGCTTTTAAATGAAATACAAAGGAAAAAACACATAGAGAAGGGTTTATTTATATGTTTAAGCACTCGATTGCGGGCTCTTGGGTTATATGAAGGAAAGTGGAGGTCGAGGGTTATAATAAGAGGGGCCAATTGCATCGGGGGTTCTCGCTTAAACAAATAAACGCACCCATCGAAAGTTCTGATGTGATAAGCGCCTTCGGGCTTTAACGCTTGGTTCCAGGGCATGGGTATATGGTGGGGAAGTGGTTTAGGGCTTAGCCCAAAGGGGCTTAGGCCTATAATGAAAAAAGGCTCATTTTATGATTTTTTCAAGGTTTTTCAAAGGATTTGGGGGTTTCGGTAAGGTCCAAAAAGGAGCTTTAAACCTTATAAAAGGAGATTTATGAAGGGAAGAAGGGAAATAAGGAAAACATAGAGGATTTTTATGGGAGAAAGGGGATAAAAATGAAGGTTAATTTTGAGTGAAAACAAGGGTAAAATGAGGGGAAAATGGAGTTTTTTGCAACAGTCTTTTTCATCATGAAAACAACAGATTTTCAGAATTAAGAGGGAAATAGCAGTGAAGATTAATCAAAGAATAAGATGTCTTCACAAGACTTCAAGAATTAACAATTTTGAAAATAAAACTTGTTTTTTGAAGGCTTCAAAAATGATTTAGCCACCATTTGATATGACAAATTTTATAGGTGGCTAACAACCTGAATGACTGTGTAAGTCTTGTTGTTCTGAATCTGACGCAACTCATTTCGCAGAAAACTGACAACGTATGCTCCCAAAAATGTGTTTTGTCCACTTTGTCAAACAAGAAATTTTTTTGAAAACAAAGTGCAGGGATAGTCCAGTCAGTAGTTTGTACTACTGGCTGGGCATGCCCATGTGGCAGGTTGACTGGTTAATTCTTTTTATTCTGGTGAATCAAGGTTTGACACTTGGCTTCACAGTATTGGGTCGAATGGTGTGTTTTGATTGGTTATTGGGTGGCCAACAACAAGCTGCCACTTCGACCATCCAGGGGTCGCCACGTTACAGCCCGAGGACCACCAAAATTTTGGGTCAAGGTACGAGCAACAACAGTGGGGGTCGAACCCACGACCTCATAGTCCATAGTACAGGCCTTAACCATTGCGTCATCACATTATGACTTAACATATTATGGGTTTAACATTGTATATGTTGACTATGTTTCTGCCATGGGGGAGGGGGTCGAAGGTAGCCTTAGAGGAAAAATTAAGGCCTTAAGGAAAAATTAATGCACCAACAATTTCGCCCCAAAATTGGGAAATTTGGCACTTGGTTAGCAGATTTGTGGGCGAAATTGTAGGATGGTGTCGGATTTGGAGCAATTTGTGGAGCGATTAGTGGCAAAACTTGGGGAATTCATAACTTACTTTGTTTTTTACTAAATTTGAAGCAGAAAGAGGCTAAACATGAAGTTTTGGTAATTATGGAGCCATTGGAACATGTTTCAGAGCTATTTGAGCATTGAAAATGTATGTAATCACACTTTCAAGCATAATAGAAGACCGCCAAGCCATAAGAAGCTAGACCAAGGAGACATAGCCCAGGCAGGGTGAACTCTTTCATCATGTGTTGTTGTGTTTCTATTTATGGTGATGTTCATGTCTCTTATATTTTGTTGTTCAGTGTTTTGTTTATGTTAATTTTCTCAAGAAATTCACATAAAAACACATAAAAACTCATGGTTAACTTGCAATTTACCTCATAATCCTCAAGCACTTTTTTAATATTCTGAATTGGAATTTAGCACAGCAAACACTAATTTTCCCATTCATAAGTTAGTATCAGAGCACTATGTTTACTTGTGCAAGGAGGATTTAATTGTTTTGCAAGTGTTTAAATTTTTACAAGGTTGAAGCTCAAAAGAGGAGAAGGCAAGCTTATGGGTGCAGGTTCTCTAGTTGGAGCAAGGAGAAGGAGGGCATAGTTTCCACAATCTCCACCATAAGATTCACCTCCTATTGCACCTGAGGATTCAGTAAGCATGTCTCATGAGGGAGGAAATGATAACATGACAGAGGAAGAGAAGGCTTTTAGGAAGGCTTTCTTTGACATGATAGAGATGGTGAAAGTCCTCTATGACGAGAGGAATACAAGGTTGCAGGGAGAAATCTCCAGGACTTTGAGAGTAGAGGGTTCTTCAGGAGGAGGAGGTAATGGAAATGGTGATAAACCACCATCATCCTTACCACCATCTTCACCTTCATCTTCATTAGGGGAATTTTGAGGTCTAAAATGGGCCTCGTAAGAAAAATGTACAACCAAAATAGAATTTATAAGAGCCAATAGGATTAAAGATGATTATGTCAACCATGGGGGATGATTCACCATTTTTTAAGTAAAAGGGTAAAAAGATTAAAAAATAATAAAATAATAGAACTACTTTTTCAACTCGTATTTTCAACTTATATCCCAAAGCTTTTACTCAAATTTTGAGTAAGAGTACTCGTTGGATTCAAAATTTAATTCCTCATCCAAGGAGTACCCATGTTGCATACTTTCGATGGACCCTGCTACGCGAAAAATGAGAAATACATGAAAAAACGTGATTGCAATCACGTTTTTCATGTATTTCTCATTTTTCATATAGTAGGGTCCATCGAAAGTATGCAACATGGGTACTCCCTGGATGAGGAATTAAATTTTTCATTCAACAAGTACTCCTACTCGAAATTTGAGTAAAAACTTTGGGAGATAAGTTGAAAATAAGAGTTGAAAAAAGTAGTTTTTTTCTTTTTTCCCTCTAAAATTTGATGATGTCATCAAATCTTATTTTATTATTTCCACTATTATTTTATAGTTTCCTTAGGAGGCCCATTTTAGACCTCAAAATTCCCCTAATGCATCCTCTTCCACTACTACAACCCTTACTCATACTCATCAATATACCTCGAAAGGAATTGGTAAACAACCTCTGTTAAAACTTGATATTAAATTTGAGTTGGCTATGTATAATGGTGAAGTGAATGCAAAGAAGCTTGAAAATTGGTTTCATCAATTGGAGGTCTATTGCAGGATTCAAAACCTTCAATATGATGGTACAAAGATTCAACTACCTTCTTTGAGACTAGAGGGTGCAACACTAGTATGGTGGGAAGCCAAGACACAAGATGACATAAAAAAACATGGTAAGATCTCAATTTCTTGGTATAATTTCATTGTTGAAATTAAAATACAATTTTACCCTCTAGCATATATGCAGAAATCCATCATGAATTGGTAGAATGTTAGACAACTTAAAGGTAAAAATGTGCAAGATTACACCCAAGAATTTAGAAGGAGAGCTCTTATGTTAGGTGTTGATTTGAAATCACAAGACACATTGTTGAAGTATATAGGGGGTTTACATAGCTACCTAAGGCATACTATCCTTATGTTCAATCCCACTAGTCTAGACGAGGTTTGTGTGCAAGCCACTCTCCTTGAGGCAAGAGGGAAAAATATTTGAGAAGAGAGTAAAAAGAATCCATTTAAGGGTAGAGAGAAAGGAAAGGGTTTAAAAGGAAATGGAAAGAAAAATGCATATGTTAAAAAGAAAGGAGAGAAAATGACATGCAACCATTGTTCCAACTAGGGTCCTGATGAGGACCATTGTTCGAAGCTTCATCTAGAGATGAGGCCCAAGAAATTCAACAACAAGGGAAATAAAAATAGCTACAACCAGTCAACAGGATTTGGGATTTGATTCGGGTGATGAAACTAAAATTAAAGCCATGGGTATGAAAGGAAAATAATCCATTACTAGCACTAATTCATCAAATTGCCACACTAGTACTCCAAATGAAGAAACAAGGATTGAATTATTTCATGTGATGGTTATTTCAAAACACACAAAAATTGACACACTATTTGATAGTGGGTCTGAAGCAAATTTTATATCTGAAGACTTAGTCAATAAATTTAATCTTGAAACCATTCCACATCCCAAACTATATCCATTTGGTTGGATATGAAAGAACAAAAATCTACAGGTTACAATAAAGTGTATTCTTCGATTTGCAATCACAACAAACTTCATTAACGAAGTTGAATTAGATGTTGTACCGCTTGATATTTCAGGAATTGTTTTGGGTAGTCCTTACCTCTATGATAGAAAAGCCATCTTCTATCGCCATGAAAAAAAGTACCACTTGTTCAAAGATGGTGTGGATTATATTGTGAGAGCTCATCGCAAGAAACTAAATATTTTATTAGTTAATGCCAGGAAAATGAAAAGACTAGTGAATTCAAGAAAGATTTTTTTGCTTCTTATGATTAAACCAAAAAATGATGTTTATTATGAAGCATTCCAAGGTTGTGATCCAAAGTTGAAATATGATTTGATTTAAGTGGCTAATCAAAATAATGATATGTTTCAGGAACCATAGGGTTTACCTCCCAAGAGGGAAATCCATCATGAAATACAATTGCAGCAAGATTGTCCTCTTCCTAACTGTCGAGCATGTGTTATATTCTTCCCATGAATAGTCGCATGCGTGGGGGGGTCACAGGGTGGGAAACAAGTACGCCATGTTCACTGCGTCAAGCGCAACGGGGGCGGTAACCCATCCTGTCCAGGGTTTTGTAAGGGGCAGGTAGCCCCCTGCATGAGGTCCGGGGCATCACCCCGACAAAATTGTTTTATACCCTATTTTAGGTGGGAGGACCCGCCTATGGTTTTTTTCATGGGTTTCCTCATGGTTTTGGGGCATGATGGTTTTCTTCCCCTGTTATTTTGTAGATCCAGTCAAGGGAACTCTGATTATGTTATAATCCAGGGTTAATGGATTAGGGTTTATGAATGCTTCAACATGTATATATATGTGTTGTAACACTAAAAGGAACATAATGAAAAATCAAGTTAGTAGTCCCAATTTGGGATCCAGGGAAAAAATCTTTGTGTATATATGTTTTATGTTTTATGCTCTAACTATTGTTTATTTTCTGTTTTTTAAGAATTTGTTTGCAGATAATTTATGTACAGGGTTAAAACCTACACTAACATTGGCATGTGTAGGATGTCGGTGATGGAGAGTGCTGAAATCAAAAAGCAAATTCAAGAGTTGTTGGACAAAAGGATCATCCGACCAAGTACTTCGCCATATGGGTCACCTATTGTGTTGGTGCCAAAGAAGGATGGAACATGGCACATGTGTGTAGATTTCCATGCATTGAACAAAATTACGGTAAATAACTGTATCCACTTCCTAAAAATAGATTATTTACTTGATAAATTAAAAGATGCAAAGTATTTTACTAAGTTGGACTTTAGGAGTGGCTACCATAAAATTAGAATTGCTGAAGGTGACATTTGGAAGACAACATTCAAAACAAAGCAAGGTTTGTTTGAATGGCTTATGTTCCTTTTGGTTTATGTAATGCTTCTACTACCTTCATGTGTGTGATGAATGATGTGTTGAGGCCATTTCTTGATAAGTTTTTCATAGTAGACTTAGATGATATCTTGATTTTCAGTAAATCACGTGATGAACATGTCATTCATGTAAGAAAAGTACTTGATGTCTTAAGTAAAGAAAAGTTGTTTTTGAAGATGTCAAAATGTGAGTTTGGTAAAACTTCTTTGGTGTACTTGGGAGATTTGTTGGAGGAGGTGAGTTGAAGATAGAACCCTATAAGGTTGAGGTCATTGTGAATTGGACAATGCCCAAGACAGTCACTAAGGTAAGAAGATTTTTGGGAGCAACCCAATATTGGAGGAAGTTTATTTCTAACTTATCTTCTATCGCAACTCCATTGCATGCATTGACTAGTGTGAAAAAGGTATTCCAATGGGGAGGCAAACAGCAAAAAGCATTCGATGCTTTGAAAGAGAAGATTAGTTCAGCCCCAGTACTTGGAGTCACTTCTATACTTGAGACAACCCTTTGAGATTCAAACTGATGCAAGCGACTACGCCATGGGCGCAGTCCTTATGCAACATGGTAAGCCCATTTCATTTCATTCAGAAACTTTCAATGGTGTAGTGATTAACTATCCTACTTATGACAAGGATCTTTATGCGTTGGTTCAAAGTGTGAAAAAGTGGAAACACTACTTGATGGGAAAGGAAACCATCATACACACCGACCACCAACCATTGCAATACTTGCAATCGCAAAATAATTTACAGCAATCAAGGCACTTTCGATGGATGGGTTTCCTACAAAAATTCCACTTGATCATCAGGTATAATAAAGGTATATACAACAAGGTTGTTGATATGCTTTCTAGGCCTATTATTAGTGCAACTACTTTACTCAAGCATAATTTTGTTTTGCATGAAAGTTATGTTTAGCAATATGCATTTGATAATTACTTTCAAGATTTTTATGCAAACTTGAGTCAAGCCAACCAAGTAGAGGAATTGGATTACCATGTATATAATAACTTGTTGTATCATTTGGGAAAGCTTTGTATTCCACGGGAGGAGGGGGGGGGGTGCGGGGTGGGGGGGGTGGGTGTGAGAGTGAATGTAATAAGGGAAGCACACACTTCTCTTGTTGTTGGACATTTTGGTGTAACCAAAATAGTGGCAGATATTCAGAGGTATTGTTATTGGCCTCATATGCTCGAAAGTGTGTCATGTTTCATTAAAGGTTGTTCATTGTGTGTAGTGAGTAAGGCTAGCAATAGGAAGTTAGGATTGTACACACCACTTCTCGTACCTTCACATCCATGAGGTCTTCCATTGTCAAAAAGAGGTCATGATTATTTGTATGTAGTTCTGGATAGGTTCAACAAGATGTGTATATTAATGCCATGTAAAAAGAAAATCACAGCTAAAAAAACAACTCAACTATTTCAGCATATTTTGGGTTCATTTTGTGTTGCCCACATCCATTGTTAGTGATCAAGATTCTCGATTCGTTGGGAATTTTTGGTCAAGTTTGTGGGAATTAATGGATAACAAGCTAAAAAGAGTACAACCTTTCATCCACAAACATATGGTCAAATCGAAGTGGTCAATCGAACAGTCATACATCTTCTTCGAGGATGCCGCAGCAAGCATCCTAATTTGTGGGATGAAAACTTGCACTACATTCAGCATGCTTACAACCATGAAAAACACTCCTCTACACAAAAATCACCATTTGAGGCATGTCTTGGGAAAAATATTGCTATTGATGGCCATAAAGACATAGACAAAGCCAAGAAGTTCATAGAAAAATCCAATTGATACATAAAATAGTTCAATATAAGCTTAAAAGGAGCCAAGGCAAGTACAAAGCAAGGCACGACAAGCATCGTGTAGATCACAAGTTCCAAGTTGGTGACGAATTTTGGATTCAAATTAGCAAAGAGAGGCTTCAAGGGGATGGTAAAAAACTGAAACCAATCTGTTATGGTCCTTTCAAAATTTTTGAAAAGATTGGTGCTAATGCCTTCAAGTTATATTTTCCTTCATATATGAAAATTTACTCTATTGATAATTTTGAGAACTTAAGGTTGTATGAGCCCATTGAGGATTTTTCTCCATAATAACTTGATGAGCTTCAGCAAGATACCATTCTTGACAAAAGGAACAAGGACATCAAAACGAGGAATTGTAGACTACCTTCATGTGGGACTCAAAGGCACAAAAACAATCAAGGCCAAATGGATCAAGGTTGGAAAGGTGAGGGAACTATACCCTCATCTGCTGAACAACTGAAAGTGATATTTTTGGGTCCAAAAGCTTCCAGTGGGGAGGAGTGATCAGGTGCTCAAAATTATTCTCAAATCTGAAAGTTGTCGGGATGGTGTGGAACCTGAACAAATGCATAGATCTCATCATTATGAATCCAATTGAAGTCGTTTCGCGGAAAACTAACACTGTATGCTCCTAGAAATGTGTTCTATCCACTTTGTCAAACAAACAAAATTTTTGAAAAAAAATGCAGGGACAGTCCAGTCAGTAGTCTGTACTACTAAATAGGCATGCCCATGTAGGTGGTTGAATGGTCAACTCATTTCTTCTAGCGAATCATGTTTCAACACTTGGCTTCACAGTATTGGGTTGAATGGCGTGTTTTGATTGGTTATTGGGTGGCCAACCACACATTGCCATGTGGCTCAGCTAGGGGCCACCACGCGGCAGCCTGAGGGCAACCAAAATTTTAGGTCAAGGTATGAGCAACGGTAGTGAGGGTTGAACCTGCAACCTCACAGTCCATAGTAATGGCCTTAACAACTCTTCCATCATGTTATGACTTAACATACTATGTGTTTAACATTGTTTTATGTTGATTATGTTTCTGCCATGGGGGAGGGGGTCAGGGTCTAGCCCCAACCCTGGTCATCACCTCGGGGTGGGACCATGGGCGTGAGGCTAGCCCCCCCCTCCACTAACCATAACCATAACAACAAACTCATCGACGGCTACATGTGTCCATGTTGCAGTTAATGCTGATGGTTAGAAAAAATCATGGAGCTCTTTATTATAATATATATATATATATATATATACAATATTGTTTGGAATTCAACATTAAGGCCTTAGAGAAAAATTAACGAGCTGAAAATTTCACTCGGAAATTGGGAAATTCAACGCTTAGTTAGCGGATTTGGGAGTGAAATTGTAGGATGTTATCGGATTTGGAGGAATTTGTGGAGTGGTTAGTGCCAAAACATGGGGAATTCATAACTTACTCATTTTTTGACCAAATTCGAAGCTGAAAGAGGCTATATAGGCATTTTTGGGCATTTTGGATCCATTGTAACAAGTTTCAGATCTTCTTGAGCGTTGAAAACGTATGTAATCACACTTTTGAGCATAATAGAAGAGGGAAAAGAAATAAGAAGCTGGACCAAGGAGACATAGCCTAGGTGGGGTGAACTCCTTCATCATGTGTTGTTGTGTTACTGTTTATGGTGATGTTCATGTCTATTAGATGTTGCTATTGAATGTTTTGTTTATGTTAATTTGCTCAAGAAATTCACATAAAAACTCATGGTTAACTTGCAATTTACCTCATAATCCTCAAGCACTTTGTTTATATTTTGAATTAGAATTTAGAAAAACAAGCACTAATTTTCCCATTCAACTCAGTTATGTACCAAAGATTCCATTCTTCTTTCATGGCTAGCTCCCACTTCTTCCTAGTTTCTACATGCATTACTTCTTCATAACATCCGGGTTCACCAGAATCAGTCAACAATACATAATATAATGAAGGAGAGTATTGTTCAAGGGATCTATTTATCCTGGTAGATCTTCTGACACCACTTTCAGGTGTTTGAGATGCATGTTGCTGTTGTGGATTTTGATTATTATTATTTTCAGGCACCTTTACTTTTTCTGTGATCTCATCAAGAACTGTGTATTCTTTGTTTTATTTTTCCTATTTCTTTTCCTGCAACTGATCCTTATACAAGACATTGTAATTGAATATTACATCTTTGCTCCTAATGATTTTGTGATTTTCATAATCATATAAGTAATAACCCAAATTATTAACACCATATCCAATAAAGGTACATATATTTGATTTTTCCTCAAGCTCTCTTCTATTTTGTTTACTAATATGGAAAAAGGCATCACAACCAAAAAGCTTTAAAAAAGAGTAGTTTACCTATTTACATGTCCATGCCTCCTCTGGAATACCACCATCCAAGAAACTTGAAGGCCCTCTATTTATTAGATAAAAAAAAGTATCTACAACATCTGCCCAAAATTGTAAAGGTAGTCCTGCATGCAATCTCATGCACCTTGCACGCTCCATGATTGTCATGTTCATCCTTTCTAGCACACCATTTTCCTATGGTGTTCTTCGAATTGTCCTCTCTCTGCGAATTCGATGCTCTGAAAAATACCTATCAAACTCTTTGTTGCAATATTCACCTCCATTGTCTGATATGAGACACTTCAACTTCTTTCCTGTCTCAATCTCAACCAAATCTTTCCATTTCTTGAAAGTATCAAATACATCAAATTTATTCCGAATACAATAAATCCAAGTTTTTTCTAGTTGCAGTGTAACATCCACCCAAGGTCAATACATAACACAAAAACAAAAAAAATATTTAACCAATATCTTTTCTTGCACAATTATCCACGAGAAATTAGTTTGGGTACGTCACTACCTAGTTATTGCAATAAAATCATCAATGCATATAAAATGTGACCCACGCTTACAAACACATTACAATCATTACCACATGCATCGTAGCCCGGTGACTGGTTTTTTTTAAAGGACATTTAATATGTAATCAATATAAATTTATCATAATTATCTATATGGTACATAATCGATGCCAATCCCAGCTATCATGAGGTGACACATCCTCACGCTGTTTAATTCACTATGTTATGATTATTATGGTTATTATACCACTTGATCTATTCGATAACTTATTGCAGATGTTAAAAAAAATATTTGTAACAATCTTAATCAAGAGTTATGAATTTACAGTTGTTTCCTCAAAAGTATAACACTTGGATGGTTTTCAACCGTGGATCCAACACTCCATCCAAGAGTTCAGATAGTCTTGAGGGTGGTTAGGGTATGACCCATACCCAAACCCTCATCCCTTTTGTCATTTTCTCCGGTCATCACTACGATGGTGCTCTACCTCTTGTTTCGTTCACAAACCCGGTACGACTCTTTGAGCCACACAAAGCTTTTAGATTATCGATCAAGGCTTTTCATTTGTCACGATTCCTCAGATGCATTCGACTAGGGAAATTCATTTGCAGAACTCAAGGTTTTGGTTTCTTAAGCTCAGGAACAACGTTTGCATCAGTGAGTTAGTCCTCCATTGATATTTTAAAAATTATGTGCTTTATTAACTAACACAACACTAACACTCTACCCCTTTTATTTAAATGACTACAGAGAAGGTGGATTAACAGGTAACCTACTTCTTTAGGTAACCCAACAGTTGTATATACATATTTTTGAATTCCTTTCCTTGATTTTGTTATATAATTAATCATTTTCTCACCACATTAAACTCGTGATGCAGGTATGAATGTTTTTCTAAAAGACTTGCGTGCAAGGCTTTAGGATTCCATATCAAGGGTTTGACATTTCCTTCTCTTTCAGGTACCCCTTGGTTTTGTCTGAAAGCTCGTATTAAATGCACATGCCAAGAGTGAATTATAGTCAGAAGGGTTTTTTCTTTTGTTATCTGAAGTTATTT
Source organism: Pinus albicaulis (assembly GCA_034641835.2). NCBI lineage: Eukaryota > Viridiplantae > Streptophyta > Pinopsida > Pinales > Pinaceae > Pinus > Pinus albicaulis. Next base: position 174,895,025 of record CM076571.1, read on the forward strand.
TGCTGATGTGGACCGATTATAGAGTCAAGGGTTTTTACTCTTGGGTTAACCCAATAACCCTAGGAAGAAATCTATTTAGAAACCCTCTACTCATTTAAACAATGGAGATCCCTGACATGACTCCTTTTGCATATTATTTATGATACCTTTGATATACATATAAGGACGCACCTTCGGTTCTTTAATTTCGGAAACTACAAGAATGTTCTTGTTTGTCTGTTGGAGCACGCTCCAGTTATAGTTTTCTTTTATACTTTTATTTGCATGAAACTCTGAAAATGTTGTACTCAAACTTTGATTAAAGGATAAATCATAATTCACAAGTCTTCAACGAGTCATGCTATGTTTTGGTCGAATCACAGTTTATTTCGCCATGATCTTCTTAGATTGAACCATTTCAGTATGCAGTTGAATACCTTATTTTTCTACGGATGAGTTACGATTCAGAAGAAATGTTTACAGTCTCAGAGTTTCCGGTTGAGTATTATGTTGTATGGAATTTTCCACCGTTTTGAGTTAAATTCGTTTTTTTAATACTAAAATTATATCATGAATGTTTTTCGAATATATCTATTTGAGTCTAAGCTTTGACTCCTATCATGCTCTTGTGATTTATATTATTGTTTTTAATTATTTAACAATTACGTGAATTTGGTACCAGATTTGCACAACTTTTTGTACAATTTAGCAATATAATTAGAGAGATTCACTAACACCACTCAAGATCCAATTCTACTGAGTCTCGGGTATTCCTTACTCCAATATTTAATGGACAGGTCAGCTTGGATCCCTTTCAGGTTGAGCTAACCGTTCTCCCTAATTTACTTAGTTTTTCTTCCCTTTTCATTAACTTAGGCTTTAATATGATTTAAACTTATTCCACAGGTTTTTCACTGAAACTGAAGTTTATAGAACTCATTATGTGACCCTTGCCTTTAAGGTGTGGCCAATTCTTTTTTTTTACAAGGTCTGCTAAAGACCAATTTCACAACTATGTCTGATTCAGAAATAATATCAACTTGTCCAAATTTTCTCGCAAATAAATATTAAACTACACAGGTATTTAATCTAATTTGCACAATTACTGCACATACCAAAATAATTAAACAATCACAATAAATAAATAAACGATTGGTGTACCTGTAGGATTCACAGTGAATACCCTAAATGGGAAAAGCTTGAGTGGAAGAACTCAACAGAAGCCAACTAGTCAAACCATCAATCTACAGAATTTCACCTAATGCTGTAAAAGTATGTAAGAGTAGAATACTTATCTATTATTAGGATTCTTTCCAGAATACCTCTCCGCCCAACCTCGAGACTGGATATGACGTTCAATCTCCCCCTAAGATCTTATTATCCAAACTGGAGTAACAAAATAGTCTAAGCATCAGGACCCCAAGTCTATCTTAGACATTCACCCTTCCAGGGTTAGATTTAGAGATCTCCACTTGTTTATTGCACCCAGCTCGGGAGTTTCCCTTGGCAGCATCCTGCCCAACCTTCATGGCTCATTCATTTTCTCTCTGATTTTTCCTCCAGCCCCTCCCTCGGCCTTCCACAGAATCCCCCTTTTCAATAAAGGATCGCATAAATATCAGTAACTGTCAAGGATGTTATTTAACTAATTTTAAATTAAATAAAATCAAAATAAATTTAAATATTAAATCTGTATAGTTCGCTATATTATTGTAGTAAAAGTAAATTAACTATTTACTTTTCACTGGGGGTGTTACATCTTCCTCCCCTCGAGTGAAACACCGTCCTTAGTGTTTCCTCACTTTGAACATAAGCTGTAATATGCTTACGCATAAGATCTTTATTTCTATTTTCACAAGTAGTTTTTTTTTTGTTTGCTTTCCAGTTTGTAGTATCGTCATATTCGCATCATTATAAATTTTGTTTATTTATTTACCTAATGATTTCACCAATTGACAAAGATCACTCCAATTATTACTACCACAATTTTCAATCTACCGGAATATCAAATTTATTTGCACTGCTTGTTAATCAATAATATTGATATATTCAGAGTTCAATCACTTTCGTCTGTCATAAGAGATCGTACTAGTCATCACTACTATAATTTTATCCTTATTCACCTGTTGTACATGCTAGTTTTACACCAGCAAAGTTTAGGATGGATTTATTTTTCCCCTTGCCATTAGCACAATGATTTCTACTTGCCCAAGTTGCTTAATTATGTTCATTTTGGGTTGCCCCCTTTTATCTAGTAATTAAGTTATTTGGAATCCATTGCAACATGAAGTCCATCCTGCAACCTACTCTCTTTTTTTTCCAAATTTTTCTCTTTGTTGTTCTGCATTGCAGATAATGGACAAGTATTGTATGTTCATGGCTTCATTATCACCCTTATATAATTTATTAACTTGTTACTCACTTTATTGGGTCAGTGGATTACCAAATTAATCCATCTCTGTTTGAAATACACCAATACCACAAAAGAAATGTCATTTACATGATTTATTGATAGTTCCAATTAATTGTCTAGTAATTCATCTTACACTATTGAATCATCATATGTCTCAAGATTCAAACATCTTCCACACATTGATTTAACATCATGTAACTACAAATTCATGAATATACACCTTTTTTTTTTCAAATTCAACTCGCCAGATGCAACATTTAGAAAATTTGTCACTATGATGGAATTATGATATCCAGTGAGTCATGACTAATTATATTGATTTAACTATAACAATGGGTTTACATTGAGGATGCATCCCTCAAATAATATCAAGGAGCTCAAATCCATCTTTTTTTTATTTTCTTAATCCTCTAATGGGATGGAACTAATCAGTAGAGTCATTCAGACACATTTAAAAAAAAAAACTCATAAATTTATAACATCACAAGACACATAGACCAATTTTGTTATACTTGCATGACCCAGATACTGAACACACATCAACAGGGACACCATTCCATATGGAAATATCTATGCCTACATTACCAAATATCTTGGGTCCTTATCGATTACTTCTAATGGTTGATTGGACCCTATACTAGCTTGCATGCTCCTTTATAACTCATGTTTTTCTGTAAAACTTAACATTTCTGTTTCTGATTGTTAAAGATTATATTCACAATTACTGTGCTCCTTTGGTAGAGAAAATTACTAGTTCATTCTTCACAACATAATTCATTGTATGTAATAATAAATCTTTTTGTATTCTTTATTGTCCTAGGATAGCAATTTTCACTGTAACTACATTATCCTATCAAATAATTCTCTATTCTCTAAAAGAGTTAATGACAAAGATTAAATAATAATTTATCAATTACTTACTACTAATAAGTCAGGTAACTTAGATACTTATCTCAGTTGTTGTTAAAATGATTGTGCCACCCTACCATGAGAGAGGCAATCACATCCTCAAATCTCCACCCTCACCGCACCAGAGTCTAAGGTAGTAGAAATATCCAGAAGTTAGACTTCGGGACCTCTGTCCAGCCTAATATTCTTTTGAGTTAAAAAGCTCCGCTCGCTCTAAGCCAACTCTAGACAACTCTTACCTATAAAATTTTCTATTTTTAACCCTTCTCTTTCTTATTTAGTTATTTAGTGTCAAGGACCTATTTGATGCAAAAGACTGTCCCCTGGACTTGGATGCCATGGTGCATGATTGACCTTGCCTTATTGTTATGATGGAAACATATGAAATCTTCATTTAGATTCCAAGCCACAACAATTAACCCAATTATATCTTGTCCACAGTACTCATCATTGAGTGCTCTGGTCAGACACCACAGTTGACTGGATGATAGTTGAAGCCAGAGGATCCTTATTACATCATCAACACTAAACCACAATTGATTGTATCTTATATATATCTAGATACAAAAAAGAACATAATTCTTATTTAAATCTTTCCTACAAGGACGCAACCAGTGACATAACTCATCATCCAAAATAAAAATACCAAATACAAGCCATCATTTGCATTTAACATGCAATGCCATCAAAAACCATTTCATTATGCAATCAACAACTTATCCAACAAGAGAGTGAACTATCTCTTGCACCTTGCTCATTCATTGACACCTGGAATGCACATTCCTGTTTCCAACAAGAACATAAAAGATCAAAATTATGATAAAAAGATTTATGTTTTCACAAGAAAACGGTAAGGACACAATTTTCAAGGGTCATCATTCTTAGTCTTATGAGGCTTCCTTACATAGTCCAAATTCCACTATTTGAGGTAGAGCCATTAATCATCAATGTGAAATTATGAAGATATCAACATGAGTCAGCGCTTATGAAGAAGTAGAGGTACAGATGCATACTGCACACCTATAATGATGTTGGTTTTAAGTAAGACTTATTTATTTCAAAGAAAGTCATAGATTTTTGCAAATAAGGCTTCCCACCCTTATGTCAATAGTGTACGAAGAGTGTATCATTTACTCTGTCCACACCTATAATGACATTTGTTTTAAGTAAGACTTCTTTCTTTCAAATAAAGTCATATATTTTTGAAAATAAGCCTTCCCACCCTTATGTCAATAATGTAAGAAGGGTATATCATTTAATCTGTCCATACATATTTTCTCATCCAAACAACCAAGTAAATTTATTCTAGCTTTTAAAATAATACTTGTAATACAAACACTTGTTCAAAATAAATATCGACAAGGTGACAATGCCACCATTAAACTTCCAGTGCAACTTGTTTTACTTCCACGCAAATTTTTATCGTTCTCTCTCTTTTTTTTTAATATGATATGATTGTAAGAAGAAATCACGTAGCATGATAATTTTCTCTTCCAATCCATGTCAACCTATACAATCAAACCTACCTACTAAAAGTATTTTAGGTATTCATATATTCCACCACTCAATTTTCCCACAGAGTACAAACAGTTCATTGCTCTACCCTCGTTCTCATCCATGAAAGAGGCCATTGTTATGACTTCAATTCCACCTACAACAATCTCATTCAAACCAAAATATGGTATGAAATCCCTACAAACGAGGTTTCTTACCAACAAGGATGCCAACAAAACATTTTCCCATCTTAAAACAAAGAAGGACAGAAAAACATTCCCAAGAGGTCAATATGAGTTGCTAATCTTTCTTTGAAAATTCAATAAGAAATGTGTGTCTAATTTATTTTTCCTTTAATTAAATTGGACAAAAAAATATAATCTTATCTCATAATCACTTGTAATAGTTAACTGAGTGTGATAAATTCAGTTAGCTCATGAATAACGAGTTGAGGGTGGTTGGTGAGGCATGCAGAGTGATTCTATTAGTTATGGAGTTAAATATTCAATTAGTGCATTAGTTTAATGCATGAGAAATCGATTAACTCAAATTAATTGAGTTAAAAAGTCGGTTGAACTAGTTATAACTTTTTGTTGCACTAATGAGAGATCAAAGTACATTAAATACGGGTTTAATTCATCGTTGATATGTACTTGATTGATTTACTATTAATATTTGTGCATGTCGTTCAGTGGAGACTTCGATTGTATCATTATTAGGCTTCCCCGCATGCGGTAAGACAACCATTGGATTCCCCATGAGCATTGCGGGTTTGGAAGGTAGAGACCTAGAATAGAGTTGCACTCCACATGAATTGTGACAGCACGGAGTTGATTAGAGCGAGAAAAATTGACTAAGTGTTGGTCGATTTTGTTCGGGTCAGTGTGAGACAGTTGTGAGAGTGCAGGAGACTCTTGTGAGAAGAGTGCATTGTAATTGTTTCATGATTCCTTGATGAATATACAATAGAATATAGAGGGGTTTTGAGCAGCAAGCTTTCCCCGGGAAAATATCTGTGTTGTGGTTTGATTTTCTTCTTTCTTTAATTGTTGTGATTAGCGATCGTGTTTATTTTCCGCAATTGATTTGTAGAAGGATTATGTATCTTGCTTTAGTACATTTCTTGATAGGATTGAATCCATTGATATACATATGTTTGTATAATTTCTACATGGTATCGAAGCCCATTAAATCACTAGAGTGGAGAAGAAATTGAGTTTGTGACTGAATAGCATTCGAATTTGCAAAATTATTCTTGGTGTGACAGGTGGATCAAGATCAAGATGGCTTTTAATGGCTTGAGATTGGAGTATGAACTCGAGGGAAGTTTTTAATTATATTGTGTGGAAAGACAGGATGGAGGTATTTCTAGAGGACAATGGGTTGAAAGAATTCATTGATATTGACATTACGAAACCCACTGCAGCAGATGCCGCAAATATTGATGCTCGGAAAAAGAAGGTTGCAAAGGCGAGGAGGATATTATTGGAGGGAGTACGAGACCACATTGTCTCAAGTCTCCATGGTGAAGCAAATCCATATGTAATGTGGAAGGCTTTGACATATTTGTTTCAAAGTAGCAGCGACCACAAAAAATTGGCACTGAAGGACAAGCTCAGCAAAATAAAAATGGAGAAAGGTGACACTATTCCAAAATATTTAACCAAGTTTGTCCAATTTCGAGATGAGGTTGGGAGTGTCAGAATTACTGTCGTGGATGATGAATTGGTGAGCCTATCTCTTCTAGGCCTTCTCAAGAGTTTCCATAGTTATCAGGACTCTATCAATGAGAGGGATAAGCTGCCAGATTGGGAATGACTTTGGTCGGATTTGGTGCAAGAAGAATTCAGGAAGAATATCAGGGATGGATATTCATCTAACACAGATGATGAATAAAATTGTGCCTTGGTTGGTAAGGCAAAGAAGGGGAAGGGAAAGAAATCATATTCCAAATCTGAGTTCGGCAAAGAAGTCAAAAAGTGCAACATGTATAGAGTGAATTGTTTTCATTGTCATGAGCATGGACATTATGCCACTAATTGTCCACAAAAAGAAGAAGAACAAGAAGGCTTCAGGAACTGCAACTGGTGATGCTTTGGCCTCACAATTTGAGTTGGACTTCTCGCTCATTGCATGCATGGTGTCAAGTGCAATGGGATCAGTGTGGTACTTGGATAGTGGTGCATCTTTCCACATGACAAGAGACAAAGAACTTTTAAGTAGCTTGGAGGAGAAGGACCTCCATATACATATCGAAATGGGTGATGATGGGTGGTACAATGCTACTGGGATTGGTGTAGTTACCTTCCAGAGACATTCAAGTATACTCTTATTATTAAAAGATGTAATGCATGTACCAGGCTTGAACAAGAATTTATTTTTAGTCACAATGTTGGGGGATAGAGGCTATGATGTGGTTTTCAGTGAGGGGAAAGATTTCCTTCGACACAAAGCCACAGGAAAATCCAAGAAGATTGGGGTTCCTGTGAAGAATCTATATAAACTTGATGTAGATGGCTGTGCAGCATTGATGGGTAAGGTAGACAAAGTGGTGAGATGGGACGAGGGTGAGTTATGGCACAGGAGATTGGGCCATCTACACCACGGAGCCTTGAAGGTCATGCAGTAGATTTATATGAGTCTTCCCAAGGGTACTCTTGTGCAGATAGACACATGCAAGGGATGTACTATGGGGAAGTATGCAAAGGCCACTTTTCATGAGAAGGAGAACTAAGCTTCGAAAATCCTTGAGAGATTTTACTCAGATGTGCATAGACCATTCTCTACAGCTTCGACAACAAAGCATAGGTATTATGTGATCTTTGTTGATGATTTTTATAGAAAGTGTTGGATCTACTTCATGCAGAAGAAATATTAGACGTTCTCAAAATTTTGTGAGTTCAAAGCGCTGGTGGAGAAATACACGGGGAAGCATGTGAAGGATCTTAGGAGAAAAAAATGTGGTGAGTACATCTCCAATGAATTCAATAACTTTTGTAGCAAAGAAGGAATTCAGAGATAGTTGATTTGCACCTCATAACCCACAATAGAATGGGGTCGTAGAAAGAAAGAATATAACAATCGTGGGTGCAACATGAGCGATGTTGCATGATCAGGGCTTACCGTTGCATCTGTGGGAGGAGGCATGAAACACAACAATATTTGTGTAAAACCATAGTCCTCATAGGATACTTGGCATGAGTACACCAAGGGAGGATTTTTTTGGTAAGAAAACTGAAGTTTCATATTTTAAAATTTTCGGCTCATCTGTCTATTTCCATGTGACCCAATATTTCAAGAAGAATCTCAAACCAACAGCTAAGATTGGGATATTTTTGGGGTACATTGATACTCCCCACAACTATTAGGTGTATTTTCAAAACAATAGGATTATTGTTGTTAGACGGGATATAAAATTTGATGAGGATAAAGGCATGTGATTGTCCCTTGAGAGGGAGTTGGATTTTCATGCAGATGAGGAACTCTTGGTTCCAAAGAATAAACCTCAAGATATGGAGAAGCTAAATGCAGAGGATCATGGAGTGGCATAAAACACTCATGTAGAGCCATCCACCAGAAATGGTTGAAGGCGCACCACAGAAGCTGCTAGATTGAGGCTTGATGCGACAGAGCATGTAGGAGCACCTACTTCACTGCGCATACAAAGATAGTCTCTAGACATGTTTACTAGATACATGGCTCTTATGAGAAAGTTTATTGTGACATAACCATCCTCCTTTGAGGAAGCAATGCAACAACCAATTTGGGTTGACACTATGGTTGAGGAGTATGACTCCATCATCAAGAACAATGCATGGGAAGTTGTCCCAAGACCGGTTGGAAAATTAGTGGTTGGATCTAGATGGATCTATAAGGTGAAGCAGGTGGCAGATGGGAGTGTGGAGAAGTACAAGGCTAGATTTGTAGCTCGCGGATTCTCAGAATTTGAGGGGATTGACTATGAGGATACTTTCACACTGGTTGTGAGATACTCATCGATTAGATCTATCCTTGCACTCTCAGTGCAAATGGGGTGGCAGATACATCATATGGATGTGAAAACTGCATTGAAACTGCATTTATCAATGGAGTTATTGAGGAAGAAATGTACATAGAGTAGCCATAAGGTTTTGAGATCTTTGACAATGAGTCGCATGTGTGTCGACTCAAGAGAGAAATGTATGGGCTTTAGCAAGCACCTTGTGCTTGGTACACTAGAATTGTCAACTATTTCACCAGGTTGGGCTTCACCAAAAGTGAAGCGGATGTAAACTTGTACCAGATTGTGGTTGATGGTAAGCTCTTGATTATCACACTTTATGCTGATGATCTAATTTTGACAAGTGATGAGCAACTGATAACTTCTTTCAAGGAGGATCTTGCAAGGGAGTTCGAAATGAAGGACATGGGACTCCTTCACTATTTCCTTGGTTTGGAAATATGGCAGTGAGATTGTGAGCTATTTTTTTCTCAAGGAAAGTATGCCAAAGATATTCTGAGTAAGTTTCACATGGAGAGCTGTAAACCCATGGAGACTACTCTTCTAGGAAACTAGAGGAATGAGGATGCTACTTCAGGAGAAGTAGTGGATGCTACTGTTTACAGGCAACTAATGGGTTCATTGATGTACTTATTGAAAACTAGACTAGACATTTTCTATACAGTTAACCAAACAAGTCAAGCTATGGTTAAGTCGACCAAGCTTGTTTGGAAGGTGAGGAAGCATGTCTTGAGATATCTCAGAGGCACTACAAAGTATGGATTATGGTACAGATGGACAGAGGGAGTGAAGCTTCAAGGCTTCACCGATGTAGATTGGGTAGGTAGTCCATCAGACAGAAAGAGCACATCATGAGGGATCTTCAACATAGGATCGACAACTGTTTCTTGGTACAACAGGAATCAACGATCTGTGGTACTCAGTTAAGCGGAGGCAGAGTACATGGCTGCATGCCAGGCTACATGTGAGGCCATCTAGATGATGAAGATTCTGGTTGGTTTGTTTGGTTCTAAGATGGATCCGACGGTGATACATTGTGATAAATAGAGTTACCTTAAACTCTCGGTTAATCCGGTATTACATGATAGTTCCAAGCACATAGAAATTTGGTACCACCATCTCAGAGATTCTGTTCAGAGGCACATTATGTTAATTCAGTACATTCCCACGGAAGATCAGGATGTAGATATTCTAACGAAGGCGCTCACCAGGAGAAAATTCGAATACCATAGAGGCAAGATCGGGGTGGCAGATAATCCCTTTCTTGTTGAGAGGGAGTGTTGAAAATTCAAAAAGAAATGTGTGTCTAATTTAATTTTCCCTTAATTAAATTGGACAATAAAATGTAATCTTATCTCATAATCACTTTTAATAGTTAATTGAGTGTGATAAACTCAGTTAGCTCATGAATTTTGAGTTGAGGGTGGTTGGTGAGGAATGCAGAGTGATTCTATTAGTTATGGAGTTCGAATTGCAGTTAGTGCATTAGTTTAATGCATGAGAAATCAGTTAACTCAATTAATTGAGTTAAAGTCAGTTGAACTAGTTGTAACTGTTTGTTGCACTAGTGAGAGATAAAGTGAATTAAATCATATTTAATTCACATGCAATGATCTGCCATGCAACTGATGATTTACTATTAATAGCTTCATGCATGTCTGTTCTAGTGGATACCCAGTTGATACATAGGTTAAAGGGATGTTAACTATCAGTTATATCATTAGTAGGCTGCCCGCATACAGTAAGAAAACCATTGGATTTCCCATGAGCATTTCACAGTTTTGGAAGGCTGAAATTCCTAACGAATAGGGATTGCATTCCACATGAATTGCGCAAGAAAGGCAAGCTAATTAGAGGCAGGAAATTGGCGAAGTGTTGGTAGATTTTTTCCGGGTCAGTGTGAGACAGTTGTGAGAGTGCAGGAGAGACTTGTGAGAAGAGTGTATTGTAATTTTTTCATGATTCCTTGATGAATATACAATAAAAGATAGAGGGGTTTTGAGAAGCAAGCTTTCCCCAGGAAAATATATGTGTTGTGGTTTGATTTGCTTCTTTATTAACTTGTTGTGATTGGCGATCGTGTTTATTTTCCACAATTGATTTGTAGAAGGATTCAATATCTTGCTTTAGTACATTAATTGATCAGATTGAATCCATTGATTTACATATGTTTGTATAATTTATACATATCTCCATACAATCATGTGTGGCTTTCCCATGTAGCGATTTTTATAACAAGAGGATAGGCACATTCAATATGGAAATTAATTTCATACCTAGAAAATGATTTTTTTTATTCATCCTTTTGATAATTTCCTACTCAAGTTGGGATGGTAAAAGAAAATACAACTTACACAAGTCAACCCAAGGAATGCATCTATGCTCGAATTGTTTTACCAACATGCGGGGTGTTTTCAAAGAATTTATTCAACACTAAGTATGCATTCTAAATTATGATATTGAATCAACACCGAATAACAGGGTACTTTATCCACACTTTATCACTGTCTTCTCCAAGAACATGAATTCCTTGATGGTAATTACAAATATGAAAAATGGATCATGGAATAACTAATCAATTACTCAACCTTTAAAATTAAATGATCCACACTGCTAATATACAAACAATGAGCAGAGAAAAATTCAAATGTCATTGAAACCCTAAGTATTGCAAACTGAGTGGAAAATGTCACAGGTCTAAGACCTCTAAGTGACAGTCTCATGACTCAACTTCAGAGAAAAGTTGTCATAGATCACAAATACTTGATTGTAATGTAATACCTACTCTAGAAGGTCATAGTAATATCTATTCCTGTAACCTCATACACACAGCTGTAGCAAGATAGATTTAAGATCCTTTGACTAGCATATTAGCATTTTAAAGAGATAGTTTTGGCTATCGATTTGCAACCTAATATTTATATAAATAATTCCTAGACACAGGTTCATGAATGAGTAGAATAATGCAGTCACAATGAATCAAGTGAATAATATACTAATAATTCTCAAGGAAATTTTCCTATTCAACTCTTTTCATGTTATTCACACACATGTCCACAGATACAGGGATTTCACATTTTGTAACCAAAGACTCATGTTCAGGTTATATAATCATAATACTAATTATTATTATTATTATTTTTTTTTTTTTAAGGAGATCTCATATGCACATATGTATATCACCTAGTCTGATCACACAACTACTTTCTTATTATTCCAATCATGAAGTATGGTTTTATGACTAGCTAGATAAATAACTACAGTTGCTGGTCCACCTGGGTGCCTAACATCCCACCTATTATAGGTAAGGGCATACCAACAACAACTCCATTAATTAATGAAATTCATTGTTGATTCACTTTGTGAGATGATCTTCTTAATTGTAATAAGGCTCATAAGCGCCAATGTTGAATCCTTCATCTCTGATACCACATGTAACATCCACCCAAGGTCAATACATAACACAAAAACAAAAAAATTATATAACCAATAGCTTTTCCTGCACAATTATCCACGATCAATTATTTTGGGTATGTCATTACCTATTTATTGCAATAAAATCATCAATGCAAATAAAATGTAACCCATGATTACAAACACATTACAATCATTACCACAGGCTTCGTAGCCCGGTGAACTGGTTTTTGTTTTAAAGGGAATTTAACATGTAATCAATCTAATTTATCATAATTATCTGTATGGTACATAATCGATGACAATCTCGGCTATCATGAGGTGACACGTCCTCACACTGTTTAACTCACTATGTTATGATTATTATGGTTATGATACCACCTGATCTGTTCGATATATATTGCAGATGTTAAAAAAAATTCTATGTAATAGTCCTAATCAGGAGTTATGAATTTACAACTCTTTCCTCAAAATTATAACACTTGGAGGGTTTTCAACCGTGGATCTCACACTCCATCCGACAGTCTAGATAGTCTTGAGGGAGGTTAGGGTATGACCCATAACCAAACCCTCGTCCCTTTTGTCATTTTCTCTGGTCGTCACTGTGATGGCGCTCTACCTCTTGTTCTGTTCACGACCCCGAATCGACTCTTCGTGCCAAACAAAGATTTCAGATTGCCGATAAAATTTTTCATCTGTCATATTTCCTCAAATGCATTCGGTCGGGGAGATTCATTTGCAGAACTCAAGGATTTGGTTCCTCAATCAAGAACGTCATTTGCATCAATGAGTTAGTCCTCCATTGATATTTTAAAAATTATGTGCTTTATTAACGAGTTCAATGCTAACACTCTACCCCTTTTATTTACATGACCACATAGAAGGAGGATTATCAGGTAAACTACTTCTTAGGTAACCCAAAAGTTGTATATACATATTTTCATATTCCTTTCCTTGATTATGTCGTATAACTAATCATTTTCTCACCACATTGAACTTGTGATTCAGGTCTGAATTTTTTTCTAAAATACTTGCACAAAGGGCTTTTAAGATTCCATATCAAGGGTTTGACATTTCAATATCCTTTCAGGTACCCCTTGGTTTTGCGTAAAAACTCATATTAAATGCACGTGCCTAGAGAGAATTACAGCCATAAGGGTTTGTTATTGTGTTAGCTGAAGCTATTTTGCTTTTTTGGACCGACAAGAGGGTCTAGGGTTTTTACTCCTGGGTTAATTCAATAACCCTAGGTAGAAATCTATTTAGAAACCATCTACTCATTTAAACAATGGAGATCCTTGATACGACTCATTTTTCATATTATTTATGATACCTTTGACATACATATAAGGACGCACCTTCAATTATTTAATATAGGAAACTACATGAATGTTCTTGTTTCTTTGTTGGAGCAAGCTCGAGTTATAGTTTTATTTTATACTTTTATTTGCATGAAACTCTGAAAATGCTGTACTCAAACTTTGGTTAAAGGATAAATCGAAATTTACAAGTCTTGAGTGAGTCATTCTATGTTTTTGTTGAATCACAGTTTATTTCGCCATGATCTTCTTAGATTGAAATGTTTCAATATGCAGTTGAATACCTTCTTTTTCTATGGATGAAATACAATTAATAAGAAATGTTTAGAGTCTCAAATTTTCCTGTTCAGCATTACGTTGTATGAAATTTTCCAACATTTTGAGTTAATTTTTTTTTTTTTTTAATACTACAGTTATATCATGAATGTTTTTCGAATATATTTATTTGAATCCGAGCTTTGACACTTGTCATGCTCTTATGATTTCTATTCTTGTTTTTAATTATTTAACAGTTATGTGAATTTGGTATCAGATGTGCACAACATTTTGTACAATCTAGAAATATAATCGGACAAGCTCACTAATGCCACTCAGGATTCGATTTGACTGAGTCTCAGGTATTCCTTACTCCAATATTTAATGGACAACTCGACTTGGATCCCTTCCAGGTTGAGCTAACCTTTCTCCCTAATTTACTTAGTTTTTCTTCCCTTATCATTAAGTTACGCTTTAATATGATTTAAACTTATTCCACAATTTTTTCACTAGAACTGGAGTTTATAGAACTCATTCTGTGACCCTTTCCTTCAAGGTGTGGCCAATTTTTTTTTTACAAGGTCCGCTAAATTCCAGTTTCACAACTATGTTTGCTTCATAACTAATATCAACTTGTTCAAATTTTCGTGCCAATAAATATTAAACTACATAGGTCTCTAATCTAATTTGCACAATTACAACACATACCAAAATAAGTAAATAGTCACAGTAAATAAATAGACAATCAGTGTACATGTAGGATTCACAGTGAATACCCTAAATGGTAAAAGCTTGACTGGAATAACTCAACATAAGCCAACTAGTTAAACCATCAATCTACAAAATTTCACCTAATGCTGTAAAATTCTGTAAGAGTAGAATACTTATATGTTACTAGAATTCTTTCCAGAAGACCTCTCCGCCCAACCTCGAGATTGGCTATGACATCTAGTCTCCCTCCGAGCTCTTCTTCTCTAAACTGGAGTAATAAAATAGTCTGAGCAATCATAACCCCAATTCTAGCTTAGAAATTCACCCTTACAGGGTTATATTTAGAGATCTCCATTGTTTTATTGCACCCAGCTTAGGAGTTTCCATTAGCATCTTCCTGCCCAGTCTTCATGGCTCGTTCATTTTCTCTTTCATTTTCTCTCTGATTCTTCCTCTAGCCCCCACCCCCACCGTCCTTCCACAAAATCCCATTTTTTAATAAAGGATCGCATAACTATCAGTAACTATCGAGGAGATTATTTAACTAATTTTAAAAGAAATAAAAACAAAATAACTTTAAATATTAAATCTCTACAGTTTGTTGGATTAATGTAGTAAAAGTAAATTAACTATTTACTTTTCACTGGGGGTGTTACATGCAGCATCAGTAAAAGTAACAAAATAAATAGATCCACCGAGAGATAATACCTGAGCAGGTCCCCATACATCTGTATGCACAAGCTCTAATTTTTCACTCTTACTTTCTTTCCCAACATAAGAAATCCGACTCTCTTCTATTTTCCATAAACACATTTTTCATAGAAATCCAAATCAATATTCTTCAAACCTGACAAAAAATTTCTTGAGTGAAGAATCTTCATCCCCTTCTCACTCATGTATCCGAGCCTATGATGCCATAATTTTGCATCTGTTCTTGTGGAGGTTAAAGCATTATCACAATTAGAAATACCATTGCATAAATACAATGTACCAAACTTTTCTCCTTTTGCTATTACCATGTCTCCTTTAGTGACCTTCCAGGTTTTATCTATCAAAGTTGTCACACAGCCTTCACCACTTAACTTCCCTATTGAAATCAAGTTTTTCTTCAAATTTGGAACATGCCTTACCTCCTTTAATAACCATTTTTTTACTATTACTTTTCCCATTTCAACCATTTTACAGGGTTTATCATCACCCAGATGAACCTGTTCAAAATATCCTTGAACATAGTCATGAAAATGTTTCTTATTAGGTGTGTTATGGAATGAGGCCCCTGAATCTACCACTTAGGCATCAATAACATTTTCTAAAGAAAGAATCAAAGCATATTGCAACACATCACTTGTCACATTTGCTTCATGATTGTTTTATTGTTCTGCTTCTCCTTCTTTTCCCTTTCGATACTTACAGTCTTTCTTGAGGTGTCCTTTCTTCCCACATTTCCAGCACACTATCCCGGATATAGAATTGGATTTGCCTTTCCTTGACTTACTGCGATATCCTAGGCTCTTTCCTCTTTCCATTTTTCTTCTCCTACTCTCTACACTCAAAGCATTACCTAATGTCTCACAAAAGATTTTATGTCGCATTTCCTCGCTAAGGATGGCACTGACAACATCATCAAAGTTTAAAGTACTAGATCTAGAGACAGAGTTACTAATGGCCATCACTAAACCATTCCAACTTTCTCGTAACGAGCATAGAAATAACAGAGCCCTAACTTCACCATCAAAGTTTACCCCTATGGAATTTAACTAACTGGTAACCGTATTGAATTCATTTAAATGGTCAATAATAGATCCACCTTACAACATTTTCATACTAAATAAATGCTTGATAATAAATACCTTATTTGAGGCTGCAGGTTTTTCATATAGTCTGGCCAATGTCGTCATTAAACCCTCAGTTTTTGTTTTTCTTCGAAATATTAAAGGCTACCGATGCCACCAGGCAGAACCGTATTTTTATAAATTCCTTTTTGTCGAGAATCTCCCATTCTTCGTCTATCATACTCGATGGCTTATTTTTTTTTCTGCTCAATGGTAGGCACAAATATTTTTGATATAGATAATCTTCCATCTGCATCTTCCAGAACTGGTAGTTTTGGCCGTTAAATTTCTCGAACATAAACCTACCATCTTCTGCCATTTCTCCCACTCAAACCAGGAGTCCTTCTTTCCTCCAAGTTTATTAGCCAAATAGACCTTCGTCTCTATTACCAGTTGTTAGAAATTTTATATTACAGATCAATGGAACGCATAAAAATATGTGGAAATACAAACACATAAAACATATAAAACAAGAGAGACACAAATATATGTGCTTCACCAAACTTGGGCTACATCCACGGAGAAAGAGCTAGTCATTCCTTTATATTATCCAAAAAAATGAAGAGACAAAACCTACAATAGATCTGTTGTAATATCCTCTACTCTCTCACGCTGTCCCCCTTTCTCTTTCTTACTCAGAATACAAACACCACACACAACCGTAATACAATTCCATCATATGAACCGATGGGTTGCCTTCTAGGGAAAAAAACCCGAAATTAAACGTAACTTCTACCGTCAGATCATTCGCCTAATGAACGACCTAGATTTACTATGAAATTACAATATTTTACAAGGCAATTTTACATCTATTTTTAGCTTCGAGGGCATTTCCCCAGAACCCCCATTGGGGGACCGGTGGTCTCTAGACCCCCTAGCTGAGGGGGATTGCCCCCCTCGAACCCCCATGGCAGGGACAAGTCCCCCCCACGAAGAGGGGTGTACAATATTCCTCGGGTAAGCATTCAGCTGAAACAAAGACCTCTGAATCAGGATGATAATCAGTCTCCACACCCAACACATTTTTTATTTTCACTGGCCTTTAGAATATAAAATTGTTATGTACCTTGTATGTATGCAAAGAGACACACCATTGACATTCTGCATATTTAATTACATGAAGGTGTCTCTTTTTGAAATTGGTTAAGCTAGACATTGTCTACCTTTTTCATCTTCATTTGATAGTTGTTTGTGTGTTGTTTTGACATGGTGAACTTTAACTTCAGAAAAAAGAGGAATTACACATCTTATTGTAAAATGGACCATTTTTATAAATAAAATTGGCTTTAAATAAATTAATGTTATAAATAATAATGAGGAACTTATCATGGAGGAATTTATTAGAATTGGATAATCTCAAATCCCTAGGAAATTGGTGGGTGGGGAACCACCTAAATTTAATTTTTTAAATTTATTAAAAGTAATGGACCATTTTGCTAAATAATTTTTTCTTATATATAAATGAATTTTATAAATAATAATGATGAACTTATTAGAATTGGAATAATCTCAAATCCCTAGGAAATTGGTGGGATATGAGCCACATGGCATGAATATATTTTTTTAGATTTATTAAAAGTATATGCAACCTAACAAACTTTGTAATACATTTCACCACGTCACTTATGAAGGCATACATTTACATACGAAAATAAGTGCATATGTATACATGCTTATGCAGAAAGAAGAATAGATATATCCATTTGCATATATGAGCTAAATAAAACATAAGATCTAAACACCAATTAGCATACAAAGGTATGAACACCAATTAACATACAAAGATAGAGGTACCCATCTAAAAGTGAAAAATAAGAAGAAGAAGAAATCAACCCCAAATTCATAAATGCTATAGTTGGATATTTCTGGGTTTTAATTTTGTGCTAACGAAGATCAAGACACCCATGTTATCATAGTGAGTCTTGGAGGTCCACATTAACCAGTTATGAATTCTTATCAATAATTTATAGGTGGACTGTAAGGATTTAACATCCATGAAATATTTTAAAATTTTCATAGTAATATAGATAAATCAATGATTGAGATTTATCTCCAAAGTACTTATGTCTTTTTTTATCCTTTTAATTAAATTAATTAATAAATAAATTGTTATATGAACAAGTGTCATATGAAATGAGTTATGGTTTTTTGGGCATGTAGCATTGATACACCATAGTACTGGCCCATGATATTATAACAATTGACAAATTAAGAATATCAACGATAAAGTAGGGATACATATATTTAACTAATTTTTAATATCTAAATTAAAATTAAGTTTGTTATTTATTTATTTTTAATGTTTTTGAAAAAATAAATTTATGATTTAATTTTAAGATTATGGCTAAATTAGATATTAAATTGATATATGATATTTTTCATTTAAAGTTTATATATATATATCTATATCCTCTTTGAATTTAAACCTAAACATTTTACTAAAGAACCACATATTGAGTGTTGTTTTATATATATATAATTTCTATTAAAAAATTCTTAATTTATTAAAATATAATGAATTATCTTCATATTGGAACTAGGAAAAGTACAAGGGTTTTACATAGGTTGATTCTTATATGTGTAATGTGCAGTAAAATATTTATTTATGTATTATAAATAAAAAGTATATTCATTTTTAGGATGTGATTATGGAGCTTCATGTTCAAAATCCATGATACCTATGATGTAGTGGAGAATAGACACTTTAAATTAAATTTGATTTAAACACGCCATTTTCGGCATAGCCTTTTGCAATATTTTTGATGTTAGCATATTAATAAATATGATAAGTTTTATGTATTTTTAAGGATTTCCTTTAGCTGTTTTAAGAGATTTTTTTTAGATAGAATGATATAAAATGTTTAATTGAAAAACTAAATGGGTTTAATTTTTATTTTTTTCAACCAATTTATAGCTAGATCATAACCTAACCAATTTTTTTATATAACAAAAAATGTCTAAATTTTTTTTAATAGAAATTCAAGCTTTGGGGATTCTTAAGATAACTCCCACAAAAAAATTCTTTAAATTCTTTAAATTGGGTATTTTTTTGTTTAGTAATGGCCATCCTTGACATAAAGACTTCTTAACTACGGTTAACTTACATGACCCTTCGTCATTGTGGGACTGGTAAGAGCTGTGCAAAGGCAACCATAATTACTTCTGGAAAGATAAGAAAAAAAATGAAAATTTTAATGTCCACGAGGCTAAAGATAACCTATGAGACCTCTTTTAGAGTGCAACACTTGAAAAAAAGTATGCACCTCAAGAGATTCAATCCTCCTCAAAATGGATCTACATTGGTTCTATATATGCATATAGCATGTGTAACTTTTCATTATTAAAATTGTATCTTTGAATGCATAAATGGATACAATGCCTTGAAATTTTACTTGGACACTTGGATTGTGTAAACTACACCACATAAATTTGAAATTCCAACAAATCCTTTCCAGACAAAATTTAAATTTAAAACTGAAATTAATGGTTTCAGGAAAATGGCTCCAAGTTAATTTAAACTCTTTAAAAGAAGATAGCTAAAATTCTAAAAAAAAGCCCCTTATTTATGGTGATTGCAGAATATCTAAAGGTCACTCCAGTGAAAGACGCTATTTATTTAATCTCATTATCAACGCACACTGACTTTAGTCATTTCCTCTGTGCAATTACATTTTTTGTGCATTAGTGCCCACGAGGACCTATGGTAATGTTTCTCCTCATTGCCTTGCATGTTATAACTTGGATATTATATGTATATATGATTTTGACATATGAGTATGATTGGAAAACAATGATTTAGCCAGGTGGTTCGATGAACATCTGTCAGACGGGCATGGCACAAGTGTGAGACTATTGCAAGCCTGAACACATTTCCTCCCCTCCATCCTCCACCCTTTAGGTTGTTATCTTTCCTTTGCTACAACATTTTTTTAGTAACATCATAGGCATGTTCAATTCCTTTGGTGTACCTTTTAACCTTTAGGGGAAAATTCTGGTTCTAATGTTTATGTACCAAATTTTAATTTTATGATAATGTTGATGATGATTTACATCCACTAAGATCTATATGATCTGGTGGACCTTAAAAAGTGAAGAGATCAATCAAAATTATTTAACATTGTATTTCTATGCTAAAAAAAGAAGAGACAAAAGCATTCTCATATGACTATAGTTTTGTTGACTTAAATATCAAGAAGATTGTTAGTGACAAATATTTTGAAAATTAGATTGAATGTGAGTATAATATGAAAATCGAAGAGAAAGTGTTTATCGGCTTCAACACTCTTAGGATCTCACAATCAAAAAACTCTTTCATCCCATGGCATTTTTGGAGTTGACGAATGCCCAGTTTCACTATGAATTTCATGAGAATTAGTTCTTATCTTGGCAATGTTCATTTTATTCTTAAAACTAGTCAAGATAGAAATATAATTTTGGTTTTGGAGATTGGACTTGATCACCCCCTTATAATGTCTTACTTTCCTTTTTCCCTCTAACTCTTCATTTCTTCACAATTTCTCCTTAAATTTGGAAGTAATAATATTTTAAATATTATATGGATTCTACAATATGATATCCTCCTTTATTCCCTAATGGTCTAACTAAGATTGGGCATCCCTATGCCACCCTCGCTTGAGCCGAATGTGTGGTTTTTATCTGGAGCTAGAAGCAAATTTAGGAAACTTCTTGACATCCATGTTGTATAGTTTCTTCTTATACAGAAGATACCTAGTCGTAACTGTGCTTTCAATGGGGAAAATGCTTGCATTAATTAGGAGGATAGGGTGGATACAATCTCCTTTAATCTTGAGGTTGTAGGTTATAAATTACTTTTAGATTTGTTCAATCTTCCTACACAACTCTTTGAAGATATCACAACATGAATCTTAACATCCATATAAAATAACAAGAGTAATTAGAATCTCATAAAAAAAACTTTTTCCCAACTTACAATTGTATAATTCTATTTAATTTTATAATTAATATCAATTCTCATATATAACTTTCAACCTATTATATATATATATATAGATAGATATAGATATAGATAAATATAAGATCGATATATATATATATATATATATATATATATATATATATATATATATATATATATATATATATATATATATATATATATATAAATATAAAATTAAGAATGTGACAATGATAAGAAATATTAAAAATCTATTATAAAAAGTGTGTTATCTTTATAACTATTTTTTGACATATTATTATAAAAAGTTGAATCATCTTTTAAATTAAGTTTTGATTATTTAAAGCTAATCATTTATATATATAATTTTTTTTTTCCTTCTCAAAAATTAAATATACTACATTTTTTCTTTTAAATATTATTATTAATTAAAAAAAATAATTTAATTATAAATATAAAAAAATTATTTATATATTATTTTAAATCATTATTATATTTATATATATATTTTCTATATCATAATACAAATTTCCAAATTATTATGTTTATAGATTACAAATATAAATTTCACAATTTTAATTTAATTATTAGTCAGGATGACAACGATTTAATTTTTATTAGATATTCTTGAGTATTCATAAAAATATACACAAATCAAAAGTTAAGATTGGTCTTTAAAGTAATTATGTTTTTTTGTCTTTTTAATTAAATTTAAAAAAAGGTTATATGAACAAGTGTCATATAAAGTGAGTTATGGTTTTAAGGGTATGTGGTATTGGTAAGTCATGTTATTATAACAAAACCAATTTACATATTAAGAATTTCTATGGTAAAATAAGGGTAAATATCCATGAATAAGAATCTTGTTCCATGTTATTATGTATATATATGTTTATTTGTTTAACTTATATATCAATTCATTTTAATAATATTAATAATTTAAAATAAAGTTATAATTTAGTGAGTTTTTATGATTTTTTTAGTTTAAGATGTATCATTATGCCAATAGGTATGTCTATTTGGAATAGAGCTTCTAGAATTTTAATTTACTTCTCAACGATTATTAGGTGGAGAGTAAAGATTTAACTTCCGTAGAATATTCTTAGTAGTATATACAAATCAAAGATTGAGATTTATTTGTAAAGTAGTTATGATTTTTTTTGCTTTTTTAATTAAATTTTTTAATTAAAAATATGTCATATGAACAAGTGTGATATGCAATGAGTTACATGTTTTTGGACATGTGGTGTTGATAAGCCATGGTATTGGCCCATGGTATTATCACTTATCCAACGATTAAGTGAGAGTGAATCTCCATACTCAAAAATCTTGTTTTTAAAAAAAAATGTATATAGGTTTAAATTATATATTGATCTAATTTTTTTATTAATTATTATTATTATTTTAAATAAAATTTTAATTTAGTTATTTTTTTTTAAAGAAGGTTGAGAGGTACGATGATGTATGTGTTTTGATCTATTGATGTCTATCAACATTTTAATTTATACGACTAAGCTATTGTAATAAATGTTAATAACTATATTAATGCTAATTATGAATCAATATTTATTGATATCATACATACATACACACATACATGTACTAACAATTAAAATTTTACGAAATTAACCACCCAATAAAAATTTTCATTTAATATAATAAATCATTGAACAAGACTCTCAATAAATCTATATCCAATTAAAGAATGAGAAAACCAGCCTATTGAGATTGCTTATTGATAACATCTCGAGCAAGATTTGTGGAACGAAATTAGGTGTAGCCAAAATAAATAAAAATACACCCACTTTCTTTTGGCAATCGTACCTTTAAACTATGATGTCAAGGCCAATCACCTTGATTGAGATAAGAAATAAATAAAAATACACCCACTTTCTTTTTGCAATCGTACCTTTAAACTATGATGTCAAGGCCAAGCACCTTGATTGAGATAAGATGTTAAGATGTTTCCGCGTGCAGGTCAAGGCCCCAAAAGTATCGTCACATCAAGGTAATGATCGTTTTGAGAGGACAAGTCATGGTCTATGTTACACCTCTACCTATGTTGGAACTTGGCTTCGGCCACCACCTAAATTCTATGTTTCTAATTGGTATTCTTTGATGGGTAAAATAGATAAAGCATTAATAATTTAAAATTTTGCTTCATCTACCTAAATTCTATGTTTCTAACTTATATTATAAATTCTATGTTTCTAACTTATATTATTGATGGGTAAAATAGATAAAACATATATATTAAAAAAAAATACAATAGAAATAAAAGGAGTTGTCTAACGAGCCGGAGGAATTGCCCGGACGGTCAAAATTGGCCGGAATCCGGGCCAAAAAAAATTAAAAAATCTTGCAGAAATAGTGTTTGAATCCTGATTTTGACATTGGAAATGGATTCAGCACCATCAAAAACCTGTAGGACACCCAAAATATTAAACTTTGATAGTTATAACATGGATTTAGAAAAATTCCTGCCGGATTTTCTAAAAATCTTATCGGAATTTTCATGATTTTCAGGGCAATTCCTCTGGCTAGTTAGACTACGGCGAAATAAAAAGTTTCAGATGTTGCAAAAGGAAAAAGGAGATTAGGGAAAAAGGAGATTAGTTTTATTAATGATTATAATATTAAAAGTTGGAAATGATAATAAAGAATAATTATCTTAATATTAAATTATTGTGTTAATGTCTATAATTTTTTTTTTTTTTTTTTTAATTTTTTTTTTCTACATAAATAGAAGAACTAAATATGAAACTCATTAATAATGAATCATATAGATTAAGATCGAACAACTGTTATTTTATTGATAAAAAAATTAGAACCATGCCATAATGAATAAGTGTGCATTTCCAATTCTTGTAATGGATTCTGAAATCATGAATGTTATGAGTGGGATGTGTGATGTGTGATGGGGACTTCTTCTTTTAGCTTGAATGCATGTTGTCTTACTTGCTAAAGAATGGTATAGGAACCAAAACAAAGAAGTTGGATCTTGTGATGTGTTGTCCTTTAAATAATTGTTTTAGCAAATAAGGCCAAACTTGGTCACTCTCTTAGAACAAAGAGGGATTTTATATCAATATTACTAGATTGTATACTTCTGTTGTGTGTCAACAAGTGCACATTGCACTTGAGCATATATTTCAGTCAATGTGTCACACACCAAGGCATTGTTTTGTTGTCTCTTTTGTTGTTTAGGTGAACTGGAAAGGGGTAGAAGCATTAGGATCTCATAGGGCATGGTAGGTTGAGAACCATAACATTCCTCAAAAGGAAAATAATTTGTGGAGCTATGAATTATATAATTATAACAATGCAATATGATGTACATATTATTATCATGTTATTTATGTGTATGATAAAATATGTGAAGGGCATGAATTAGGGTGTGATTGACCACCTCTCCCCTAATCATCAAAGGATGAAAGGTAATAAAAAATTGGAGTTTGCAACCCAATATATGCCATATTCTTTTCCAAAAATGGTCGAGGGACCTAGAGTCTCATTTAGATATAATAAAATGAGGGAGGCTAAAATGTTCCTAAGTGTGGTAAAAGGTAGACAGTCAACTTGTTGCATGTTGTTCCTTGGTGCATGGAGCGAAAAAACCATTTTATAAGAACAATACATGATGACAAAGATGGCAACATGATGTTAAGTGGCCATAGACAAAATCAAGTGAGATGGGCTCCCATGGGCATGTAGGAATGGGTAATGACTAGGAGAGTACCATATTGTGATTAGCAAGTTTTGAGGTACTACAATGAGTGCAACTTTGAATAAAAGCATTGATTTATTTACGATATGTGAAAAGAAAGAACATTGTAAGTGATGTAGATTTTTATTATTACCTTAAGAAGATGCATGTGCCTCCTTTATGAGATGAATATTTTCATCATTAGTTGGCTCACACAACCATTGCAATTAATGTAACCATCTATCTTTGATGTAGAAAGCTGAAAAGTGCATTTGATTTACCTCTATTGGGTACTGGAGGGAACATGATATGGGGCCAAGATATAGGTATGAAGAGTGTTGTTACTTCTAGTGATAATATGTAAGAACCTTAACATCAAGGATTGATAGTGAAAACATAATAAGGTGACTAAATAGATTGGTTGTTTGGTTTGAGATACCCTTCTTGTACATTATTACTAAATGACATTGTTGAATGTAATATGCCCCTTTGATGTAACACAACTTCTCTAGTTTTTTTTTGTGTTTTAGAAAATGAAATGATGATGAATGGTGTGCAAGATTGTCTCCTTACTTGGTAGATATTGACATCACTATTTGAGAGCTTGGATTAGGGAATACAATTCTTTATAATAGGCATTATATCAAAGATTGGAATCAAACAAACTTTTGAAATGATAAGCAACCAATTGAACAAGCTAATTGAGGACAACACCAATGGCATAGTGGGAGACATCAAATATACCTTAAAAGGTTGATGCAAGTTTGGGAAATGAAGAATGGGAGCATAAAGGAATATCTATTTTAGAAACTTTAAGTTTGCATTAACTCATGCGATCAAAAGATTATGCAAATGACACACTTTATCTAAGAAATGAGGTGTAAACTTCCAATAAAAATCGAATCCTATGAAAATATTGAGTTTTTTTTGGTGGATAAGGGTATGGGCCAACCCAAATGAGTTTTAGAATCTAATTAATTGAACTAAATACTAGTGGATATAACAAGTCCCAAATAATGGACAATAATTTTCTTAAAGGAAGATTTGTGCTTTTCATTTATGGCTTATGAGCACATAACAAATCTAGAATGATGCAAAGATGGTCAAGTTTCTCATCCCAAATCTTAATTAAGATCAAGATGTCATCAATGTAGATAATAAGATAGCATGTTGATATAAGTTTTTGGATATATGTTGTGTTCGAGTCTATTGATGTCCTACATTTCGAGTGGTCTCACCACCCATCATGAGGGAGTCAAGTAAACCATGATAGACTGGAAACAAGTGTTGGGGTATTTATAAATAAATAGTCAACTAGTGACCATTAATATGAATACTAATATTACCGTAAAAATATATTTTTAGAAAATAAAATATATTTATTAAAAATATTTGACCATAATATAAAAAAAATTGACCATAATTTAAAATAAAAAAAATGAAGTTAAAAAATTAAAATAAATAAAGTATACTTATTAAAAATATTTTAACAACAATTTAAATGAATTAAAATAAATGATAATGTTTTTTTACCCTAATTTTAAATTGATTAAATTAATTTAATATAACCATACTTTAAAAGTTTTTGATAACTATAAAATAAAATAAAGAAACTAAAAATAAGATATATTTATGGGAGTTGTCTTTAATGTGACTTTTCGAAAAGTTTTTTAATTTATTTTTCCTATCTAATTTGTCTAAAATCCGACATGTATTCATTGAAATCACAATTTTGATGGGTAAACTCTACACAATCAAAGTGCCATAGGGGTTTTTCAGGTGCTGAATCTATATATGTTGTCAAAAAACCAGTTTAAATAACACAAATCAATATTTCACCTCAGAATTTTCAGCCGAATTCTGACAAACTAGTTTAAATAACACAAATCAATATTTCATCTCAAAATTTTCAGCCAGATTCCGACTAGAAAATCCACTGGAAACTCCAAAAAGTCACATTAAAGACAACTCCATATTTATGAAAATAATTATTAAAATATAAATAATAATGTTTTGACCACAATCTAAAATAGATTAAATTATATTTATTAAAATGATAAGGTTTTTTACCATAAAATAAATTAAAATAAAGAAAATAAATTAATATCAGAAGTAATTAAAAAAATATTCTTTTCTAGTAATTAGAATTTATTATTATTATTATTATTATTTTTAATTAATATTTATATAATTTTCAAAATTAATAAAATGAGAAAGAAATTGAGAATATGAAAAAACTAGGGACTCTTTTTCTTAATAATGTAAATTTGACTTATGACTAATATTCAATTAATTATTTAGTTTTAATTTGAACGAAAACAAATTATGATTGGGTAAATTGATACTAAAGATAATAATGATAGAAATAAAAGATTAATTAATAATCATGATAATGATAATAATGAGGAAATAGAAAAGAGAGGAAAACACATAAAGAAAAGAATAGAAGGAATATAAGGTGGATATGCAAACATAAAAGTAAAATAGGGAGAGAGGAAAAAGGGGGGCAGAGCCAAAAGGGGGGGGAAAGATAATAGGGAATGGAAAGGTTAGGTTATTGGATGAGGTGGTGGATATGAGGTTTCCATGAGTCACTGAGCATGTCTAATCTTCCCTATTGAAATTATTCGGGTGTTTTTCGATCTCTAAGGCTTCACAAATGAGGGAGATAAAATAGAAAGGGATACGGGCAAGGATTTTAGTTTGTTTAAAGTTGATAAGGTGCTTGGTATTCAAGGAATGTTCAGCTAGAGTTGACTTTAAAACATAGTTGTGGGCAGTATTAGTGATTTTCTCCGTTAATCTGGCTTTAAAGGACCTACCAGACCTACCAATTTGGCCAATGTAGGACTTGCAACATGAACTAGGAATTTGTTAGAGTCAGGGGCAGAGAATTGGATCAAGCCTATCCTTGGGAGACTTGAATAATTGTTTTAAGGTTTTGTTGGGTTTAAATAAATTTTTAATGTTCTTTTTTGCTAATAATTTAGAGATGATATCATTTGTGCCTTTTATGTATGGAAAAGAAAAGAGAGCCTTGGGAGGGGGAAGGGATTATTTGGGGAGGTGATAAGAGTAGGAGGATTTAAAGGCTTTATTGATTTTGGAAGTACAGTAACCATTATTAATGTTAGGTCCCTATATTACTAGTATAGTCCCTTATTTTTGTTAGTGTAACCCCCTTATTGTTATTATTGTACCCCTGTAACCCCCATATTGTTATTATTGTGCACTTAAATGTAGAGGTTTGTCGTTACACCAAAACTTGCAAGTGTTGGTAAACTTCCAAACTAGTAACTAGGATCCCTAGGGTGGAAATTATGGATTCCATAGAGGTATGGTGATTACTCCAACACCCCCCCTCAAACGTAGCTCAGGGAATCAATACACCCCTCAAACGCAGCTTGGGGGAATTGACCCTAGGTCCAGGCTCTGATACCATGTAGAGGTTTGTCGTTACACCAAAACTCGCAAGTGTTGGTAAACTTCCAAACTGGTAACTAGGATCCCCAGGGTGGAAATTATGGATTTCATAGAGTTGTGGTGATTACTCCAACATTAAATTATTATTGTTAGGTCGGCTAGGATTACATTGTGGCCCCATGGACTCCTAGATATAGAAAGGAGGTTTTGGAATTTGTATCATCCAAGAATTATTCATTCATGTAATGTATTGGAGGTTGCCCCCTCGAAGTGGCTTATTTCTAAGGCATTGATATCTCTTTTCTTCTATTTTTGGAGTTGGTTTCACAACATTTGGTATCAGAGATTTGGGATTCTAGGGTTTCACTGCTCTAAATAGGTCATCGTGGAATTTTCGATATAAATTTTTTTCTACCAAGGTTCATAAGCTGAAATGTTTAGAGTGCGAAGCCAAAATCCTGAGGAACAATGTTGTAAAATTTTATAGCTTGGTTCGCAATATTTTCAGAGATATGATCTGTGGAAGTTAGGTCATTTTGCAGGCTCCTGAATTTAACCTAAACAGGTCATCTTGGCATTTTCGCTAAATATTTTTTCTATGAAGGTTCAGAAGCTGAAATTTTTAGAGTACGAAGCTAAAATCCCGAGGAACATCATCACAAAATTTTAGAACTTGGTTCACACTATTTGCGGAGATATGATCTGTGGAAGTTAGGGCTTTCTTAGGCTCCTGAATTTCATGTCAAAGAGGTGATTGTGGGAAAATCTTCATAGCTCTCTCTCTGAGCATCGAATTGTAATTCTGTAAAAAGTGGTTGCATCTACATGGACTGTAGTTTTCTATCTATCAATTTCAGAGCCAAAGGAGGAAACAATGACACATGGAAAGTCATACAATTTCCCTCTACTGAACCAATCCATAATTGGGTCATTGTGGGATATTGGACATAATGTTGTCTTGAAGAATCCAAATCAGATCAGACCTATGGCATTTGAAAGAAGCTTTATAGGGCTACTACAGGGCCAAATTTCAGATATTGAGGATCTGCAATTATAGAGATAATTCAATTTCAATATCGAGCTCCTCAAAAGCAAGTAAAAGGTGTGTATTTTTTATTTTTATTTTTAATTTAATTTAATTAATTAATTAATTAATTTTGAATTGCATAAGTCTTGTTTGAAGAATCAAGTTGAATTGATTCCAAGGGCATATTGTAGAATAGATATCAGTATTGGATTCTAAAATGGCCCCTAAAAAGAATTCAACACCCATTAAGCCTTTAGAAGGCTCTACTATGACTCATGAAGAAGAAGAATGGAAACATGACATATCAAAAGTACAAGAGAAAGTGCAAAAAATTTTGCTCTCGCAAAGAGCAAAAAAAATGACATGGAAGTTTTGAAGAAAGGCGTGGAAACTAAGATGGATGGTTTGAAGAAAGGCGTGGAATATAAGATGGATGGTTTGAAGGATTGCATGGATGACATGGAAGCTAAGATGGATGGGATGGAAGTTTGCATGGAATCTAAGATGGATGACATGGAAGCTAAGATGGATGGGATGGAAGCTGGCATGGAATCTAAGATGGATGACATGGAAGCTAAGATCGATGAAAAAATAGAAAACATGAAGAATGATCTAAAAGCAGACATGGAAGGTTTGACAAAGTTGATACAAGAAATGTTTCCTAATGGTGAAAAGATAGTAGAGGAAACTCATGATGAGAACAAAATAAATGTTAATCATGATTTCATAAACTCTAATGTTGGAGGGAAGAACCACCATATTCCAAAAATGAATATGAGGAAGTTTGATGGAAAGGATCCTGTAACATGGATACTACAGATGGAGCAATATTTTGATCTCCATAATGTGCAAAACACACAAAAGGTACGCATTGCAACTTTACATTTAGAACAAAATACATTTGTATGGTATCGATGGCTTTGCTCCCGTAAAAAAATTGTCACTTGGTCAATTTTTAGGGAGGAAATGATAGCACATTATGAGGATGCAAAGAACAACACCTTCTTTAGCCAATTGATAAATCTCAAACAAAAGGGTTTAGTGGGGCAACACATTGAGGACTGAAATTGAATATATTCCAGAGGAACACAGGATCGATCTCTTCATAGGCACTTTAAAGGATAACATCCAACATGAAGTTCGTGTTTTGGAACTGATTCATTGGAGAAGGCATTCAGGTTGGCAAGAAAAGTTGAATGTAAAATAATGGCGACAAGGAAGCCTACCACTCAATTCTATAAAGAAGGAAGTGTTGCTACGCCTAGATTTCCACAACCTACAAGGTTGACACCACAACAATTGGAAGAAAAAAGAGAAAAGGGGCTTTGCTACAGTTGTGATAGCAAATACACTAAAGGTCATAAGTGTGCTGAGAAGAAATTATTTTACATAGATTGTGAAGAGGAAGAAGAAAATGAACAAGAGTCTTCAAAAGAAGAGGATATACACTAGGAACCAACCCTAGAAGAGGAAGAAATGAGTTCGACCTTATCGTGTAATGCATTGGTAGGGATTACCACTCCTCAAACTCTCAAGATAGAAGGACATATCAAGAAGAAAAAGGTAATAGTGTTGATTGATTCAGGTAGTACCCATAATTTTATTCATTGTAAGGTAGCCAGGGAATTGAATTGTTTCCTATACCCAGCACCAGAATGTCAAGTGATGGTTGCAAATGAAGGAACTATAAATTTCTCTGGAAAATGCCATAATATCAAGCTAACCATGGGGGAATATGTATTGACTAGTCCAATGCTTTCCATTCCTATGGGAGGTGTTGATGTTTTACTAGGAGTACAATGGTTACAATCTTTGGGGACGGTAGCTTTTAATTTTCAAGAACTTTTCTTGAAATTTTTTTCAGAAGGAAAGGAAGTCGAATTACGGGGTATTGCAGGGAAGCCGGGAAAGATAATAAGCTCTAGTGTCATGAAAAAGCTTCTAAAGAAAGAACAACGAGGCGTAATTGCACAATTATGCTCACTAGAAGTTCCAACATCAAAATCATCTATTTCTGCAGATCTCCAACAAGTCTTGGACAATCATTCCAAGTTGTTTGAAACTCCCAAAGGACTCCCACCTATTCGTGATCATGATCATGCTATTCATTTGATTCCAGGAAGTGTTCCTCCAAACATCGGGCCTTATAGATATCCTTACGTCCAAAAGAGTGAAATTGAACGTATGATTGCAGAAATGTTAGAGGCGGGTATAATTCAACCTAGTCAAAGTTCTTTCTCTGCTCCTGTGGTATTGGTACACAAGAAGGATGGATCATGGCGAATGTGTCCGGATTATAGGGAGCTCAATAAGCTCACCATTAAAGATAAATTTCCCATTCCTGTGATTGATGAATTATTGGATGAATTACATGGAGCAATTTATTTTACCAAGTTGGATCTTCGTTCGGGATATCATCAAATTAGAATGAAGACTGAAGATATTCCAAAAACAGAATTTCGAACTCATGAGGGTCATTATGAATTTTTGGTCATGCCTTTTGGCCTTACCAATGCACCTTCTACATTTCAAGGGTTGATGAATTCCATTTTCAAACCCTTCCTTAGAAAATTTGTGCTAGTATTTTTTCATGATATACTAATCTACAACAGGTCTTGGAAGGATCATGTTCAACATGTTGATTGGCTGCTGAAACTATTGCAAGAGAAATAATTATATGCAAATACATCCAAATGTTTCTTTGGAGTAAAAGAGGTGGAATATCTGGGTCATATTGTATCTTACAACGGTGTTAAGGTAGACCCTAACAAAATTAAAACCATTAAGGAATGGAAACCCCCACAACCATAAAGCAGTTGCGAGGATTTATCGGGTTAACAGGGTATTATCGCAAGCTTGTTAAAAATTATGGGAGAATAGCAGCACCTCTAACAATGTTATTGAAGAAAGATGCATTTTCATGGACTCCTGAAGCAACTAAGGCCTTTGAACATATTAAAGAGGCAATGTGCCTAGCACCAGTCTTAGCTATGCCAAACTTCACAAAAACCTTTATTGTGGAATGTGATGCCTCAGGAAATGGAATTGGTGTTGTTTTAATGCAAGAAGGACAACCCATTGATTTTGAAAGTCATCCAATCAAAGGAAAGTATTTACAGAAAGCTATTTATGAGAAGGAAATGTTAGCAATACTGCATACACTAAAGAAATGGCGACCTTACCTAATGGGAAGACACTTCAAGGTAAAAACTGATCAAGATAGTCTTAAACACTTTTTGGAACAAAGACTATCTTCAGAAGAGCAGCAAAAATGGGTCACAAAGATGTTGGGTTATGACTTTGAAATAATCTACAAAAAAGGAAAGCTTAATGTTGTTGCAGATGCACTCTCAAGAAAGAATGAAGAGGTGGAAGCATTTCTTTGTGCCATTTCTATTATCCAACCAGATTGGATAACGGAAGCAAGAGATGAATGGAAGAAGGACAAAGATGTATGGACACTCATTCAAAAGTTGCAGCAAGATCCTAGTACATCTGATACATTTAGTTGGAAAAATGATTCCTTATGGTACAAAGATCGCTTATATCTTTGTAAGAATTCCAACTAAAACAAAAGATTCTTCTGGAATTGCACACTTCTCCTTTAGGAGGACACTCAGGATTTTTAAAAACTTACCACAGGGTGAAGAAAGAATTTTTTTGGGATGGCCTTAAATATAATATTCAAAAGTTTGTGGCGGAATGTTTGGTTTGCCAGCAGAATAAAGTGGAAACAATTAAGACCCCGGGACTTCTACAACCTTTATCCATTCCAAGTCAACGTTGGGAGGAGATTTCAATGGATTTTATCATAGGTTTACCTAAGTCCAAAGGAAAGAGTGTAATCATGGTGGTAGTTGATAGACTTACCAAGTATGCACACTTTTGTGCATTATCTCATCCATTTAAAGCAAGTAAAGTTGCTACTACATTTATGGACACAATTCAAAAGCTACATGGAAACCCAAGGGTTATTGTGAGCGACAGAGATCCCATTTTTACTGGAAATTTTTGGACGGAGTTATTTTCTTGTTTGGGTACTCGATTAGCTCATAGCTCATCTTATCATCCTCAATCTGATGGTCAAACTGAGATAGTAAATAAATGTTTGGAAGGATATCTTCGTTGTTTTGTATCTGATAAACAAACACAATGGGTCAAGTGGTTACCTCTCGCTGAATGGTGTTATAACACTTCCTTCCATACTGCAGCAAAAATGACCCCATTTATGGCACTTTATGGATATCATCCACCATCGATCACATCATCTTTAAGGGAAAATTTGAAGGTTCAAGCGGTGGAAGATCACATCGAGCATCAACAAGAAGTTCTCCAACTCTTAAAGGATAACCTGAATTTGGCACAAAATCAAATGAAACAACAGGCAGATCAACATCGCAGCGAGAGAAGTTTTGATGTAGGAGACTGGGTATTTTTACGGCTACAACCATACAAACAAATGTCCCTCAAGAAAGCTAAGAAGGATAATAAATTATCGCCAAAGTACTATGGTCCTTACAAGGTGATGCAAAATATTGGTATTATGGCATACAAATTGGAGCTTCCTGCTTCTTCATGAGTGCATCCAATTTTCCATGTTTCATGCTTAAAGAAGGTTATAGGTGAAAATCTTCCAGTTCAAACAATATTTACAAAACTTGATGAGGAAGGAAAAATCATATTGGAACCTGAAGCGGTCACGAAAACAAGAACTCGACAGCTACGAAATCAATCAATTTCAAAGTATCTCATAAAGTGGAAGAATTTACTCACTGAAGATTCTACATGGGAGGATGAGAATTTTATACGGAAGCAACCAAATTTACTCAAGCATTGAGGACAACACTTTTTTGAAGGAGAGGGGCATCTTAGGTCCCTATATTACTATTATAGTCCCTTATTGTTGTTAGTGTAACCCCCTTATTGTTATTATTGTACCCCTGTAACACCCATCTTGTTATTATTGTGCCCTTAAAATATTATTGTTAGGTCGGCTAGGATTACATTGTGGCCCCATGGACTCCTATATATAGAAAGGAGGTTTTGTAATTTGTATCATCCAAGAATTTCTCATTCATGTAATGTATTGGAGGTTGCCCCCTCGAAGTGGCTTATTTCTACGGCATTGATATCTCTTTTCTTCTATTTTTGGAGCTGGTTTCACAACACTTAATAAGGGCTTTGGTTAGGAGAGCTCTCTCAGAGGCTAGAAATTGATCATTGAAAATTCTGACATCTCTACTGAATATGGTTTTAAGGATAGTTGTCTTTTGTGTGGGGTGATGATGAGAGTTATCAAGAAGGTACCATTAAGTGTGTATTTTCTTGTGATTTACAATTGGAAGGAAAGGGATCCATCAGAGAGACAAGAAGCAAGGACATCTAAAAAGGGAAGGGAGGAGTGTTCTTTCACTTCCACTGTAAATTGGGTGTGCGAGGAAAGGTTGTTGAGGTGATGGAGAAAATATTGGAGGGCAGGAAGCCCATGAGGCCACACTAAAAATGTGTCATCAACAAACTTGTACTGAAATTTAGGTTTTAAATTCCAAGAATTAAGGGCCATAGAATCGAAATGTTCCATGAATATAATTGCAACAATCAGAGAAATTGAGGATCACATTTCCATTCCCTTTTTTTGTTCATGGCAAATGAAATTATTTGAGAAGAAGGTGGAGGATAATTTTTTTTTAATAAGGTTAAGGGTTTCAGTGTCGAACAACTTAGAGATTAATTCTAAGGCTTTAGGAATATGGATTTTGGTAAAGAGGGAGTCGACATTAAAGTTGAACATGACTACATTGGGGTCAAGATGAATGGTTTTGGAATTTTGGATGAAATGGGAGGATTATTTAATAAAATATGCATATGTGCCTGTTAGTCATCCGTATTTTTCACTATCTTTAGATGACTATAAGATGTTTATAGAATCTGAAAACAATATTCCTTAATATCTTTAGTTTCAGAAATCTCACTGACTTCATTATCCTTATAAACCTCTTTTCGCTATTCCTCAGTTGGTCTTCCAAAATCCACCCCGTTGCTCCTAAAAAACTCATCATGGGCTTATACCTCTCATTCTCATCCTCCTTCCCTATTTTCCCTGTCAATAAACTCCATCCTCCCTTTAGGGTTTCCTATAGCCAACTCATTCTCATGTCCTTTTGGATATAATAACCCATAAAAATACTCCGTTTTCACTTGGCAATCTCCAGGTCCAATTTCAATCAAAATAAGGTCAAAGGTCCCTCCCACTAGGTCATTAGGGTTTTTACATGTTTTAAGATCATCATTGGATGTTTTAGGCACTGCTTTTCCTTTGCTAGAATCTGGCTCGGATGTAATAGAATATCAAGACATGGTTATTCAAGAAGGACCTAAAATTTCCAAATAAGTTTGTCTTATCAGTTCAGGACTTGCAAATGAGGAAAATGGAAAAAGTTTAGCACTTCTGCAGGAGTGTTGAAATATTTATCAGCAGAAGGTACTGATGAGGTAGACTATCTAAAACTGAATGAAAACAAATTACAGCAAGGGAAAGAGGAAACATTTGGTCTTATAGATGACTAGGGTTATGAATTGGTTGGCCCATTTGAGTGCCAAGATAGTGATTACTTGCAGGAAAATGACACGGAGGAAACAAACAAGGCCAAACATGAAGGAATTATATCAGAAAGTATTGATGAAATATGGAAAAGGTAAGGTGAACTGGACAAAAGCACTAAACCCTAATTTCCTTTTCCATTGGGCTAGGGTTTGCTATGGAGAAGAGGCATAGGAGTAGAGGATCTATATGGTAGGTCATATCAGCAAGCATGAAGCCATACCAACTCATAAACATCATGCCTCCATCATTTTTGAAGAATTCATTCCAAGAGCCAAGCCAATTGTCACTCATAAGGTAAGTTTTGCTTCAAACTATGTTTCTAACCAAACGAAGATGAAATTAACAAATGTGAGTGCAGTTTTTGTCCCTCATAGGTTAAGGAAGAAAAATTTCCTTCACTTTTTACGTAGGTATCATGGTTTGGGATAAATGTCAAATTTACAAGTGCTACAAGAGGTTTGCTGCACTTCTGGAGTGATATTGGGAAAATCCTATTTTCTCATAGCTGGAGTGTCCAAATGACTTTCTTGATGATTTAAATGATAACTAGACTAGAAGAGATTTCCAATGAGCTATCATGAGCTCAATTTGGAGTTGTGGAAGGCCTCCAAAAGTTTCCTGAACAAGCACTTTGCATTTTTGCACCCTCATTCAACACTTTTTGACCAGTAATGGGAGAATCAATTTTTTTATAGATCAAATCAACTCCAATCAGAAAACAAGAGGTATATTTGGAATGTATGCTTCAATAGATTTCCAACGAGCTATCCTAGGCCCAATTTGGACATTAGAAAGGCATCCAAATACGGTCTGAACAAAGGCGCTGCGCGCTCAGAAACTGGCACTGCGTGCTCAGAAACTGGAGCTATGCTCACAGCCCTTGGCGTTGCGCCCTTAGCACTGGCACTGTGCGCTTGGACAAAGAGGGTTTCTCACTCTTCTAGCCTCTCAAATCACATCAAATTTCCTTCAAATCTTTTCTCAAGTCTTTTAAGGCACTGATAAGGGGTAAGTGCATGATATAACCCACTTTGAAGCTATTTTTATCACTTTTAATAGAATGAAAAGGAAAACCTAAAGAAAACCCTAAGTTTTAAGCTTGAGATCACTGTTTAAAACCTTTTTCATACTCCTCGAAGAAAATCAGTGATAGACATGGAAATTGCATTTCTTAAGGGCTGCCATTCATCTTGGTTGTCACAACATCCATTCCATTCATTCTCACTCATTCCCTTCATTTGCAAAACTGCCATTTCTTACCCTCCCTTTATCTCATTTCACATCAGCCCTAGGGTTTCCAAAAAAGAGTTTACAATGTCAGAAGGAGAAGACAATGGTGTTGAGGCACAAATGCCAAAGAGGCATGATCATAAGGGTAATGAAATGATGGCACCTGATGAATCTGACAATTATGATACTCAAATTATCAAGTCAAGACCAAAAAGAAGAGGTTTCAAGAGAGCTTTAGAGCAAGAAAAACATGAGGCAAAGAAACTTAGTTTTGAGGAAAATATTGCTAAGGAAGTTGAAGATGAAGAAGAGGTATGGATAGACATAGTTAACCTGCACCTTGATAAGCTCCTCCATAAGGCAAACAAAGACAATAAGATGCTCAGACACATGTCTAACAAGTACATCACTAGAAACAAGGTTTGCAACATCAAGCTAAGGCAGTTGAAGGACAAATTGAAAGAAACCATAGCCAAGAAAAAGGAGAAGGACAAGCTTAATATTATTGCTGGTGTATTCCTCCAAGCCTCTAAATCTTCATTAGTAAGATAAATTCCAAATTTTGGCAATCTGGTGCAAGTTTTGATTTTTGATTGTTTGGCTAGCAGAAAAATGGCCAAACGCGCAGTGCCACTGGCACTATGCTATTTTTTGGGGAAATAAAATGGTAAATGGCATACATATTCATGATCCTCAGGGAAATTACATCATCCACAGAAAATTTCAGGTTATTTGGAGCAAAATTGGTCCCTCAAAAGGGTAAAAAGCCACCTAAAAAACACCTTTCTGCCCTAATTTCAGCACTGGCACTGCGACCTTAGAAATCTTGGGAGAATGGATTTTTGACTAGGAAAATGGGCACAAATCTAGAAAATAAAGAAATATTTTGAAACTAGGCAGGACAGGATTTCCAATGAGCTATCATGGAGCTCATTTGGACACCGGGAAGGCCTCCAAAACTCAGTTGCAAAACATGTGGTTTTTCCAGTTTTGGCATTGCACCCTTGGCCTGGCGCTGCGCCCTTGCCAGAAAGTCAACAAAAGACAAAAGAAGTTATTGAAAAAGATATTTTGAAGGCTTTAAGGACAAATATCTCTAAAATTAGCTGAGGAGTTATGTTTGAAGTTATTTTTGTCATGAATGAGTTTGGATATTTTTGCCTTGGGCCTTGCATGGTCACAAAGGCCAAAGTGCCTTAAATGTGTAATAAATGACATTTTTGAAACCCTAGATAGGGTTTACCTCCTCAC
Organism: Pinus albicaulis; assembly: GCA_034641835.2. NCBI lineage: Eukaryota > Viridiplantae > Streptophyta > Pinopsida > Pinales > Pinaceae > Pinus > Pinus albicaulis. The sequence continues at coordinate 174,933,528 of CM076571.1, forward strand.
TTGGTAGTTAAATACTACATGTAAGCTTCATTAGGTTGTTGGTTGATTGTTGATCTCAATATACATAGACTTGGAGTTGTGAAGAAATTGGCTTTGGAGCTTTGTGTTTGTCTTGGATTGAGCATCAATGGGCTTGACATATTCATAGGATTCATGAACATGGTTAATGGTGATGTTGTTCTAATTAAGTAATTGTTTCCTTCTGTTTTCATATTGTTTCATCTTTTCTCATGCAATAGAGTAGAAAATTTAGGTTAAGATATGTTGTTAGAGGCACCTTAAGACTATTTTCCTTCTATTGCTCAGATGTTTTCCTTTGCTAGGTCTCATTGGATAATTCTTGATTTCTCTCTAGTTCCAGTTAGCTTGTTGTCTTAAGAATTATTTAATGGATTCAAGCCCAAGAAGTTTATGGTATGCCCTATCCTTTGGTGTGGCTTAAACATTGTTTTTAAGGCCTTTTCTTTGAAGTTTACTAATTAGGGTTTGGCTGAAGAATTTTATGGCTTGCCCTATCCTTTAGTCCATCTTAAGTAGTTGATTTGAAGGTATTTATAGTCTAATTGAAGAAATTTAGGAGTTCCCTTCTTTTTAATCATTACTTATGTGTTATCTTGAATGTTTTCTTTCTCTGAAGGTAAATAGCTAGAGAATTTAGGAGTTCCCTGCTCTCTAGGGTTTGCTGGATTGTTGTTTTAAAGTTTACTTAGTGAAGCTAGGTCAAAGAAGTTTATGGTGCACCCTGTCCTTTGATTCTTTCCTAATGCATAGTGATCTTAAAGACCCCTCTTGTTATAGTATATGTTAAAGGATTCTTAACTTCCCTTTAAACCTACTATGTTCAAAATTAAATGTTCATTTCACTCACACAAGATACTAAGATCCATTTGGCTTTGTTAAACTTGCCCTATGAAACACCCTTGATTCATTACTATACTTTTCAAGCCTTTCACAGACCCGATAGCCCAATGGTTTGAATTCCTCTTACTCTATCTGTTCTACTTGACAACCTACCCAACCAAACAAAGCAAAACAAACAAACGCTATCACTTTAAGTAGCCTAAAATCAACATCCTAAAAACATACAAATCATACCTTTTATACAAATATATAGAGAACCATCTCTGAGTCTAGGAAGGCTAGGTCCTAGGACTCCAAAGTTTGTTTGATGTTACCCTTGTCTATTTGGTCATTTCCAATCTGCCAAATTATAGGGACCTAACATAATGGCGATCATGGTGGGACTAAGTAAGTAACAACTTAAATATTCCTTCAAAACTAAAAAATCTCCTGTCAAACTTAGATAAATCAAGTGTTAGCCAATAATTATATTTGGTTGATGGGCCATACTAACATAATGGCACCTTGGATGCATGTGACACGCTTGACATGGGGGGACAACAAAGCCCAACACACGCATACTACAGAGATCCTCAAGGAAATCCCCCACCAGCTACAGATCCAGTCACAGTTATTTCCTCGCATGATCCTCGTAGAAACATCGATCATGCAGAATGGACAGGCCTGGTATCACCTGACCGAGGCCATCACCTCACCCTTACCTCCATTAATGACCATGCTGCATAATCAGTATTGCAACCTCTCTTACCGCTCTGCGTCTGTCCATCAGCTTGAGACTCACACGTCGATCACTCATAGCCTCTCTAACATGCCTCATACGCACTTCTATATATCCTCCCACTCTTAGCCCCTTCCATCCATCATTTGATTTTTGGTGCATTCTTCTCCTCTGATTTGGAAGTCCGCTGAAACCAATCAGCTGTGAAGTCCAAGTCTTGGAGTGAAGCTACGCAGATCCCCTTTGTCGGGTGCACTACATCCTATGCACCTGCCCTCCAACCTATGTAGTTTTTCTAGTCCCTGTGCTCTCCCTGCCACCCCTCCCAAGTGCGCATTTTCCCTCAAGTTGCGCCAACACACCATCCATGGTTGTGAACGAGGAGCTCTCTCGGGTCTCTACCATCGTGGCGAGGACAATCGACTCGAATGGCTTGAGGGCTCCTCAAAAAATTCCCCTGCTAGCCATCCTTCTGGTCTGGAGTAGCCCGCAAAATCCTCCAGGAGCCCAGCGACAAGAGGAAGATTTGGTGCGAGGAGGTCCAACTTCACTTCCAAGGCCCCCTCTCCACAGAGATTCCAAGCACCTTTGAATAGACCTACGCAGGCAGATGAAGACTCAGACATTTGGATAATGGACTCCGACAGAGTTTGGATGAAGGTTCCAAAAGGAGTAGATCTAGACTCTCCCATCCTCTGCGCACCATCAAATCTCCCCATTTTCACTGTTGCTGAAGTGGAAGTTGCCAAGGCAATGACCATCGCACAGGCCCCGGCCTGTGCCATCCTGGAGGAAGCTCCCCACCGCATTGATGATGAGGAATCATAATGTTTGTGTTGCTGTTCAATTCCTTTTTGTTTTTTGTCAAGTGTGCCCATAAGGCCATAATGACATGTCCTTCTATCATGCTCCTAAATGTATCAGTGCTATTTCACACACAGTATTTTTTTCTCACAAGTTTTGTCTGGGCCAGCCCCTTTCCCTGTGACAACCCATAATCAGTGTAAGAAAGGTAGGGATTGGTTGAGCACAACTTACCAACCCTACCTGTAAACTATGTACTTATATGTTTCCGAATTAATAGATTAGCGCAAATTACCAAAAAGAAAAAAAACATAATGGCGACCCTACTGGGGAACACTTATTGAAAATATTAGTGTTATATAAAGAACTCAAAAAACCCAAAAAATATCTCAATATTGGTATCCAATTGTTGATGGTGAACAACAAATAAATCCTCAAAACAATTAGCATCATCCACCTGGTGACTCCACTGGTCTTCAATAGGCCTGCTGACTCCACTAGTTTTCCATAGACTCCACTGGGAACTTATTTTGTCTTTAAACATGAAAAGAACCCAATCAAGAATACTTTGTCGATTAAGTATTTCTTTCATAGAGGGGTTTGTCCTTTAAGACTATCACAAACTTTCAACCTCTCTGATTTTTGGGTCTAAGTTCTGGGTTCTAGAAGAATATATACTAGATCTCATCCTGACCCAAATCCTCCTGTAATAGTTGACAATCTTGAAAGCATCCTTAGAAGTATCCTAGATCTAAAAATTCAACTGTTAGCAGCCCTATCCATAAAGCAAGTTCCCTACCTGAAAACCCTAAAAACTTGCAAAATACCTAGTTGCTAATGGTGGACAACAACCAGCCTCAATCAAGTTGTAAATCATCCATCTGGCGACTCCAAAACTCTCAATAAGCCTAAATACTCCATTGAAGGAAGAACCTGAAACATGACCAGTCATCCTAGAAAGAGAGAGTATCCAAGCCTAAATTGGATTCAGGAAATTATTGTTTTTATCTGTAACTATGTTCTATCCTACTTTAAACCTGATCAAGAATACACTGACGAGGACTGTATTGATCATTGTAAAATTCTCAAGCCTAAAAAAGCTAAGCCTCAAATTGCAGACCATGTACATACTTATACACCCATGCACATCCCTGATGCACTTGTACAAAACCCAATGAAACATGAGCCTCATGTTACCTCCCCTGCCCTTTTTGAAATATCAAATGGTTATAAGCCTCCTTCTATACTACCTATGCGCATAAAAGTCCTAGACGGATACAAACCTTTGGTTTTACCTCCTATCCTCCAGGCCCTCCCTGCAAATCTTGCAAATAAGTTGCCCGGTTTTGATGGAGAAAATACAAAGATCACCACTGAAAATCACATTCAAAATCTTGAGGATTTACTTGACCTATTTGAAGTAGGAAAAGATGATGTGCGTATTAGAATGTTTGCCTTATCATTACAAGGAAAATTTAAGAGTTTGTTTAAAGAGCTTCTAGCTTCAAGCATTAGAAATTTTCATCAATTCACTCGTCTTCCTAGATAGGTGGGTGATCTTGGGATTTTTTTTTTCATCATGGAAGAGTATAACCATCTAAAAAGACAACCAGGGGAGACATTACAACACTTTTTAGCCAGGTTCAATAAAGTATACCATGCAATACCTACTAAAATAAAGCCACCCCTAGGGTGGGCTCTCTTGCACTACCCAGATGCCTTTGACCTAGAGATGGCATTCCAGATTGTTGGAAATATTGTCATTGATGGCAAAGGATGTGGCAAAGGAATTGGCATCTAAATGTAGTAGAGAAGAATAGATAAAGAATGCATCTACTGTTTGAGCTACAGAAAGCAGTATTAGTCAAGGAGCAGGGACAAGCAGTGAATTGAAAGTTGTCCAGAGACAGTATAGGAAGAAAAAGGCCATCAAACAGAAAAAGGTTCTGCATTTTCTATATATTCTTGATAGAATTCAGAAGGAAGGATAGTCGACATATGAATCATTGTCTGTAAACATCATAAACCCTGTGGCAAGGATTCGAAATTAAAGATTTAGTGTATAAATTGAAGGAATTAATGGTTGCAGAGATATGATGATTATAGCATAGTATAGTGATCAGCTTGCGGAATCAAGAACTTGAATGTAGAAGCGGAACTGTGACAGGATAGGAAGCAGAATTACGGACAAAGTGACATTGTGTTGTGTCAAGGTTGGAAGGCAGCAACCGGTGTAAAGAATGTATGTTAAAAGACTCAAACGAAAATTGTGAATAGAGCGTTAAATTTAGCAATTGATTTGTAATAAAAGGAAAAACATTAAAGCGTAACTTAATTATAATAATACATTTAAAAGGCGACAGAACCCTACGTGGAAGAGCGGAACCATGACCGAGTGAATAGTGAAGGTGGTTTACAGTTTTCATCGCACCACCTATGCAGAGTAAGCGATATTTCCTGGTTAAGGAGCGATTCCATAGAGTGCTCGACACGCGTCCCTATACGACTTCACAAAACCACTTTTCACTGTGCGCCATCACGCGTTATAGTTCGACCCAGGACGCCCAATGATATTGTTGAGCGCCGTTGATCTGGAAAGGGGTCATCGGACGGCCATCATTTGTTGAAGGTGAGCAAATATTAACACAGGTACGACGGACCATCGCACATTAACGTTCGGCATCAGAGGTCGAGCGATATGCATATACGCTGTTGATCTAGGAAGGGGTCATCGGATGGTCATCATTTGTTGAAGGTGTGCGAAGATTAACAAAGGTACGACGGACCATCGCACATTAACGTTCGACATCGGAGGTCGAGCGATATGCATATACGCTGTTGATCTAGAAGCTTGCTAATCTAACGGTGATCGGACGCTAGACTTGCACGAAGTTTACCTATGGTACCATGCGCATATTTTATTGGCTATTGACTATATTTGTGGGCCCGGGGTCAAAGGTTTACCATATTGTTTGAAAGCGTTAAAATGCGAAGGGTTAACTTTAATCCTAAAGTTCTGTTCAAAGTTGTAAATATATTTATTTATCAGTTTCTTCAAATTGATAAATAAATTAAAAATAAATCAAAGAGGTACATAGGGGTGGTAAATGAAAATACTGTCAAAGGAATACCATTAGCAATTGAATGGTTTTGACCCAAGGTTTTAAAAAGGCGAAAACTATATAAGGTGATGAGAATCATGAAGAACTATGTGCATGCGAAAGGGTTGATAATAAACGAATATATTTTAGAGATATCTATATGAATAAAATATGATATATCTGAATCTATTGTGCACCTGTGAATCTGATGATTGATCAAGATCTCTAGATCAGATGATGATTGATTCCTGGTTTAATCGACTGACGAAATCATGAAGAATGTATGCATCGTAAGGGTCGTGAATGAATAAATTTCTCTAAGGAATATCTGTATGGGTGAACTCGGTTCTTAACTGATAAATCTGAATCTACGATGCACCCATGGATATAATGATCTGACAATCTCTAGTCTGAACACCAGACGAAATCATGAAGAACTGGTGTGAGTGTACTGAATGAATAAATCTGGTGGCCTGTAAGGTATGTCGTGTGGAAACTGGTGGATCTAGTATGAAAATTGATGAAACATGGTCTGCAGTAGTGCTGAGGGTCAAAGCCTTCAGAGAGGGGGTTGTAGCTCCCTTCTAGTGGTAGCTGGTAAGTGAGAGCAGGGGGTAGTAGCTGCCTTCCAGGAGAGGCTGGTAAACAAGAGCAGGGGGTAGTATCTCCCTTCCAGGAGAGGCTGGTAAACGAGAGAAGGTTGTAGCCTTCTGCAGATGGGTGTCTGCGTGCTGTTATGAGTCTGCACCAGCATAAAATTGTAATAAGTTTTCTTTATAATAAATATTGAGGACTAAGATTACAACAGCGGTGGTTTTCTCCCGAATTGGGTTTCCACCTTAAATCCTGGTGTTCATATGTGTTGCTGGTTTGTTCTATTATTTCTGTTCATGCTTACTGCTTATCTGATGAATGAATGATGCAATGATCTAAGTAAAGACATAATAAGATCTTTGGACATACAAGTTGGAAGCAGTAATGTAACATATGGTTTTAAGAGAAAGGAAAACTAAAAATTATCAATTAGATCTAAATACTGATTCACCCACCCTCTCAGTATTTTTCCAACAATTGTTATTAGAGCAGGTCCTTCTGCAGAATCTTGATCGCTTGAAGGAGATCCGTCACAATGGGAAAGAAGCAAAAGAAGAAGGCTACTCAAAGAAAGGAGATATCTCAAAAAACATGTGCAGCAGAAAATGAAGAAGATGGAACAGGTATTGATTGTTGTTCTTGTGATTCACTTCCTTGTGCATGCAATAGTGAAGACAATGAAAGTAATGTTATGGATCTAGAAGAGGCTCTCAAGATTAAAGTTGAAGATTGACTAAGATTATTTAATGAGAGAGAATCTATCTACAAAGATATGATCTCTAGAATGAATGGACAGATAAACAAGTATCAAAGGTTGTATGATGAAGTAACCAATCACAGTAAAGGACTTGAAGCAGAAATCATCTCTTTGAAAGCATATCTAGAAGCATCAAAAAGGAAGAATGAATAACTTCTACAATCATTTGAAGAAGAAGGACTTGAAGCAGAAATCATCTCTCTCAAAATAGATCTGGAAAAATCAAATAAGAAGAATGAAGAACTCTTACAAAATTTTGAAGAACAAGAAAATGGGTTGAAAGAAGAGATTTTAAAATTGAATGATCAAGTAGAAGAAGGAAGAAGGGTCGAAGAAAGTATGAAGAAGCAGTGCCAAAGATTGGAGGTTGAGGTAAACATTTTAAAAAGTAAATTAGAGGAAAAGGATAAACTCTTGAGGTTTCAAGATAGTACTAAGATTCTGGATAATATTCTTAGTAGTCAAAGGTCTCCTTCTATTAAATTTGGTATTGTTTTTTGTGAAACTGTTAAAGGAGAATCTAGTTCACAAGAAAGTGCTAATGATTCAAAGGATATCAATGCAAAACCTGAAGTATTGAAAGAGACAAAAGATCAACTGACAATCATGAAATCTCAGAGGAAATCATTCAATAATGTTGAATGCTTTAAGTGTCATAATTATGGACATGTTGTAGCCAATTGTAGAAGAATATTGTTTCAGTCACAAACAAACAGATTCCACATAGAAAGGTACTCAGGTTTCTTTAAGTGATATTGTTTTTCATGCAGCAAGTTTGGTCATAAAGCAACTGATTGCAATAGAAGAAAGAATAGAAAAACACATTATGATCCTTATGCTTACTTTTCTGGTCACGCAAGATGTTATGCTTGTAACAAGTATGGACATGTAGAAAAAGAATGCAGGATGAATAGATCTGAGAAATTGGACAATTTCCAGCACACTATAAGAAATTTCAAGCAAAGCTGGAAAAAGAAGGAGGACCGGTCAGAAACATAGGGAATATTGACCCTATTGCAGTCATCTGCTTCTAAATCTTACTTCTCATAATGACTGCAGGAGTGATGTGAGATACATTATAGGAATCAGTAATGTATCATCACAGGGGGAGCAATGAATGATAGTTGTTTTTAATTCTAACAGTGCATCTGATGTGAAGAAGACAGGTACAGGTGGCATAAGTTCAGGGGGAGCATTAGCCTTACTAAGAATAATGCATTGTTGGCATTATGATGGTTCTAAAATATGACCTTTTCCTTAAGGTCTTTTTGATATGGTAATCCTCCCACTGTAAAGCATTTTAGAATTTTTGGAAGCAAATGTTTGATCAAAAATAATGATGAAAAACTTGGCAAGTTTGAACCTAGAGAAGATGAAGGAATATTTCTTGGTTACTCCTCTAGGAGTAGGGCATATAAATGTTACAATAAAATACTTCAGAAGATTGTTGAATGTATAGATGTTGTTATTGATGAGTCTCCAGCAGCTCCAAAAGAAGAAAAACAAACAACAAATGAAGACGATGATGATGACATATATCCCTCTACATCAAATAGTAATGATACAAATAGTGAACCCAATGAAGAACCCGAAGATGATTTGTTTGAAAAGGCTCCATCCAGATACATTCAAAAGAATCATCCAGAATCTCAAATTTTGGGAGAAAAGGGATCAGGTGTACAAACAAGAAGGACTCTTGTGGGATCTTCTAGCAATCTGGCATTTCTGTCCACTATTGAACCTCACAATGTCAGTCAAGCTAGCAAAGATGAATGTTGGATTCAAGCCATGAATGAAGAGCTTGATCAAATTGAAAGGAATCACACTTGGGAATTAGTACCAAGACCTCATGACAAAAATGTCATTGGAACTAAATGGATATTCAAAAACAAGTTAAATGAGAATGGGGATGTTATAAGAAATAAAGCTAGACTTGTTTGCAAGGGGTATGCTCAACAAGAAGGTATAGAATTTGAAGAAACCTTTGCTCTTGTAGCCAGCCTTGAAGCCATAAGAATGTTTCTTTATTTTTCAAGCTTCCAACAAATCAAAGTTTATCAAATGGATGTTAAATCTTCTTTTCTCAATGGTGATCTAGAAGAAGAAGTTTATATAGAACAACCAGAAGGATTCATTTTGGGAAATGATAAAAAACTTTTTTGTAGACTTAAAAAGGCTCTATATGGTCTCAAACAACCTCCAAGGGCATGGTACTATCGTCTTGACAAATATCTTCATCAACAAGGATTTTCAAAAGGGTCTGCAGATAGCAACTTATACACAAAAACTGAAAATGACAAACTATTGATTGTGGTTGTATATGTTGATGATATCATTTTTGGAAGTAATGAAGAGTCTATGAGTCATAAATTTGCTTCTAATATGCAGCAAGAATTTGAAATGTCTTTACTTGGGGAACTAACATTCTTTCTTGGATTGCAAGTGCAACAAGCAACATATGGCATTTTCTTATCACAAGAAAAATACCTCAAGCAAATCCTGAAGAAGTATGGCATGGAAGATTGCAAACCTATAAGTACACCAATGATAACTGGATGTAATCTCAGTTCTAGTGATGATTCCCCCACAGTGAATCAGCCAGAATATAGATCTATGATAGGAAGTCTACTTTATCTCACTGGGACAAGACTAGACATTATGCATGCAGTTGGGATTGTTGGACGATTTCAAGCCAATCCAAAAGAGTCACACCTTCAGGCTGTGAAAAGAATATTCAAATATCTACAAGGAACTCAAGATTTTGGACTATGGTATCCAAAGAATGCTGATCTTAGTCTTCATGCATACACTGATGTAGATTGGGCTGGAAGTGTTGATGATCGAAAAAGCACTAGTAGTGGTGCATTCTATATGGGGCCCCGGTTAGTGTCTTGGTTCAGCAAGAAGCAAAGCTCCATTGCCTTATCTACAACAGAAGCATAATATGTGGCTACAGCATCATGTTGCACTCAACTTCTCTAGATGATGCAAACCGTACAAGAATTTCAAATCAAATGCTCACCTCCTATCTCCATTATGTGTGATAATACAAGTGCCATCAGTATCTCAAAGAATCTTGTTATGCATTCCAAGACCAAGCACATTCCCATCAAATATCACTTCTTACATGAACAAGTGCTTGAACAAAAGGTGAAATTGGATTATGTTTCCTCCAAAGAACAAGTTGCTGATATATTCACCAAACCTCTACCCAAGGAAGCATTCAAGTATCTCAGACAGAAACTGGGAGTAGTCTTTGCCATGCAGAGGATCAGGTCTACTTAAATACAAAAGATTAAATTGGTTGTGAGATGCTGTTGGGCATCTCTGAATGCACAGGCTAAGGGGGAGCATTGGTCATATGAAAAGGATGCATTGTTGGCATTTATAAGTCATCTTGTTATTTTATGAAGATGTAGCATGATCTTAGGGGGAGCATGGTATTGTCAACTCTTTGCCATTGATGTCAAAGGGGGAGGAAAAGCAACAAAGGGATTCTATAAGACAATCAGAGGAAAAATATTGCCATCAATGCCAAAGGGGGAGATTGTTGGAAATATTTTCATTGATGGCAAAGGATGTGGCAAAGGAATTGGCATCTAAATGTAGCAGAGAAGAATAGAGAAAGAATGCATCTATAGTTTGAGCTACAAAAAGTAGTATCAGTCAAGGAGCAGGGACAAGCAGTGAATTGAAAGTTGTCCAGAGACAGTATAGGAAGAAAAAGGCCATCAAATAGAAAAAGGTTTTGAATTTTCTATATATTCTTGATAGAATTCAGAAGGAAGGATAGTAGACATATGAATCATTGTCCATAAACATCATAAACCCTGTGGCAAGGATTTTAAATTAAAGATTTAGTGTATAAATTGAAGGAATTAATGGTTGCAGAGATATGATGATTATAGCATAGTACAGTGATCAGCTTGGGGAATCAAGAACTTGAATGTAGAAGCGAAACTGTGACAGGATAGGAAGTAGAATTGAAGACATAGTGACATTGTGTTGTGTCGAGGTCGGAAGGCAGCAACCGGTGTAAAGAATGTATGTTAAAAGACTCAAACGAAAATTGTGAACAGAGCGTTAAATTTAGCAATGGATCTATAGTAAAAGGCAAAACATTAAAGCGCAACTAAATTATAATAATACATTTAAAAGGCGACGGAACCCTGCGTGGAAGAGCGGAACCATGACCAAGTGAACATTGAAGGTGGTATACGGTTTTCATTGCACCACCTATGCGGAGTAAGCGGTATTTCCTGGTTAAGGAGCGATTCCATAGAGTGCTCGACACGCGTCCCTGTACGACTTCACAAAACCACTTTTCACTGTGCGCCATCGCGCGTTATAGTTCGACCCAGGATGCCCAGTGATATCATTGAGCACCATTGATCTGGAAAGGGGTCATCAAATGGTCATCATTTGTTGAAGGTGCGCGAAGATTAACACAGGTATGACGGACCATCGCACGTTAACGTTCGGCATCGGAGGTCAAGCGATATGCATATACGCCGTTGATCTGGAAGCTTGCTAATATAATAGTGACCGGACGCTGGACTTGCACAAAGTTTACCTATGGTACCATGCGCATATTTGATTGGCTATTGACTATATTTGTGGGCTCGGGGTCAAAGATTTACCATATTGTTTGAAAGCGTTAAAATGCGAAGGGTTAACTTTAATCCTAAAGTTCTGCTCAAAGTTGTAAATATATTTATTTATCAGTTTCTTCAAATTGATAAATAAATTAAAAAGAAATCAAAGAGGTACGTAAGGGTGGTAAATGAAAATACTGTCAAAGGAATACCATTAGCAATTGAATGGTTTTGACCCAAGGTTTTAAAAAGGCGAAAACTATATAAGGTGATGAGAATCATGAAGAACTGTGTGCATGCGAAAGGGTTGATAATAAACGAATCTCTTTTAGAGATATCTGTATGAATAAACTATGATATATTTGAATCTACTGTGCACCTGTGAATCTGATGATTGATCAAGATCTCTAGATCAGATGATGATTGATTCCTGGTTTAATCGACTGATGAAATCATGAAGAACGTATGCATCGTAAGGGTCATGAATGAAAAAATTTCTCTAAGGAATATCTGTACGGGTGAACTCGGTTCTTAACTGATAAATCTGAATCTACAATGCACCCATGAATATAATGATCTGACAATCTCTGGTGTGAACGATGGACGAAATCATGAAGAACTGGTGTGAGTACTGAATGAATAAATCTGGTGGCCTGCAAGGTATGTCGTGTGGAAACTGGTGGATCCACTATGAAAATTGATGAAACGTGGTCCGCAGTAGTGTTGAGGGTCGAAGCCTTCAGAGAGGGGGTTGTAGCTCCCTTCCAGTGGTAGCTGGTAAGCTAGAGCAGGGGGTAGTAGCTCCCTTCCAGGAGAGGCTAGTAAATGAGAGCAGGGGGTAGTAGCTCCCTTCCAGGAGAGGCTGGTAAACGAGAGAAGGTTGTAGCCTTCTGCAGATGGGTGTCTGCATGCTGGTATGAGTCTGCACCAGCATAAAATTGTAAGAAGTTTTCTTTATAATAAATATTGAGGACTGAGATTACAGCAGCGGTGGTTTTCTCCCGAATTGGGTTTCCACCTTAAATCCTAGTGTTCATATGTGTTACTGGTTTGTTCTGTTATTTCTGTTCATGCTTACTGCTTATCTGATGAATGAATGATGCAATGATCTAAGTAAAGACATAATAAGATCTTTGGACATTCAATTTGGAAGCAGTAATGTAACATATGGTTTTAAGAGAAAGGAAAACTAAAAATTATCAGTTAGCTCTAAATACTGATTCACCCTCCCTCTCAATATTTTTCCAACAATAAGATAAAGGGACCCTTCAACCTTGGAGGAAATGCAAAGGATGGCAGTTGATGGGGAAGCCAACATTCTGAATAGGGAGGCAAAGCTAAAAGAAATAAGGAAGGGAAAAGTAGATCAAGAGAAATTGATATCTTCAGAGATAAAGCTACAGATGTTGACAGACGCAATCAGAAAAATGATGCATATGATTGGCAGGAAAGAGGAAGAGTACAAGGTTGAGGTTGGAGCTAATTATTCAAAACAACCGGTACTATTTTCTTGGGAAGAACAAATTCAGTCATTACAATGCAAAAATAACAATCAAAATATGCATGTTGATCAAGATTGCAAAGAAGAAAATGCTGGAGGTTTCCAAGTAAGTACTAGATGCCTTCCTACATCTTGTGCCTCACTATTAAGAGAGCATTGCAGGCAGGTTTCAAATAGAAACAAGGAGGAACGCTCTAAGGAATCAGTCAGAGAAGAAATGGATGATACAAACCCTTTTTCAAATCCAAAAGTTCTCCCCTTAAGTCATCTTGGTTTGGCTACTGGGATTACAGAACTGGAAATGGAGGATGAGCCAGCACCTTTTGAGTCTCTACCCTTGTGCTTCGATTCATTTTAGGTTTCTAAAGAAGAAGCTATTGGCCATAAACACTCTCCTTTTAATCCCAACAACCAAAGATAAGAAGATAAAATTATAGGTCAACATATAGTGGAGAAATCTGCTGATCTAGTGTGCATATTGGATGACATTCCTTCTATGAATAAGCTAACCAAGTATGATCAATATGATGATGATTATGTTCTCCAGACTCAAGCTAACACTGCACAAAAATCAGTAACTAGTTTGTGGGACAAAGATAGTCATTTTCAGCAGCTCAAATATAGTGGTCAGAAAATACAAATTAGTTATGAGAGTGAATAAGAAAGTGCAGAATGTTTGGAAGAAAGGGATGGATCTTTACCTTTTTGTTATGCTTCATTTTAGTTCATCAAAGTAAACCTTAATGCAATTAGAAATCAACAGTCTTTGGGTATTGTTATTAACAACAAAGAAGACCTTCAGCCTTATGATCGGTCTTCACAAGAGAAAAAGAACATCTGTGCTTCTATCCAAAGAAAACAAAGAATGCCTCCTCCTTTAACAGAGGAAGAAATCAATCAGTTTCTAAACATGCAACTAGCCTCTAAAATTTTGTATAAAGAAAACACTTATGTTTTTTCTACTATTGACCTATCAATTGAAACCTTTCTTCAAGCAAAAACTATAGAAAATATTGATACTAATACTGTGCTGCCTCTTATAGAAGACCTATTTCCAGATGATACTCCTAATGAAGACCTTCGGACAGAATTCAACGCACTCAATCAGAGCATATCAGGTGTGCTGGAGAACAACGTAGTAGTATGTAATGAGGCTTCCAAGTCAGATGATCATGAGGAAGAGGTGGGATGTCTTTCTCAAAAGCATCCTAAGCACAACCAAATTGAACAAGAAGTAGTCCTGGATACAAATGATTATTCAAATCCTCAGAGCCAGGTATTATTTCAAGATCCCTTTGCGGTTTTATTAGAGGCATATAAAGAAGGAACATGCTATGCCTAGAATGGTTTGTTGCAGAGTGTAAAGAAGATCTTGAGCACTGCTGTTCAAAAGCAAGTGAGATGGGAGTGGCATTTTTGTTTTTTCAGCATACCTAAAGGGCTAAATGAAAATCAATCATCTAGTCACTTGATTGATTGGTTGCATTGGAGAAGGGAGTTCACCTAGTCAAAATATACCTCCAAGTTAGCCTAGGATAGATAGGTATTGAAAATAAGCTCAACACTATGATCATATTTTTAGTTTTAGATTGTGTTGACAAAAAAGAGAGAAAAAGAAAAAGAAAAGAAAAGAGGGCAGATAAAACAAAAGGTAAATCCCCATACCAAAAAAGAATATGTCTGAAAGTGTGCAAGTCCAAATGCCACTACCTTTGAAGAAAAGAAACTTTTGTTCAGTCATACAGTCTAACCATGATTGAACATGTTTTAAATTTCTGCTAATAAGTTAGAAAATGGAGATTTTCCAAATAGTTTAAACTTGGATTATCAAGTAGACTAGGTTAGGAAAAGATCTTGGTTCCCAAAGCTCAAATATGAACCAGAGAGAGAAGAGAGGGACAAATAAAAAATCTCAAATTATAGCCCTCATTTTTTCTAGTTTTACTTGTACAAAAATAAAATCTGTGTTTAGCTTGTCCAAAAATGCCACAACTCATGACAAACCAAACTTCTCAACCTTGATTTGGTCATGTTTTAAAGTTTTTGTTAATAGATTAGAGAATGAAAATCTGTAAAATTGCTTAACCTTGACAGATAAGTAGATTAGGTAGAGAATAAAAGAGCTCATTAGTCTAATCTGAGCTCTTGGAAGTTATAAGGGTAGAAATAGATAATTTGTGATTTCAAACAAAAAGATGATGATGTCAAGGGTTTTCCAATCCAAATGCACCTGAATGAAGAGAAAATGTTAGGAAAATTATGATGGGTATGTAGAATTGATTCTAAAGAAATCATGTTTTTTCAGATGTTAAAATATCACAGCTCCCAAGAACAGCAGCAAAATCAACAATTGAAAAAGAGAAATCTGCCAAGTAGCATGTGAGGCATCTCATCTGCAGAATCAAATATTTGAGGTTGTTGACACATACTGAAAGGAGCTGCCCTCCCCAAGTGGAGCCACTATTAGTCATCAGTATTTTTCACTATATTTAGATGACTATAAGATGTTTATAGATTTCTGAAAAAAATGTTCCTTGAATATCTTGAGTTTCAGAAATCTCATTGCCTTCATGATCCTTATAAACCTATTTTCACTATTCCTCAGTTGGTCTTCCCAAAGCCACCTTGTTGCTCCTAAAAAACTCATCATGGGCTTATACCTCTCATTTTCATCCTCCTTCCCTACCTATGACCTCATTGCCCTATTTTCCCTGTTAATAAACTCCATCCTCCCTCTAGGGTTTCCTATAGCCAACTCATTCCGATGTCTTTTTGGATATAATAACCCATAACAAATACTTTATTTTCACTTGGAAATATCCAAGTCCAATTTTAGTCAAAATTAGGTCAAAGGACCCTCCCACTAGGTCATTAGGGTTTATACATGTTTTAAGATCATCATTGGATGTTTCAGGCACTACTTTTCCTTTGCTAGAATCTAGCTCAGATGTAATAGAATGTTAAGACATGGTTATTCAAGAAGGACCTAAAATTTACAAAGAAGTTTGTCTTATCAGTTCATGACCTACAAATGAGGAAAATGGAAAAAATTTAGCACTTATGTAGGAGTGTTGAAAGATTTATCAGCAGAAGGTACTGATGAGGTAGACTATCTACTCCTGAATGAAAACAACTTACAACAAGGGAAAGAGGAAACATTTGGTCTTGTAGATGACTAGGGTTATGAACTGGTTAGCCCATTTGAGTGGCAAGATAATGATTACTTGCAGGAACATGACATGGAGGAAACACACAAGGCCAAACATGAAGGAACTCTATCAGAAAGTATTGATGAAATATGGAAAAGGTAAGGTGAACTCGACAGAAGCACTAAACCCTAATTTCCTCTTCCACTGGGCTAGGGTTTGATATGGAAAAGAGGCATAGGAGTAGAGGATCCATATGGTAGGTCATATCAGCAAACATGAATCCATACCAACTCATAAAAATCATGCCTCCATCATTTTCCAAGAATTCATTCCAAGAGCCAAGCCATTTGTCACTCATAGGGCCAGTTTTTCTTCAAACTACGTTTATGACCAAACGGAGATGAAATTAACAAAAGTGAGAAGGGTTTTTGTCCTTCATAGGTCAAGGAAGAAAAACCTCCTTCTGTTTTTACACAGGTATTATGGTTTGGGAGAAATGTCAAATTTACAGGTGCTACAAGAGGTTTGCTGCACTCCTAAAGTGACCTTGGGAAAATCAAGTTTTCTCATAGATGGAGTGTCCAAATGACTTTCTTGATGATTAAAATGATAACTATACTGGAAGATATTTCCAATGAGCTATCATTGGCTCAATTTGGATTTGAGGAAGGTCTCCACAAGTTGCCTTTACCAACACTCTGCATTTTTGCACCCTCATTCTACACTTTTCTACCAGTATTGGGAGAATCAACTTTTGATAGCTCAAATTAATTGCAATCAGCAAAATAGAGGTATATTTGGAAAGTAGACTTCAATATATTTCCAAAGAGCTATCCTGGGCCCAATTTGGACACTGGTAAGGCCTCCAAATACGGTCTTCAAAAAGGTGTTGCGCACTCGGAAACTGGCATTGCGCGCTCAGAAACTGGCGCTGCGCCCTTAGCACTGGCACTGCGTGCTTGGACAAAGAGGTTTTCTCAGTCTTTTAGCCTCTCAAATCACATAAAATTGCCTTCAAATATTTGCCCAAGTATTCTAAGGCATTGATAAGGGGTAAGTGCATTCTATAACCCACTTTGAAGCTATTTTGATCACTTTTAATAGAATGAAAAGGAAACCCTAAAACAAACCCTAAGTTTTAAGCTTGAGATCACAGTTTAAACCCTATTTCATACTCCTTGAAGAAAATTAGTGATAGATATGGAAATTACATTTCTTAACGCCTACCATTCATCTTGGTTGTCACAACATCCATTCCATTCATTCTCAGTCATTCCCTTCATTTGCAAAACTGCCATTTCATACCCTCCCTTCATCTAATTTCACATCAGCCCTAGGGTTTCCAAAACATAGTTTACAATGTCAGAAGGAAAATACAATGGTGTTGAGGCACAAATTACAAAGAGACATGATCATAAGGGTAATTAAATTATGGCACCTGATGACTCTGACCATTATGATACTCAAACCATCAAGTCAAGACCAAAAAGAAGAGGTCTCAAGAGAGCTTTAGAGCAGGAAAAACATGAGGCAAAGAAACTTAGTTTTGAGGAAAATATTGCTAAGGAATTTGAATATTATGGAGAGGTATGGATAGACATAGTTATCCTACACCTTGAGAAGCTCCTCCATAAGGCAAACAAAGACAATGAGATACTCAGACACATGTCTAACAAGTACATCACTAGAAACAAGGTCTGCAACATCAAGCTCAGGCAGTTGAAGGAAAAATTGAAGAGAACCATAGCCAATCAAAAGGAGAAGGACAAGATTAATATTCATGCTGGTGTATCCCTCCAAGCCTCTAAATCTTCATCAGTAAGCTAAATGCCAAAATTTGGCACTCTGGTGCAAGTTTTGATTTTTGACTATTTGTCTATCATAGCTCTTTTTTGGGGCACTAAAATGGCAAATGGCTTACATATTCATGATCCTCATGGAACTTCATCCACAGAAAATTTCAGGTCATTTGGAGCAAAACTGGTCCCTCAAAAGGGTAAAAAACCACCTAAAAAACACCTTTCTACCTTATTTTCAGCACTGGCGCTACACCCTTAGTAGTCTTTGAAGAATGGAATTTTGACTAGGAAAATGGTCACCAATATAGAAACTATAGGTATATTTGGAAACTAGACAGAACAGGCTTTCCAATGAGCTATCACGGAGCTCATTTGGACACCGGGAAGGCCTCCAAAACCCAGCTGTACAACAAGTGATTGTTCCAGTTTTGGCACTGCGCCCTCAGCCAGTGGTGCTGTGTCCTTGCTGGGAATTCAAAAAAAGACATAAGAAGTTATTAAAAAGGATAATTTGAAGGATTTAACGACAAATATCTCTAAAATTAGCTGAGGAGTTATGTTTGAAGTTATTTTTGTCATGAATGAGTTTGGATATTTTTGCCTTGGGCCTTGCATGGTCACAAAGGTCAAAGTGCCTTAAATGTGTAATAAATGACATTTTTGAAACCTTAGGTAGGGTTTACCTCCTCACTTGGCAGTTAAATACTGCATGTAAGATTCATTAGGTTGTTGGTTTATTGTTGAGCTCAATATACATAGATTTGGAGTTGTGAGGAAATTGGCTTTGGAGCTTTGTGTTTGTCTTAGATTGAGCTTCAATGGAGCAAGCATATTCATAGGATTCATGAACATGGTTAATGGTAATTTTGTTCTAATTAAGTAAATTTTTCCTTTTGTTTTCATATTGTTTCATATTTTCTCATGCAATAGAGCATAAATTTAGGTTAAGATATGTTGTTAGAGGCACCTTAAGACTGTTTGCCTTCTATTGCTTAGATGTTTTCCTCTGCTAGGTCTGATTGGAGAATTCTTGATTTCTCTCTAGTTCCACTTAGCTTGTTTTCTTAAGAATGATTTAATGGAGTCAAGCCCAAGAAGTTTATGGTATGTCCTATCCTTTGGTGTGGCTTAAACATTGTTTTTAAGGTCTTTTCTTTGAAGTTTACTAATTAGGGTTTGGATGAAGAAGTTTATGGTTTTCCCTGTCCTTTAGTCCATATTAAGTAGTTTATTTGAAGGTATTTATAGTATGATTGAAGAAACTTTGGAGTTCCCTTCTCTTTAATCATTACTTATGTGTTATCTTGAATTTTTTCTTTCTTTGAAGGTAAATAGCTAGAGAATTTAGGAGTTCCCTACTCTCTAGGGTTTGCTGGATTTTTGTTTTAAATTTTAATTGGTGAAGATAGGTCAAAGAAGTTTATGGTGCACCCTGTCCTTTGATTATTTCCTAATGCATAATGATCTTAAAGACCCCTCTTGTTATAGTCTATGTTAAAGGATTCTTAACTACCCTTTAAACCTATTATGTTCACAATTTAATGTTCATTTCACTCACACAAGCTACTAAGATCCATTTGGCTTTGTTAAACTTGCCCTATGAAACACCCTTGATTCATTATTGTACTTTTCAAGCCTTTCACAGACCCCATAGCCCAATGGTTTTAATTCCTCGTACTATATCTATTCTACTTGACAACCTACCCAACCAAACAAAACAAAACAAACAAGCCCTATCACTTTAACTAGCCTAAAATCAACATCCTAGAAACATACAAGTCATACATTTTATACAAATATAGAGAGAGCCATCTTTGAGTCCAGGAAGGCTAGGTCCTAGGACTCCAAAGTTTGTTTGATGTTACCCTTGTCTATTTGGTCATGGCCGTCTGCCAAATTACAGGGACCTAACAGTGCCAATGAAGGGTTGAAGATTGGTGGCTAGGAAGCAAGAGAGTGCATGAGTGGGGGCTCCAATAAAACTCACTATGGGTCTTAAGGGAATATCCTTTTTATGGATCTTTGATATCCCATATATTTTGGGGGTCACAGGATATTGAGGGATGAGCCTCTTATATCAACATGACAATGGTTTGTGGAAATTTGCACTCACAAATAACATAGCATACAAATATGGATTGAATATATCCATGATGAGCCTCATAAGTGTTCTTGGAGCATTTGTGGGACAGAATGGAATAGCCTTCCATTTTAAAATACCAACTTTAATTTTAAAAGCTGTTTTTCTAGTATCACTAGTCTTGATATGGACTTGATGATTGGAGGTACAACTTAGTAAAATTATGAACCCTTTCCAATTGATCCAATAGATTCTCAATCCTTGAAAGAGGACACTTATTCTTGACCATGATTTTGTTGAGAGTCATTTAATGCATAATTACACATCATTTGTTATGCGTCTTCTTGGGAATAATTAACAAAAGAGAGAAACATAGGGAAGAGATTAGTTAATGCACCCTATGCTTTAGAAGTTTCTTCATTTGTTTCTCTAGTTCCTGATTTTCATCATGCAATAATTCATAAGTAGGTGCATTTGGTACAACCCCCTAAGAATAAAATCAATAGAATGTTTAATCTTGCACTATGGGGGGAAACCTTGACACTCCTAAAACATATTTTGAAAACCATATAATATATTTTGATGTGATGTGGGATCTATTATATTAGAGTACTTAGTTTTATTAGACACACCACACATTAATAAAGGAATTTCTTATGTTGTACTTGTTCTGTTGTTGCATGAAAATTCAAGAGTTGTGTGAATGAGTTAGTTGATGGGCCCCATAATTAGATATTTTATAAGGATCGTGTTGAAGTCTGAAATTGTTTCCTTTTTCAATACATTTTTCCATCTCCTTCACCTTTTTGTCACCATTTTTGTAGCGGTCTCATCGTACTCAAGGTCAAATCAACTTATAGAAAGGTATTTATCATCCATATTTAGAATCTATTTTTCTTTATGGATTTTAATGAAAAAATTTCTACAATAAAAAAGCTTTGAACATTCAACAACTAATGACGAATTCTACAACCATATCCATCATTAGACAGGGTGCAATGCAATAGTAAAGAAACAAAGAATATCTGAAGATGACACATGTTCACTACATGGACGACCACCTATTGGCATGACCTGGGAGGCTACATAGATCATGATATCTAAAAGTAAAACTTTGTATATGACAGAGCATCAGTCAATAAAAAGCAACAGGGGCTCAAAATGACATCAACCGAGCATGTAGAAGACCTATTCAATCATTAGGTTATGGTTCAAGCAGAATCTCTTATGACTTTCTCTTTCAGTTGAAATTCATAAGGAAATATAGTTTCAATCTAAATCCATTTCGTAGATGTCAGAATAGTTCATTTCGTATCGACATACAACTCTTGAAGTTGTTTAATGAAAATTTGTATAAAGGATTTAAGGTGAGACCCAAAAAAAAATTTAGTTATTAAGTTTACGATGGTTTATTTTCAAGACTTGTGATACTCTGTTCCGGATTAATACAATTCTCTTTTCTGAATGTGTGTCTAAGAAATTCTTTGATTGGTAACATACCTACGCTCACGGGAGTGCTCCCTGTTGAGTTGTAAGGTTATTTTTTTGTTTTTTGTTTTTGTTTTTCAGTTCCAGTTTCATTATAGCGTGATAGTTTCTTTAAGAATTTTATTAATTAATTTTATTACAATAATGTTTTGATCAGTTGTTGTTTTGATTTCAGAGTATTCATGAAAGGAAAATACAAAAAATATTTGATTCTTACATGCACTTTATTTCCAACAATTAAAGTTTTCATTACTCAAATTTAATTTCTTAGATGATAACAAAAGTGTTCTTTAGAGATTAATTGCGCACACAAGTAATCTCTTTAGAGTTACAATTTTTCCATTTGATCTTTCTTCTGCAATTAGAAATTAAGTTCTTTTTATGCAATTTCCTTTTATGTAATTATTATACATTGGGTGTGTGTTATATTATTTCCACGACTAGCTCCATGTGGGAAGCAAAGGGTAAGAGGGGGGTGCAACCCCCCCTGTTGGGGGGTTTGCAGGGGGGCGTAGCCCCCCTACACGGGGTTCAGGGTAACACCTAAGATTTTTTTTTTTGGACCCTATATTAGATGGGCAGACCTATATATGGTTTTGTGCATGGGTTTTGCACATGATTTTGGGCATGATGGTTTTCTGTCCATCATATTTCGTAGATCCGGTCAAGAGAAATACGATTATGTTCTAATCCAGGGTTAATGGATTGGGGTTTATGAATGCTTCGAAATTTATATATATGTATTGTAAAATTGAAAGGATTATAATGAAAAATCAATCTGGTAGTCTCGGTTTTGGGATTCAGGGGAAAATATATGTGCATATGGGTTTCATGTTTATGTTCTTGCCATTTTTTATTTTCTATTTTTAAGAATCCGTTTGCAGGTAATTTTTGTATAGTGCTAAACCTACAATATAGAAATTTTTTTTTTCAAATTAGTGTAGAAGTTCCTTTCTGCAAAATAGTGTTGTAATGTTTTCAATTTTGCAAGTAGCACTAGACAATTTTTCTTGCAATTTAGTATTATCATTTCTTTTTATGCAAGTAGAAGCAAGTTTTGAATTCTCCAATTAAGATATATTTTCAATTCTAAAAAGAAATATATTTCAATCCAGTTAAGTAATTAGGATTTGTTGTAACTTTAAATTGAAATAACATGAGCGTAATTATTCTCTAAATTTCATTAAAACATTTGTCCATACTTAGATTAATTTCATTTTTCAAATCAATTGATTCATAGAGAGAATCCTAGCATATATGGTGCACATACACTTCATAAGTACATGAAAATTGGTTGAAAATTAATGAAGTAATTTAAGAACAATTCAATTACCCAAATTTTTGGCGTCGTTGGTGGGGAAGTGTATATAGGATTACATTCTTGGTTTGCATATCATTTTAGGTTCATTCAAGCTTGATAATTGAAACATGATAAAAAAAAATTATGCATAGAGAAAGGGATTCTTGGGGTATATTTTTAAGCAGAGGTATAAGTTCAATTCCAACATCACCAATCACTCCATCTAGACCTCATAGTGCCACACCATCCACTGACATTCACATCCCATCATTTTTAGGTAGACATAGAATCCATGAGGTGCATAGATCTAAAATCGAATCTAGAGATTCACCAAATTCTTCTATTGAAACCATAGTTGAAGAACCTACATCCCTAACACAAGGAGTAATATTTCTTTCTTCTACTGGAGAACAACTTATAGGACAAGAACTAGAAGTCCCTAGTGATGAAGAAGAAGAAAATTATTTTAATATTTCATTGGTAGAAGAACTAGAAGAATAGATAGACAATCCAATCATAGAACCTTAAATTAGCTCTGAGGAATCTACAATGGCAGGGGGAGGAGAAGGAGAAGTACATAATGTAAATGAGGAAATTATATCGGAGGTGGAAGAGGCCAAGGAGTTAATATGAAAATGATTGCTAGTTATTGTTGTGCTAGAATCATATTAGATATAAAATTCTCTTTTCTTAGTTTTACTTATTCTTCATAGGTTTGTTTATGAGCACGTGATTGTCAAATTAGTGTACTTGGTGAAATTATGTGTTTGTCATAAGCTTAGAAAGCATAATTTTAAATGAATGAAAAAAATCAATTATGAACACAACAAACACACATAACAGAGCTTAACACACATAATTTGATAAAGAAGTCCGCCCCTCCTGGGCTACATCTCCTTGGTCTAGCTTCATAGTGTGGGCCTTTGTTTTAGCTTCAAGTGTGCTCAAATTGCTGTTACAAGATTCAAATACTCTTGGAATCTATTCCAATGTTGATAAAACATCATAATCTCCCAGAAATGACTATTTGTTTGCTGAATTTGGACTCTGGATGCTATGGCAAAGGCCCCAACACCTGGTGGCCTTAGCCTTCAAATTTTTTAAAATGCACTAAAAAACCTGTAGATGACCTTTTCTGCTTCTGAAACCTACTTCATTGAGTTCCCAACATGTAAATTAGCCTATAATGCCTCTTCCTGATCTATGTTTGGGCGAAAATTGCATCAGTTATGTCCAAAACTGTGTTTCCCACAATTTCTCTACTAAACTTGGAGAGACTGCTAGTTAATTTTCCAAATTTGGAAATTCCGCCTTAAATGGTGCCGCTACTATTTCTACCGCTAGGTTAAACTGGGATTAGATTAAGTTAAGTTGCGCCTATGTTAACGATAAGCAGACTTTAATATGCAGTTAGCACTAAGCAATGTTTGTAATAAAACACAGATTATCTTAACATTAATCTGGATTATCAGTATTAAATTCTCACTAAGCATGCTTAAAAAACCCGCCATTTCATTTGTCGGAGCCCTTGGTCTTTGGCGATAGTTTCATGGGAGGGGGCTGGCCCCTCCAGCCCCCCAAATCCTGCACTGCATTAATTCTAATATATGTGTCCTCCCTCTATGGTTAAGAGACACCGTATAGGATAGCTAGTAAATGGCGCAGGCAGTAGGTAGAAGGTTAGGGGTTTGAGCTCGAACTTCCGCACAACATTTTGTTAAAGAAGATATCTAGCTGAACCCACCAGATTTAACACTGCTTCCATATTAACCTTGCTCCAACCGTTAGTTAGCTCTGCCGCTAGACTTAGCTAAGATCCGCCGTAGATTGTTTGCTTTCCAAATGTAGTGTTCTCCAACCCCATTATTGGTATCACCTCCACACTTAGTTAGGCCCGATGACCTATAGGTTTCAAACCAAAGATAATTGGGTCTATTATGCACAAAACCCATGTATCAAAATTTTGATATCCATCTTCATTTTTCCATAAAATCCAATCCAAAACTTCCACTCCTATCCAAACACCATACTAAACAACTGGGCCATAAAACTTCTCTGTGATATCCTTGCCATCAGTATGCAACTCCAATACCTATAAGACATCGTCCAACATCTACAAAACCATATAAATCATCCAAAAACACATGTATATCCTCTCCAATTCCAAGGTATAACATCATCATCATACGAGACTAATCTGAGAACATGGAGACCAAGGAGACCAAGGCTCCTCAACTCTAAACTCTGTAGCAACGACCAATATTTGAATGCAACAGCATGATAAATAATACCATCACCATAGGAAGGCCTCCAAGCTAGTTAAACACACCATCATACAATCATCCAACTCAACAATAACAATCATTGCTCCATCCTCAAGCTCCATGCTAGTAGGCATGCCAGGGACCATCTCCAAGCTAGTCCAAGCTAGTAGACAAGCCAAGGACCATCCATCACATCTCCAAGATACTCCAGTACATCATCATCCAAATCAAAAACAAAATTCTCATGAGGATCATGACATAGGACCATTTGCACCTCAATCATCACCTCAAACACCTCAACAATCTACAAATCAAGCAACCAGGTTGACATCAATGAAAATCAAGCACATATCTCCAACACTACAGCACACATCAATGCCAACAATATTATCTATTTTTTTCCCAAGATGTAGGAAGAAACATTCCTTGAGAGAATGTCCCCTTGATAGTATATAAATTTTTATTATATGTGTTGAAAGTCATAATACAAAGGAATATCCTTCGATACCTCGTCTTAGAGTTGTTTTTCAAGATGAAATTGGAATAATCCAAGTTGAATCTCTTTTTTTTATTGCTAAAATAACATGGAAAAATCAACAACCAAACATGACTAAAGGTTTCAATACTAAATCATATCCACAACCAAAGAACAACTGGAATGCACTCATGCCTTGGAAACCTTGGCCCCCACATTCTCATAATCCTTCTTGGGCATGGGGTTGGAAAAATCATTATGGAAAATATCCTCAATATCCTCAATTCCAGCAACCTTATCCTTATTTTCCACCATAATGTTATCCTCCTAAATCAACTCAAGCTCCTCAATTCCAAAATCGAAATCAACAACTTTCATTACCATTTCCTCAAAAATCAAATCAATTTCCTACTCAACCACTTCTGAATCCAAATAATAAAAATCAATAAGTTGTTTATTGTTGAAGGACAAAATTTCAAGCTTGTATGATAACCACATTAGGTATAAATGATGTTCAACTTAGATATGGTAGAGTTTTTCAAAATAAGTCACCAACAATTTCTATTGAAAAATCTAAAGAGGTTGAGGTTCATGAAAAAGATGCAAATCTTGATCAAGAAAATATGGTGTTCATATACAATTAAAGGATGAGAAAATAAAACAAGCTCCTACAGTTCCTCTAGTAGAAAAACCCTCTATTTATTTACAGGATCCACCTTTTCCTGAAAGGCTTAAAATTGATAAAGGAATAGAAAGGAAAATTGTTTTACCATACTATGATATGCTAGATGAACTTAATAATATTTGCATAAAATTCCTTTACTCCAAGAAAAAAAGAAATACAATATTTTCAAAAGCTATCAAGGAGCTATGCATTATGAAACCAGGAAAGAAAATAAAAAATGTTAAAAAAATCGAATTAGTAGGAAAAATTATTGACATTATGACGGGAAAACCTATTGTTCAAAAATATTTAGATCCTCGTAGTCCCATTGTAAAAAAACCATATCAATGTTATTGAGATTCCGAACACTTTGATTGATCTAGAGACAACCATTAACATTATGATTAAACAGACAATGGATAAACTAAAACTTCCCAATATTCAATAAACTCCAACATTGTTGCAATTAGCAGATAGATCTGTTATCAAACCAGATGGAGTATTAGAAGATGTGTCTGTCTCTCTAGATTCTTGGGAATATCCTGTTGAATTTATGATTTTAAATCCCAAGAATAATTCAGGAGGTCATCCTTTGATCCTTGGTAGACCTTGCCTAGCTACAACTAATGCATTCACAAGTTGTAGATCTGGTGATATGTATATATTTGATGGTAATTCCACTAAGAAATTCACATTGTATGCTCCCGCAAAGACAATAACTAAAGTAGAAAGTTAAATTTGGATAGATGATGATGATGAATACTTTGATAATATGTAATCAATATATACATTTTCATAATTATATGAAGAAGATCAATTGATAAATTTACTGAATAATAATGATTCTTCTTCTTACTGTGAGAAAGATCATATTTTTCAAGAAAAATGTAATATTGAATATCGATCATCTCATCAAATGGCTTTATGTTATATGGAAAAGTTTTGCAATTCTCAAGTAGAATTTTTTTGCTCAAAACATTGAATATTAATAATTACTTGAAATAATTTCAAAAGAGAAAATATATAAAAATGCTACAAATACATTCCTCTGCTTATGCATGGGAATATAACGATATGAAGGGAATTGATCCTAAAACTTGTATGCATCATATTTATATCCAAGAAAATGTCAAACCAGTTAGAGAACCTTAGAGAAAAATGAACCCTAATATGAGAGAAATTGTTAAAAAATAATTACAAAAACTTCTGAATTTGAATTTCATTTATTCAATATCAAATATTCAGTGTGTGTCGCCTTTACTGATTGTTCCAAAGAAAAATGGAAAATATAGAGTGTGTATTGATTACAGAGAATTAAATAAAGCTACTTTAAAAGATCATTTTCCACTTCCTTTTATAGATCATGTATTAGTTACCTTGGCAAGAAAGAAGTATTTTTCATTTTTATATGGCTTTAGTGAATACAACCAAATCCAACTAGCACCAAAAGATCAAGAGAAGACAACCTTTACATGTCCTTCGGGAACACATGCCTATAGGGTACTTCCCTTTGGACTATGTAATGCACCTGCCACATTCCAAAGAGCATTTTTAGGTATCTTTTCTGATCTAATTCATTATTTTGTGGAAGTATACATGGATGAATTTACTGTGTATGGAGATACTTTTGAGGAAGCTATGGAAAATTTAGAAAAAAATCTTATTATATGAAAGGAAGTAAACCTTTTATTAAGCTGTGAGAAATTATTTATGACGTTCAATGAAGCGATTGTTTTAGGCCACCATATTTCAAGTGATGGAATTAAAGTGGATACATCTAAAGTAGAAGTCATTTCTAAAATTTCAATTCCTGTTTGTCAAAGACATATTAGAAGCTTTCTTGGATTTACTAGATATTATAGGAGATTCATAAAAAATTTCACAAAAATAACCTCTCCATTTTAAAATTCTTACTAAAGATTGTGAATTTACATGAAAATTTGATTGTCAAAAAGCATTCTGAACACTGAAACAAAAGAATACTGAAACACCAATTCTAAGAGGACCTAATTGGGCTCTCCCTTTTCATATTTCTACTGATGCTTCAAATAAAAATTTAGGAGTTGTATTGGGAGGCAAATATTTAACTCCATATGTTATATATTATACAAGCAAAAAATTGACCCCAACAAAGTTAAATTATACTGTGACTGAAAAGGATTTTTTAGCTATTGTACATGTCATTAGTAATTTTTGTCATTACCTCACTAGTTATGAAACTTTTATTCATACAGATCCTTCTACCATTAGATATATGATGAACAAACTAATTACTAATGGAAGAATTACAAAATGGTTGTTATTATTATAGGAATTCAACATTACTATTCTTGATAGAACAGGAAAAGAAAATAAAGTTGCTGCTTTTCTTTCCAGAATGGAAAATAATAATGATGATGTACATGTAAAAGATAATTTTCCCTTTGAGTATATTTTTGCAGTATCTACTAAATTACCTTGGTTTTCATATATTTCCAATTATTTAGCTACAGGAAAATTACCACCACAATTGTCAGCAAGGGAAAAGAAAAATATTATCAAAACTAGACATGAAATGATCATCCGAAGATGTGTTCGAGAAAATGAAATACCAGAAATTGTGAAAGCTTGTAATGATGATCCATGTGGAGGAAATTTTGTTGACAAAATAACTACTTACAAAATATTTATTTTGGGATATTATTGGCCATATGTTTTCAAATATGCCAAAGAATATCTCAAAATATGTGACAGTTGTCAAAGAATGCGAAAACCTGCACCATCAGATGATATGCCTCTACAACCACAGGTACTTATAGAGCTTTTTGAAAAATGGGCTTTATATTTTGTTGGATCAATAAATCCTCCATCTAAATAGAAAAGGTACATATTTTTTTGCACATATTATGCCACAAAATGGGTAGAAGCTAAACCTCTTTTATTTGCAACTGAAAATGTTGTAGTTACATTTATTTTTTAGGATATCTTTATTCATTTTGTTGTTCCAAGAGAAATTGTAACATATCAATGTACTCAATTCATATCCAAGTTGGTGCAAAAGATCATGGAGAAATATAAAATGAAGCACCAGAAGTCTACTCCCTATCATACACAAGCCAATGGACAAGTGGAATCCACTAACAAAGTACTTGAATCAATCCTCACCAAGGCCATGCATTTGCATAGAAAGGACTGGGCAGAAAAACTTCCAAAAGCACAGTGGGCATATCAAACCACATGGAGAAACACAACTGGAGATTCTCTTTATGAAATTGTTTATGGGAAGCAAGTTTTGGTTCTAATTAAGTTCAAAGTGGATGCCTTCAGAACAACTACTAGATTGGGCCTTGATCTATCAGAAGCCCAAAAACAAAGACTAGCACAATTGAATGAGTTAGATGAGATCCAAGAAGATGTTATTAAAAGAAATAGCATAGTTTAGCAATAGAGGTCAAAGTGGCATAACAAATTTACCAAAGCTAAAAATTTAAAGCAAGGTGGTTAGGATCTTCTTTTTTATTCCAAATTTTATTATTTTCAAGGGAAATTTCAAACTCATTGGCTTGGTCCTTATGATATTGTTACTATTTTTTATAATGGAGCAGCCAAAATCAAACTATTGCGGATGAACAAATTAATTTCCTTGTTAATGGTCATAGATTTATATTATATCATAAAATACTAACAAAGGAAGAATTTTTCAAATATTTGCAAGAAAATTCTGAATTCAAGTTGATCAAGAAAGGAGATTCTTCTCCTCATTCTCCAACTTCACTATAATTTTCTTAATAATAATAATAATAATAATAATAATAATAATAAAACAATAAAAATGAAAGTACAAACATGAAAACCAACTATGTTTATACATAAAATCTTAACTGAAAACCAAGCTTTCTTGGTAGTTTCGATTTTCACAATTCACTTTTTCTTGTCCCTATTTCTTTATGTCCTTCTTTGTCTAATAAATTTCTGGTGGAAATCAATACTTTTGAAGACCAATCTTCTTAACTGACCACCAAAAACACAACAAAAATAAAATATTCTTCTCTTGATCGAACAACCAAAATTCAATAAATGATAAGCAAAAACATAATGTATATAATTTTGTAGTTCATCTTCAATTATGTAGTCAAGTCTAAATTCTATATCCACATCAACATCACAAAGTCCATAGTAAAGGAACATTGAAGGAATTCACAAAAAAAATGTATGCAGGATGTTGAATTATTTTTCATATAAGAGCTCAGTTTTAATTCATGGATGATTTTATCAAATAAAAATTCGAATAATTAAGGACCTTATAACCCTTATAAAAAATACACTCATTATTATAACCATTATACCCCACTCTCTCATTATTACTAAGTCGGTCACATAAGTCTGATTGAAATCAATTACATTCCATCACCCCTATGAAATAGGATCTAGGAATTATGGGAAGGTACAATCCAATCATAAAATGAATTCTTCCACAAAACACCTTGTATCGCTATAATTGTACTGCACTTCATTTCATTCTTCTCCATTCTAAAACCCATATCATTCAAACTGTGCTCATTCCCTTTCTCAAATCCTCCATCATCCCCATCAAAAGGAAACATTCAAGGACTGAAACTTCTTCTTGCAATGGGGATTATTGTCCACTATGAATCAAATGGAATTAATTTTCTTTAAGAATACCCAAGGGTTAGGGATCAATTTCAGCAAGTAGGGTTTCATTAGTTCTTTGAAAAGTTTAATGGGAATGAGATAGACATTACCAAAGTTTTTTCTCAAGTGTTCGATGGAGTCAAAGCCAAAATTGGAGATATCAAGCTTACCCTAATAGAGTCTATCATGGAAGAAGCTACGAGATTTTCCAGAATTGGGGAGAGTTGGAAGAATAGAAAATCAAGGAGAATGACTGGGTACATTTCCTCAGAGAACTAGGTATGGATTATCCATCTTTAAAACGGGAATTGCACTCACTTCATTAAAAGGGAAATGGAGAATTTTTTTTAGTTATCGAAAAGTTTTAAACTTGTGAAGGTAGATTTGGAACTATGTTTTTCTACCATGCTCGACTCATGATGCATTTTATCGATAGGAATGAAATCAATTTTCCTTACTTTTTGCTTCAAAGTCTTAGAAAAATGGCATCCAATATATAGAGAGAGTCTAAATCCATTTATAATTCCCTCTACCATCACAGACTAATCAAAACACTTATAAAGGCACACTTAGAAGAAAAAGGAGATAATTGGAAGAAATCATGTTTTAGAAGTCCAGGAGGAAGAAACAAGCAGTAGGGTTAAATGGAGTCAACGAAAGTTAGTATAAAACCCTAAACTTGAAAAATAAAAATTTGAAGAGGAAATTCGAGAACAAAATGAGACAAAGGTACTAAAAGACCCATTTGAGGATGATGCTCCACTCTCCCAGTATTTTGAAAAGTTTAAACATAAAAATGTAAAATAGAGTCTTAGAAGAAATAAATACAGCCTAAATTTTGATATACCTGAAGAAAGTGAAAAAGTAGAAATGAGAGAACAAGAGGCAAACAAAGGAAAAAGTCAAGACATTGAAGGGTCAGGAGTAAAACTAAGAAGAAGTATAATAATTTCAAAAATGATAAATACACAATATCTAGACACGATTGATGTCGAAGAACAAGGATATAAAACAACACCTCAAACAATGAGTCCAACAAGAACGCTAGATATTGATATAACCCAACAAGAAATTTAGGATTGTGTAGAATCCTTGGAACAAAGAGCACAACAGAAGGCAAATCTCTTTCAAAATTAAATGGGTGATTCTTCCATGAAAAAACAAACTCCATAATAGGAACACAGGGTTGAAGATGATTTTAAACATGGCATATATGAGCTAGAGGTTCTTAATAAACACTTGACACAAGAAAGGGAATCAAAAAAAGTACATAATGAGATATTAAGAACCCAGAATGATAACATACTCCTACATATCTGCCATTGGTATAAGAACAATAAGAAACTCAAGGCTAACAATAAGATTCTTAAGAATAGAATCATGGGATTGCAAAGTAAAATTATGATGAAAAGACCAAAGAATACCTTAAACATTAGAAAGAGAAAGGAAAACATTAGTCTGGATGTGATTTCACATGCTTCAAAAATCATACATTGAATAATAAATAAGAACCAATTTTGAATTTTTGGTGCATGGGGACATGCAAGACCTTTGGTGTGAGGGAATTTTGAAGCCTAAAATTGCTTCCTTTTTTACTGCCTTTTTCCATCTCCTTCACCTTTTTAACACCATTTTTGTATCAGTCTCAACATACTTAAGGTAAAATCAACTTATAGAAAGGTATTTATCATCCATGTTTAGAATCTATGTTTCTTTATGAAGTGTAATGAAAAAAATTCTACAGTAATGGAATTATGAACATTTCGCAGCTAATGACGAATTTGGCAGCCATATCCATGATTAGACAGGTTGCAAGGCATTAGTAAAGAAACAAAGAATATCTAAAGATGACACATGTTAACTACACGGATGGGAACCTATTGGCATGACTTAGAAGGCTATAGATATTAGGATATATAAAGTTCAAACTCTGAGTATGATGGAGAAACGACTAAGAAAAAGCAACATGGGATCAAAATGACATCTAGAGAGCGTGTAGAAGATTTGTTCAATCATTAGGATATGGTTCGAGAAGAATATATTATGAATTTCTCTTTTAGTAGCAAGTCATAAGGAGATAGAGTTTCAATCTAAATCCATTTCATAGATTTTAGAATAGTTCATTTTGTATCGACATAAAACACTTGAAGTTGTTTAATGGAAATTTGTATAAAGGCTGTAAGGAGAGACCCAAAACACAGTTCATTTATTAATTTTACGGTGGTTTATTTTCAATAATTGTGATACTCTGTTCCGAGTTAATACAATTCTTTGTTCTCAATGTGTGTCTAAGGAATTATTTGATTGATAGCATACCTACGCTCATGGGAGCCCCCCCATCAAGTTGTAAGGTTATTTTGTCTTGTTTTTAATTTACAACTTGCTTATAGCGTGGTAGTTTCTTTAATAATTTTCTTAATTAGTTTCATTGCAATAATATTTTGATCAATTGTTGTTTTGATTTTAGAGTACTCATAAAAGGAAAATACCAAAAATATGTGATTCTTACATGCATTTTCATTCCAACAATTAAATTTTTCATTACTCAAAGTTAATTTCTTAGATGATAAAAAACTTGTTCTTTAGAGTTAACTGTGCACACAAGTAATCACTTTTGAGTTACAATTTTTCCATTTGATCTTTCTTCTGCAATTAGAAATTAAGTTCTTTCAATTTCCTTTTATGTATTAGTATAGAAATTCCTTTTTGCGAATTAGTGCAGATGTTCCTTTTATGCAAAATAGTGTTTTAGTATTTTCAATTTTGCAAGTAGCACTAGAGTCTTTTTCTTGCAATCTAGTATTAACATTTATTTTTATGTAAGTAAAAGCAAGTTTTGAATTATGCAATTAAGATAGATTTTCATTTATGCAAAGTAATAGATTTGAATTCCGTTAAGTAATTAGGATTTGATGTAAATTTAAATTGAAAGAACATATGCGTAAGTATTATGTAAATCTCATTAAAACATTTGTCCATACTTATATTAATTTCGTATTTAGAATCAATCAATTCATAGAGAGAATCATAATATTTATGGTGCACATATGCTTCATAAGTACACAGATCTTTGTTGACAATCAATGAAGTAATCTAAGAATAATTAAATTACCCAACAACCCTTCGGTCTTTCCTAGACACATAATTTTTTTTTTTAACCCCTTTACTTGCACATTATAGAGTTAATTCATAGTATTAAAGGGTCCATAGGAATTCGATTTCCCCTTACTTATTATGTGTCTAATATTATTTATTTTTGTAGAATACTGAGAGAATATTGAGTGAAATATAAATATCTACAGAATCATAAAATTTACAGACATGCTCCATGCCACAAGATTCCACAGGATGCTACAAGATTGATAATAAATGAATGGGATATTACGAAATTATTGAACAGATTTAGGAGCTCCATTGATTGAGAAAATCTAGGGATGTGTTCCATGCTACAAGAGAAGCCATATTTTAGTATTTAATAAAGATTCCTCATGCTAGGGACCATATCAACTTTTATAGGTTTTTTGGAGGGAAGAAATATCCCTTTTCAAGTAGTTTGTCCATCAAGTATTTTTGTATAAATAAAGGGGCCTAGTAGCCCAATAACATGTTGAAATTAGTGGAGAATAGACTCTGAGGGGTAACAAGCTTCTTTGCCTAGTATTATGTTATGTATGAAATCTTTTGAAAATGAATGAAAGCCATATTATTTTTAGTCTAATCCATCTCTAAAGGGACTTTAGTTTCCTTGGGTTAGGGCCCAACCCTAGGTACTCAATCCCCTCTTGTACTTTGTTCTCTTTTGCACATTTAGTGTACTTTTGTTTTCTAGTTATTCCCGTTTAAAAACAATCTTGATTACAGAGTTGAGCTTGAAACTTATCTTGCATTATTAACAAGGTTTCTTTGGTTCAATATTAACAAAAACATATATGTTCATGCATGCATCATTTATAGCTTAATTTTCATCCATTTGCTTCTTTGCTTTTTTATTTCTAAATCTTGCATATTAGCTAGTTTGCAATTAGTTAATGAATTTGGTTAAGTAGCAATAGCATATATATTATCTTTGAAATAGGATTGTTATGTTTCTTTAATAAATATATTTCAATTCTCTAGGTACCCCAGAGAACCCTTCTCTCACTTATGTTCCAACATTCCACAATTTTCAAGTATACATAGTTTTGCTACATGAAGATGATACTTCATCTTTTTTGTTATAGGATAGGATATTTGATTCCTCTAAGTATTGGCACATGCTAATCCATCTCTCATTGATCCATATAGACCACAAAAATTCACCTTCCCGCCTTCTCCTTCATCAAATATACTCTTGGCACATTCTTGTAGCACTTATAGGACAATCCTATAACACTATGGAAAAAGCCTCCAGATGCATTCTGATTTCCCCACAACAGTCTTGATCAACCCTAGGCACACCATAATGATAGTAATACCATAAATATGAATAAAATGGATTCAAATTCCTAGTAGTAACTTTACTTTGGTTAATAATGTATATAGAAGGCCATTCCCAACAATCCTATAGCAAAATAGTAGTAATTTTTTGTTGAATTTTAGCATGTCTTAATGAGATAATTTCAGGTTGATTACACTTGGAATGAAGCCTAAAAAAATCCAAACTAATAACGATATTCACCCAATGGAAATTTCACTTGATCATGTTAGGAATTTGGTAGGTTAACTAGCTCACTGATTCTGGAATTTCTGGTTATTAGAGTAGTAAAATTCTGCTAATTTTTAGCACATTTTAACAAGGGTATTTTTGAGTGATTCCAGTTGGATTGGAGCCCTATGAAATCCTAATTAATAGAAAAATTCACCAAATCTCATTTGAATTTGATTTTCTTTGTCATTAACTGAGATAACTCGGAGGACAGAGTAGTTGGTAGACTCCTATATCTACAAAGAGTTTCCTATAACAGTTTTTCTTCGAGCTCTTATTCACTCCAAAATAATGTTAGAAGTGGATTTATAGCCTATGAATTATCTGAGGCCAATTTAGTTGAGCAAAGGCTTGGTTATGTCACCATTTATATTTTACATTGCTTTCTTCTTAAATGAGGATTTCTCCAATTAGTCTAGATATCCCTTTTGTCATTTACTTTCTAGCAAAAGTAGAATATGTTTGATTTTTTCTATTTATATTTTACAACTTAGGACTGACGAATTACCTATCTCTCCACTCATTTGAATTTGTTTCATTTTCTTTTTTCACCTGCATCAAAGGTAGTCTAACTAGGAAGAGGAAGGTGTATGTTGAACATACATGTCGACCCCTCTTAAGTTGTATAGACTTCAGGTTGATAATTAAATTTTATAGCCTTGGGAGTTGCAACATTCTTGCTGCAATACCAGGGCTCATTAATTTTTGGCACAGTTGTCGAAGAGGTTTTCAAGGAAAACACTCTCTTGTTCTTGTAATGATTCCAAATTTCTTTTCTGCATTCATATTTTCTACACAAACAGAAAAAAAATGCATTATGCATCTTTCATTGCATTACACTAGCATTAAAAAAAAAATTAAACACAAAAAATCTTCAATACCACAACCCCCCACTTGATCATGTTGTGCAGTAAGAACCACATCACCATCAAATTTTGTAGGTAAAAGAAGAAGAGGTGGTAGATTAGGTAGAAGAGATGGAGATGATGTTAGAAACCTTGAGCACTAGTGAGAGGGGGGGTGAATAAATAGTGTGACTTGTTATACAATTTTTACCAATTTTAACTTCTCTAGTGTTTCATGCATCAAATAAACAACAACACATTAAATGATCACATGAGCACAAATCATGTAAGTAGCTAAATCAAAAAACCATGAGAGCAACAATTGTTGGAAATATGATGCAGAGTGTTGTCCTTGATGGCAACCCACTGAATGAAGATGAAGACATGTGACTGTTGACATGTGTTGTCCTTGATGGCAATCCACCTGATGAAGTTATTCTTGACTTGATGGACTTGGTAAATGATGTAAATCTGATGTGATATAATGTTTGTTGACAATATGATGCTAAGTGTTGTCCTTGAAAGGCAACCCTCTTAATGAAGATGATGACAACTTACTTGGTGAAGTTGTGCTTGCTAGAATATGTTCTTGATAAGCTAAATATGATGTATCTACAGTGTGTACAGAAGGCAGTGAAGAAAAGAATTCAGCATGTGCTCAATCTTGATGAAAAAGTATGTCTCTATGAATACGCGGATATGTCTAGGGGAAGTCGCGTATGCACGCGGGAAAGAACGTGATAAGTTGCGTATGTGAAAAAGCGCTCAAAAAAGTGCAAAAACAGGGGCCCGTGGTATTGAAGATTCATGGTATTGATTTGGCTCGTGGTATTGAAGGCTCATGGTATTGCTTTGACCCGTGGTATTGAAAAAGGATAAACCTATATAAGGAGAATAAATTCATTGTGCAAATCATAAGTGTGGGTGCAAGATGTCTGAGCTTGAATGAATACTTCTCTTTGAAGTAGATCTGAATGGAAAGGGTTACACTTGAAGATAAATCTGAATGTATGATGCACCAATGATGAAGAAGGGGATCTAGATCTGAAATGCATTTGTATTTGCTAGATCTGATTATGGAAGGCTTAGATCTGTGATGAGGCGAACATCTAGGCGAACATCTGTCTGTAGTGAAAGGGTAAATCTGAACTGAATATCTGAACTGAATATCTGATCTGAAGAAGTATGCTGCTCTATATATATACGCTACTTCGCCGCAGAGGAAGTGCGTATATACGTCGTTAGCGGGAAGCGCGGGGAGCAAGTAATATTCTTCATACAAAGAGTGTGTACACTTGTTCGTGGACGGGCGCGTATATACGCGAATACCGCGGAAGTAAAAGTGCATATGCAAACTAGGTTTGCCGGGCGAAAGGGTGCAGCTATCCGATTTGTCTCCGCCGTGCTTCTCGCTATCCCGATCTGTGTTGATAAGCATCCGTTGGTGATGTATGCCAGGCTAAAAGTACAGTGTCTTGTAAGGATTTGAGGATGAAACGCGGGCCTACAATAATTGTTCTATTGAAGTTGTTGATCCAAAGGTGAAAATTGACAAACATGGTCCAAAGGGTGTCGAAGGTTGTAGCCTTCGCTCGTGGGGTTGTAGTTTCCTTCCGTGAGGCCGGTAAACGAGTCGTGGGTCGAGCTCCCTTCCGTGAGAGGTCGAAACCCAGTCGTGGTTGGAGCCTTCCAGGAGAGGCCGGTAAACGAGCGCAGGTGGGTGCCTGCGTGCTGGTCAAGTCTGCGCCAGCACATATGTTGTAAGATGTTTTCTCTATAATAAAATATTGAAGGCTGAGCAACTGCAGCGGTGGTTTTCTCCCGATTTGGGTTTCCACCTAAAAAATCCAGGTGTTCATGTGTGATGCTTTGTGTGATGGTTTATTCTGTTCTTACTGCACTTGTTTACCGTTTATTGAACATCTGATGAATGAATGATGGAATAATATAAGTAAATATTTAATGACAGATCTAGATCTCTGTGTATACGCTAGTTTCATAAAGGGGATCCGCGTATATACGCTAGTTTACTGAAGGAAAGTAGCGTATGGGTTTTAAGGAATGAAAAATTGGTCAGGGGGTTGTAGCTCCCTTCCAGGTGAGGCTGGTAAACGAGATCAGGGGGTCGTAGCTCCCTTCCAGGAGAGGCTGGTAAACGAGTCAGGGGGTTGGAGCTCCCTTCCGGGAGAGGCTGGTAAACGAGCGCAGGTGGGTGCCTGCGTGCTGGTCAAGTCTGCGCCAGCACATATGTTGTAAGATGTTTTCTCTATAATAAAATATTGAAGGTTGAGCAACTGCAGCGGTGGTTTTCTCCCGATTTGGGTTTCCACCTAAAAATCTTGGTGTTCATATGTGATGCTTTGTGTGATGGTTTATTCTGTTCTTACTGCACATGTTTACTGTTTATTGAACATCTGATGAATGAATGATGGAATAATATAAGTGAAGATTTAATGACAGATCTAGATCTCTGTGTATACGCTAGTTTCATAAAAGGGATCCGCGTATATACGCTAGTTTGCTGAAGGAAAGTAGCGTATGGGTTTTAAGGAATGAAAAAGTAAAAAGATTTGATTATGCAGTAAATACTGATTCACCCCCCCCCCTCTCAGTATTTTTCCCAACAATTGGTATCAGAGCGTGGTCCTTCTGCAGAAGCTTGATCGCTTGAAGGAGATCCGTCGCAATAGGAAGTCAAGAAGGAGTGATGTCTATAAAGCCACCTCTATTCAATGGAAGCAATCTGATTTTCTGGAAGGTACGAACAAAAGCATATCTACAAAGTCTTGGTGCAGATGTATGGGCAATCGTGCAAGAAGGTTATCAATACCCGGCAAATATTCCTACTGATGCAGCTGAAAGAAAGAAGTATGAAATCAATGCCAAAGCAGTGAATGTCTTATTGGGAAGCATGTCTGAATCAGAATTTGCTAAAGTGATGCAGCTACATTCAGCCAAAGAAATATGGGACAAAATCATTCTGAGCTATGAAGGAGACACAAAGGTAAAAAGTGCAAAACTCCAAACTCTTAGAATTGAATATGAAAATTTGAAGATGCATAGTGATGAGAGTGTTGCCAGTTTCTTTCTTCGTCTGGATGATATTGTAAATCGAATGAAAAATTTGGGTGAAACCATAACTGATACTACTCTGGTGGAAAAGGTCTTAAGATCCTTGACTTCAAAATTTGACTCTAAAGTTTCAGCTATTGAAGAAAGGCAAGATCTGCAAACGCTTACTATTGTTCAATTACATGGTACTCTAACTGCTTTTGAAATGAGACAAGGAGGTCCTTCTCAAATAAGAGAAGCTACTTTTAAGGCATCTACAAAAGGAAAGGAAAAGGAAGTTGTCAAAGAATCCAGCTATATATCCGATGAAGAAGAAGCAAATTTCGTGAGAAAGCTCCAACTAGGTACTGGAAGATTCAAAGGTAAGCTTCCCTTCAAATGTTTTGAGTGTGGAAAACTTGGTCATTATGCTGCAAAATGTCCTTATAAAGGAAAAGAAGTAGTAAGAAGGAATAAGAACCGATCTAGCTCTAAGAAAAGTTACTATACTAATGAAGATAATGATGGGTCATCTAATAGTGAGGAAGAATGTGAAGAAGATCTTAGACTTCTCATGGCATTTGAACAAAAAGAAGAAAAGGATACTTTTATGGATGCTCTAGAGGAAAACGATTTTCTTGAAGAAAATAATCAACTCAAACTTCGCTTAGAAGATTACAAAATTCTCTTAGAAGAACAAAAGATAATCAGAGAGACCATTGAAAAACAGCTTGAAGAATCAAAGAAACATATTGAAAAACTAGAATGTGAAGTGGTAAGTCAAAGAAAAGAAGTTGAGAAAGCAAAAACCTTGAATCTTAGATTTGCTAAAGGATCTGAAACCTTAGATGAGATCATCAAGGTGCAACGTTCTCCTCTTATAAAGACAGGTCTTGGATATACCGGAGAATCTTCTCAAACTTCAGCACCAAATTATCTAAAAGCTGTTACAGGTGGTTTACATCATTCAGCCACTCAGCAAGAGAATAAAGGATTTCTACAGGGAAAGCAGGACCATCTCAATTCAAGGAACACTAACAGGGATAGCTTTCAAAGACACTACAACCAACGGGTAAATTCAAATAGAAGATTCCATGATCGCAGAAATTTCTACTTCAATGGGCAATGTTTCACTTGTCACAATTTTGGTCATAAAGCTATTCAATGTGTTGCATATAAAACCATCATGAAAAGAGAAGCAAGAAAGAAAAGGTTGGATACTGAACCAAAGAAGAATACCTATAACAATTTTTCTCCTCTTCAAAGTGAAGTTGAATGTACTTATTGTAATAACTTTGGCCATGAAGAATCTGAATGCAGGAACAAGATCCAACCAAAAGAACATGTTCCCTCAAGCTCTAAAGTGTGGAAAAAGAAAGAACCGCCAGTTGAAAATTGTGGGATAGCATTATTTGCAGAAGGTGAAGAAAATCAATGGTATATCAATAGTGGGTGCTCAAGACACATGACAGGTGACAAAAGCAAACTTCATACTTATAATGCTCTAGAAAAGGAAAAGAAAGTTACATTTGAAAATGATACTCCTGCTGTAATTAAAGGAAAAGGGTCAGTATTTCTAAAAGAAAAAGTGAAGGCTAAAGATGTCATGTATGTGGATGGATTAAGGCATAACCTGTTAAGTGTTAGTCAAATGTGTGATCAAGGAGCAGAAGTGGTCTTCAGTTCCAAAGAATGTGTGGTTCGTGATCTTGATACGGGTAAAATCATTATAAAAGGAAAAAGAAATCCAAGCAACCTGTATGTACTAAACGGCATAGATCAATGTTACTTGAGCAAGTCTTCAGAAAATTGGCTATGGCATAGAAGGATGGGGCATCTGAGTTTCTCTCAAATCAACAAAGCAAGCAAACTTCAAGCTGTTCGTGATCTTCCCAAGATCAATCTTCCAGAAAGTACCATATGCAAATCATGTCAATTTGGTAAGCAGACCAGAGTCCGATTTAAAGCCAAAGAAGGTTCATCAAGTAAACCTCTTGAACTCATTCATACTGACATCTGTGGACCTATGAGGAAAAAGTCATTACGTGGGGAAGAATACTATATCCTATTTATTGATGATTACTCCAGAATGTGTCATATCACGTTTATTAAACACAAAGATGAAGCTTTTGAAAAATTTCAGAATTTCAAAGCATTGGTAGAAAATGAATTGGATTTAAAAATCAAGTGTCTTAGATCTGATCGAGGAGGAGAATATTCATCAAATGAATTCTTTGAATTTTGTGAACAACATGGGATTAAAATACAGTTCTCTGTAGCAGGCACTCCACAACAAAATGGTGTAGCAGAAAGAATGAATAGAACAATTGTTCAAATGGCTAGAGCTATGCTTGCTGACTCTAATGTTCCTGACATGTTCTGGAGTGAAGCAACACGTGCAGCAGTTAACATTCTCAACAAGGCTCATGTTCGGGTAAATAGTGACAAAACTCCATATGAACTCTGGTATGGTAACTCTCCCACTGTGAAGCATTTTAAAGTTTTTGGAAGTAGATGCTTTATCAAAAACAATGATGAGAAGCTTGGAAAGTTTGAACCTAGATCAGATGAAGGGATACTTCTTGGTTACTCATCTTCAAGCAAAGCATTCACATGTTACAATAAGAGGCTTCAAAAGGTTGTTGAATGTATTGATGTTGTTATTGATGAGTCTCCTGCAGCTCCTTAAGAAGAAAAACAAACAACAAAAGAAGATGATAGCGACATATGGCCTTCTACATCAGATGGAAATGATATAGACAGTGAATCCAATGAAGAACCTGAAAATGATCTATCTGAAAAAGCTCCATCCAGATATGTTCAAAAGAATCATCCTGAATCTCAGATTATGGGAGACAAGGAATCAGGTGTACGAACAAGGAGAACTTTTGTAGGATCTTCTAGTCATCAGGCACTTCTATCCACAATTGAACCACTCAATGTCAATCAAGCTAGCAGAGATGAAAGTTGGAACCAAGCCATGAATGAAGAGATTGATCAAATTGAAAAGAATGACACTTGGGATTTGGTACCAAGACCACATGATAAAAATGTCATTGGAACTAAATGGATCTTCAAGAACAAGTTAAATGAAAATGGGGATGTTGTAAGAAACAAAGCTAGACTGATTTGCAAAGGGTATACTCAACAAGAAGGTATAGACTTTGAAGAAACTTTTGCTCCTGTAGCTAGACTTGAAGCCATAAGAATGTTTCTTGCTTTTTCAAGTTATCAACAAATCAAAATTTATCAAATGGATGTTAAATCTGCTTTTCTTAATGGTGATCTAGAAGAAGAAGTATATATAGAACAACCGGAAGGATTCATTTTGGGAAATGATGAAAATCTTGTTTGTAGACTTAAAAAGGCTCTATATGGTCTCAAACAAGCTCCAAGGGCATAGTATTATCGTCTTGACAAATATCTTCATCAACAAGGTTTTTCAAAGGGGTCTGCTGATAGCAACTTATACACAAAAGTTGAAAATGATAAACTATTGATTGTGGTTGTATATGTTGATGATATCATTTTTGGGAGTAACGAAGAATCTTTGAGTCAAAAATTTGCTTATGTCATGCAGCAAGAATTTGAAATGTCTTTACTTGGGGAACTAACATTCTTTCTTGGCTTGCAAGTGCATCAAAAGGCAAATGGTATTTTCCTATCTCAAGCAAAGTATCTTAAGCAAATTCTGAAGAAGTATGGCATGGAAGAATGCAAACCTGTAAGTACACCAATGATAACCGGATGCAGTCTCAGTTCTAATGATGATTCTCCCACAGTGAATCAACCAGAGTACAGATCGATGATAGGAAGTTTACTTTATCTCACTGGGACTAGACCTAACATTATGCATGTTGTTGGGATTGTTGGACGATTCCAAGCTAATCCAAAAGAGTCTCATCTTCAGGCTGTTAAAAGAATATTCAAATATCTTCAAGGAACTCAAGACTTTGGTCTATGGTATCCAAAGAATGCTGATCTTACTCTTCATGCTAACACTGATGCAGATTGGGCTGGAAGTGTTGATGATCAGAAAAGCACTAGTGGTGGTGCATTATATATGGGATCCCGGTTAGTATCTTGGTTCAGCAAGAAGCAAAATTCTATTGCCTTATCAACAGCTGAAGCAGAGTATGTAGCTGCCGCATCTTGTTGCACTCAACTCCTATGGATGATGCAAACCTTGCAAGATTTTCAAATCAAATGTGCAACTCCTATCTCCATTATGTGTGATAATACAAGTGCCATCAGTATCTCAAAGAATCATGTTATGCATTCAAAGACCAAGCACATTCCCATCAAATATCATTTCCTACGTGAACAAGTGCTTGAGCAAAAAGTGAAGTTGGAGTATGTTACCTCCAAAGAACAAGTTGTTGATATCTTTACCAAACCTCTGCCCAGGGAAGCGTTCGAGTATCTAAGACAGAAGCTGGGAGTGTTCTCTGCCAGTCAAAAGAACAAATCTGCATAAATTTTAGAAGATGGCTTGGGATACACGGGTTTCCTGAAACACAGTCGCGTATGTACGCGAGTTCCTGCACAGAAAACCGCGTATGTCTGATTGCTGACAATTTTTGCTTGGAGTCAGCTCTTTTCAACACAGCTGCAGTGTTGTTTGGTATCTTTGATACTGTTTGGTATCTCTGGTGGTGTTCCAGTTCTCATAATTCTTTTCTAATGATTTAATGAAGATGCCTTGATGATTTGTTGATAAAAGTGTTCAGGATGCACAAACTAAGGGGGAGCCTTAGTCATACGAAAAGAATGCTTGGATGCACAGATTCAGGGGGAGCATTAGCGTTGCTGAGTATAATGCATTGTTGGCATTATGATGGTTCTGAAATATGTTCTCTTTCTTGAGGACTT
Organism: Pinus albicaulis; assembly: GCA_034641835.2. Lineage (NCBI taxonomy): Eukaryota > Viridiplantae > Streptophyta > Pinopsida > Pinales > Pinaceae > Pinus > Pinus albicaulis. The sequence goes on from CM076571.1 coordinate 174,977,762, forward strand.
TCTGGTGTTGGTCTTAAAATGGTCATTTTTGTAATTTGTTGAAAAGGTCTTGTTGAGACCCATGATGTAAAATTGTAATATTCAGTCATGTAAGGACTTGTCATTTTTGTAAACCCACTTGGTTGGGTAGCTGAGTTGTAATGTGTAAACCCACTTGGTTGGGTAGTTGAGTCTCTTATGTAAATCCACTTGGATTGGATATTTGATGTAAGTATGAGTCTTTGGTGATAGGAAGTTCATAGAGTCATGTACTTCATTGAAAATTTGTTTGAAGATTCAGCATGAACTCAGGGGGAGCTTGGTCACTTCAGTATGTATCAGATCTGCAGAACGTTTCTTCCACATGAGGAGAAAAAGGGGAGAGTATGTTGGTTTTTGATCCGCCCTTTGCCCTTGATGTCAAAGGGGGAGAGTGACATGGTGTTTGAATGAAGAGAAAGAATGGTGTCAAAAATGGAGAAAGTGACATGGTGTCATGGTATTCTTAATGTACCTATCTGTTGTGGTGATCAAACACCATCGTGGTTGCCATCAAGTCCAAAGGGGGAGATTGTTGGAAATATGATGCAGAGTGTTGTCCTTGATGGCAACCCACTGAATGAAGATGAAGACATGCGACTGATGACATGTGTTGTCCTTGATGGCAAACCACCTGATGAAGTTATTCTTGACTTGATGGACTTGGTAAATGATGTAAATCTGATGTGATATGATGTTTGTTGACAATATGATGCTAAGTGTTGTCCTTGAAAGGCAACCCTCTTAATGAAGATGATGACAACTTACTTGGTGAAGTTGTGCTTGCTAGAATATGTTCTTGATAGGCTAAATATGATGTATCTACAGTGTGTACAGAAGGCAGTGAAGAAAAGAAGTCAGCATGTGCTCTATGCCATTAAGGAGAGGTATGCATGCCTTATTTAAGGAGAGTGCAACATATGCATTAAAGTGAGTGTAAGAGGAATATTTTATGACACATATTTAATGAGTGTAAGAATATTTTATGACATATATTAAATGAGTGTAAGAGGAATATGCCATTCCTTGATGAGTGCATAAAAGAGAGTGTAATGTAATATGTAAAATAGAGAGAGTCACATAGAGCCATGAGAGTCATGAAGGAGAGAGGTGTGAAGTGATTGAGGAGATATAATTTCCTTTTAATAATAATATCATAGTCTCATAAAAGATAATAATTGTTGGAAATATGATGCAGAGTGTTGTCCTTGATGGCAACCCACTGAATGAAGATGAAGACATGTGACTGTTGACATGTGTTGTCCTTGATGGCAATCCACCTGATGAAGTTATTTTTGACTTGATGGACTTGGTAAATGATGTAAATCTGATGTGATATGATGTTTGTTGACAATATGATGCTAAGTGTTGTCCTTGAAAGGAAACCCTCTTAATGAAGTTGTGCTTGCTAGAATATGTTCTTGATAAGCTAAATATGATGTATCTACAGTGTGTACAAAAGGCAGTGAAGAAAAGAAGTCAGCATGTGCTCAATCTTGATGAAAAAGTATGTCTCTATGAATACGCGGATATGTCTAGGGGAAGTCGCGTATGCACGCGGGAAAGAACGTGATAAGTCGCGTATGTGAAAAAGCGCTCAAAAAGTGCAAAAACAGGGGCCCGTGGTATTGAAGACTCATGGTATTGATTTGGCTCGTGGTATTGAAGACTCATGGTATTGATTTGGCTCGTGGTATTGAAGGCTCATGGTATTGCTTTGGCCTGTGGTATTGAAGGCTCATGGTATTGCTTTGACCCGTGGTATTGAAAAAGGATAAACCTATATAAGGAGAAGAAATTCATTGTGCAAATGATGAGAGTGGGTGCAAGATGTCTCAGCTTGAATGAATACTTCTCTTTGAAGTAGATCTGAATGGAAAGGGTTACACTTGAAGATAAATATGAATGTATGATGCACCAATGATGAAGAAGGGGATCTAGATCTGAAATGCACTTGTATCTACTAGATCTGCTTATGGAAGGCCTAGATATGTGATGAGGCGAACATCTAGGCGAACATCTATCTGAAGTAAAAGGGTAAATCTGAACTGAATATCTGATCTGAAGAAGTATGCTGCTCTGTAATGATTGAAGATCTATATGCTACTTTGTCGTGGAGGAAGCGCGTGTGTACGCGGCTTCGCTAAAGTGAAAGCGCGTATGCGCAATGAAATATATACAGAGGTATACGCTGGTTTGTGTGGACGGAAGCGCGTATATATGCTACATCAGTGAAAGGAAAGCGCGTATGCAAACTAGGGTTTGTTGAAGACTATGGTAAGAAATGTCTGATCTGTTCTGGTGATTTACTGATATCTGTCAGTGAGTTATATGTATTTGTTTCATGGTTGTTTGTGCTTAAGAAGTATGGAAAGGGTTCAGTTTGAAAATATGATGAAATGTGGCCTGCAAGTGGTGTTCTATTGAAGTTGTTGGATCCAGTGTGAAAATTGATGAAACGTGGTCCAAGGTGGTGCTGAAGGTTGTAGCCTTCAGTCAGGGGGTTGTAGCTCCCTTCCAGGAGAGGCTGGTAAACGAGATCGTGGGGTCGTAGCTCCCTTCCAGGAGAGGCTGGTAAACGAGTCAGGGGGTTGGAGCTCCCTTCCAGGAGAGGCTGGTAAACGAGCGCAGGTGGGTGCCTGCGTGCTGGTCA